>PVIW01000336.1:153660-563420 GCA_004026585.1 Noctilio leporinus | reverse complement strand
CTGGTCTGGTGGCAAACAAGGCCTACTCAGAGCCTTCAGGAGGGGTTGCTTGCTTTATTTAGTGGCAGCCCAGGAGCACAGGGCTGGGCAGCTTAGAGTGCCTGCATCCACACCCTGGGCGGGACCACCCTTATCACAGCTGCACTTAGGTTAATGGCCACACATCCAGGCATCTCTACACCCCTCTCCTGCTTCCACGCGGCCGGGTGGCGGGAGTGTGGGCTAGAACATGCATGGTTTGTCTGCTCTCCCACACAGTGGTAGTGCCTGCTTTACAGGAAGGACATCTTGTGTACACACTGGAACAAAGGAGGACCTATGCCCCACAGTGACATCAGTTGCCCAGAGTTCTAAGTTGGGGCTCAGTGTTCCAGGGCTCTGGGATAACACTAACCCAAAGGCTGTCTCCCTGGCTGACCCAGAGGGGAGGTGCAGCCATGCTAACTTGTACTCAGGCTGGACAAGTTATTTAACATTGATAGCTTTTTATTTATAGAATAAAGACATATCTATTTTTGTTTAAATTATGATGAAGAAAAAATGCCTGCCTCCAAAGAAGAGATGTCCATTTCAGAGGACAACTATTTAATCAATCTTTTTGGCTTGTATTCTCACCATCCTATTTTAGAATTTCAGGTTTAACCCATGTCAGTACAGAGACACACCACAGGATTTGCCACTTTCTTAACACAAGATACTTTTTAAAGACCCTGTGTTCTCTCCATTTTCCACCACTTAAACATAGGTAATGTTATAGACTGAACATGTATCCCCCTCCCAAATTAATGCATTGAAGTGTCAACCTCCAACGTGATAGTCTGACAGTACCAGGAGGTTAGGCTCTGGGGACAATAATTAGGTCATGAGAATGGAGCCCTGAGTAGGATCTCTGGAGATTGAGACATGAAAAGATGCTCTCTCTTTACTCCCTCCCATGTGAAGACACCAGGAAGGGGGGCATCTGCTAGTCAGACAAAGAGCTCTCATCAGACACCAGATATACAGGCACTTTGATCTTGAACTTCCCAGCTTCCAAAACTGTAATAAACATCTGTTGTTTAAAATACCTAATTTAGGGTCACTTGTTACAGCACTTGAACTAAGAGACCTGGTATTCAAACTTCATGCGAATATTTCTGAACTCACTCAATTTTTGTTTCCTATAGAATTTTATAAATGTATGCCTCATTTTTTCCTTGCAATAAAAACTTTAGTTAACTATGAATTTCTTCCCCTTTTACAGACAAGTAAACAAAACTTTGGACATTATAGAACCTTCTCAATGCCAGTTAACCAAAGAATAAATTAAGTTTTCTTTTAAATTATGTTTAATGAAAATTCCGAGTTTTCATTATCTTAAGCTCCCCTCCACTCTCCCTCTCCCCTCCCTCCTATTTATGTTTAATGGGTTGCTTTTTATTACATGTCTATGTATCTTTCCCAATGCCTAATTGGTGTGCTCTCTGAGACCAGAAAACAAAATGTGTAGTATCTGTAGATCAAGTGCTCTGCAACTTCCTTGGTACACAAGTAGAAACCAAATGGAAATTAATCTGGAAAAGACTAAATGCTAAGACGCACTGCCCTATTTCATGTATGAGCAACTGTCTATAACTTTTTTGAGGACATTCCAAGAAACAACTTTTGAACACACACATTATTCCATGTTGACATGACTTAAAGGATGCACACTGGTAGGGCTCAGGAAAGTATTTAGCAACTTTAACTTAGTCCACTGAAATGAACTAATGAGCTTAATAGCTCTGTCAAAATACTTCTCTCACAGATGCTACAGGAATTTCTGCACATCCATAGTAACATGTAACATTATTGTTTTATGATGTCTTAAGGACTGATCTACAGGGATCCTATCAATCTTTGTGTTCAAAGGTTATTCCTGTGTGAATGGAAATACACTGCCGTCACTAAGTATTTCTGAAACTCCAGTGAGCTGCATATCAAGTCATTTACACTTTTTGGCAGCCTCCTGGAGGACAACAATATTGTTTCCTGCCATTAACAGATGGAGTCTCAATGTGAGAACTGCTATTGTAAAACCCACAAATATGTACGCCAGGTTAAAGATTCAGTGTAATCAGTGTAAGAAGATGCTACATATTATTTATTACAATTGTATTTATTGTGCCTATTGTAAGCTTCATGCATATAGTTATTAAAGGTCAAGATTTCTGACAAAATCTTCAACACATGTAACATGCTCTATGGAAACAAACATGTCCCCGCTGTGAGTGGCAGATGCTGTGCAAGGCACAGAGCATCATGCTTCCCTGCATTCTGACTTAAAGATTCACAAGACAAGAACATTTTTATAGGTTGCTGTCAAGGTTGATAGACCAATAGGTTGACAGCTCCTAAATGGTTGTCAGTGCATATTATTGCTTGCATCAACATCAAGAAGTTTTCTTTCCTCTTTCTCTACATAAATGGCTTGATCTCAGTTAGCATTGTTTTGAAATTCAAATTTTATTGGGCAAATTGTTTAAAATAGCTGGGCCTCAGATATTTGTATTTTCATTTCAATGTAAATATTTTTGTGATAATACAAAGAATTGAATTATTAAATTAGGCTCAATTATATTTTGTGCCCACTATCGAGCTTTATTAATAGCTGAAATGAAATCAATAAGAGTTTTAGGTGAGACACAGAGACTGGAGGCATTTCTTCCTTCACGTATGGGACAGGTGATCTTCGTCCCAGGAACACACAGGTTATGAAACAGCTCTCTTTTCTATCTTAGATGTTGTATAGCTTATGTGATATTCTATAGAAATCCATACCTCAGGTTTGACATAAGAAATACTAAGCCAAAGACTTCCTGCTCAAAGCCTTTGATAATTGGAAGGTGATCACTAGCAAGCATGGAAAGATGTTAGGTTGGTCATTCATCTCTTTCCTTGCAGGTATCCCCTCTCACCCATTCCACAAGGTCATCAGGAGAGAAATGAGTCAGAGACCAGGAGATTACCTCTTTCTTCTCTGTCAGTAAGTCCAATTTTAAACAATTGTGAAGAATTTCAGGACCATGGGAAAAAAGTTATTTGTAATAAGTGATATCATATGCTGATGCATTCAGGAAACAGAACCAAGAAAAAAAAATATAAGCATATTTAATGTCTAAACTTAATTAAATTTAAACTGTACAAAATAACTCTAGACCATATAAATTTTAATACATTTATCAACATAGATAATACAAACCTATTTATGTAGAATAAAATCATATAAAGTCCACTTATTTTTGAGAAAAAAAAAAACCCTGTAATTTATAAAACAATTCTACCATTCAGTCAGATATTTTGAGAAATGATTCTGCTTATTCCAAGGAAAATACTACCTAGTACAAGGCATAATTTATAGAAACAATGAAAAAGTCCATCAGACTTCATCCTCTCATTTATATTACATAGAGCTTAAACATGTGCAATTTGCATTCCCCATTAAATATCAGTAAATTGTTTCCCAACTCTGTTCCTGTACCCAACCAGCAACATGTACAGTACAGCCACACAAAACCCTCTTGGGCAGAGTTTAATGCTTTGGGTTGCCATCTTGAAATGCTCAATTTTATCTTTGAATCTGTGTGCTGGGTGTCAAGTAAGAAGAGACAATGATGTATGTGCCTGGAGCTGTGGCTCCCATGTGGACCTGTTCCCCACCGCCTCCCGGCTCCCTGCTCTCTGGTTGTCAGCTCCCATTTCCTGAGCCCTGGTGCTCCAATCCAACCCCATCAGGTCCCTTCACTCTGCCCCTCTCTGCCATCGTTGAGTCTGGCAGGGCAGGGGGAAGGTTAGGCTGTGCGCCCCGACACAGCTTAGGGCAGAGCAAGGGGTGTCTGACAGCACCACGTCACGTAGGGCAGAAGAACAGGTGGGTACCACTTGGCCACATTCAATCCAGCTACTGATTATCCACATTTTTGTTTGTAATTTTCTTTTTTTCTTTTCTTTTTTTTTTAAATTTTATTTTTGTTGTATTACATTCATCCCCTTTTTGCTCCCCTCTGTAATTTTCAATTATAAATTATTATTATTAGTAGTAGTAGTAGAACTTTCTGTTTGCTTTTTAGTTTGGAAATTATTTCCTGATATATCTTCTAGCTCACTGACTTTCCTTTGCCCTGTCAGGTCCCCTGATGAAGTCGTTAAAGGTGGTGTTCATTTTTGTTACTATAGCTGACATTATAGGCTTTCCTCTACTCTTGGTGTATTTTTTAAAGCATATCTATCTTTTTGCATTTATTACCTGTTTTTCAACATTATCTGTTTCTTTTTCCCTATTGGATAGATTCACAGAATAATTGTAGTTGCTTTAAATTTTCTGTGTAATTCCAGTATCTTTGTCATAACTAAGTCTGATTGTCACATTTGATTTTCTTCAGGCTTTTTTTTCCCATATCCTTTTTTTTTAGATTTTATTTATTATTTTCAGAGAGAGGGGAAGTGAGAGAGAGAGAGAGAGAGAGAGAGAGAGAGAGAGAGAGAGAGAGACATCAATGTATGGTTGCCTTTCACCTGCCTCCAGCTATCATAGCTGGAGTCATAGCTTGCAACCTGGTTATGTTGCCCTGGCTGGGAATCGAACCAGGGACCTTTGGGTTCCCATGTGGGCCCTTTATCCACTATGTCACCAGCCATGGCTTTTCCCATATCTTTTAGCATGCCTTGCAATTTTTAGTTAAAAGCTGAACATGATGTATTAGACAATGGTAACTTTATGTTCATCTAGCTAGGACCTGTGTGTTGTGTTAAAAATTTTCCTTAGCTAGAGAAGCCAGTCTTCAAATTCCACATGTCCTTGTTTCTTGGGTCTCCTCTCTGGATCTTCCTAAGCTTTTCTCCTATATCTTGTAGCTCATTAGCTATAAAGCACTGTTATCACACTGCAGCTTTGTTGCTGTTGTCAGTTAGGTATGCCTATTACCATGTAATTAAGTCTCAGTATTTTAGTGAACCTGTATCATTTCACAAGCTTCTCTTGCTTTCCTTCACAGTGGTGTTCCCAGACTACTTCTCTCAAGTTCTGACCTCTGTTGACTGTTTCCCCCAACTTTTGAAAAAATCTCTGCAAATGTGCATTTGACAGAAAATAATATAAAATATTGTAGGAGACCCTGAACCATAACATACTCGGTGTTTCCTATCAAAGAGCCACTTAATTTTTTTTGCAAGCACTTACATTTCACCATCCTTAAGCAGCCCAAATCAGGGTAGACAAAAGGGCTTTTCTGAAAATCCCAGGTCTACGTTATCAATTATCAGATACATGTGAACAGTTTATGTCTGATTGTTATGAGAATATTTCTAATAATAATGCATGCTTCCGCAGGTATACAACTTTCTTAATTTATTATTTTTTTTACTATTGCATGAATAACAACCTGAACTCAGTTTGCTAGTTTCTCAAATGGCCATTCAGAATTAATGCTGCAATGTCTTGTTTATTAGGATTAAGTTATCAGCTACTTTTAAGCCTATGGTTTTACATTTACATTGTGACTTAGTTCTAAATCTAAAATAAAAATGTGACTGCTGTCAATAACAAATAATCCATGCTATTATATTTACAATTATATTCTCTTCAACATATTTTCACTCTATTCATCACTACATCTTTTGTTAATTTCCTACGGCCACTTTGACAATCAGGCTGTTTGGTGGCTTTGCGTGGCCTTGCTAAGTTGACTGCAGAAGCCCACCCACCCTGGACTCTCCTTCAGCAGGTCTGGGAAATGATTAGAAAAGGAATGAAAGCCAATTAGAGATTCCATTCTGTTATTCAGTCTCAACCACAGAGTATCTAGGCAAGTTTCTGTTGACAAGAAACTTAATCTCACTCAACCCTTAATTTGTTACTTAAAGAAGAGATTTATCTCTTATCTCAAGTCATAGATTTCTGCCATCAGACTATAATTTGTCTGAACTCCCCAACCGAGCATCCACATGTCTTCATTTTCTCCTTTTCTGTCTAGTTGAAACTTGCCAGTCAAAGGTCACAATTTAATGCAAAGACAAATTTGTCCTTAGATAAAGGACAGATATTTGTATTAACAACCCAGCTACATAAACCTTGAGTACTCAATTTAATATTAAAAAAGGTAGACAGGGATGGTGGAGAGTAACTGGAGCTACACGAATCTCCTCCCAGAACCAGTTTGGAATTACAACTTAATCGCGGAGAAATCATCCAGAATAACCAACAGAACACCAGGTAATCAAAAGCCTTATAACCACAGACAGAACAGAAGAGACTGATTCATCACAAAGTAGCCACCTGGCGGTGCCATCATCCTGATGGCTGATCACATATTGATTGGATTAACAACTAAAGGAGACAAAGACGTGGATCTCTGGTTGGCTCCTACAGGCTGACTAGACCCAGGGTGGGACAGGAGCTGATGTCACCAGGGATAGATCCAGGAAGTAAAGGAAGTGCACCTCTACATCATGGAAGGTCATAGTAGGAAGACAGGAAGTCAAAGCAGACCAATCCAAGAAGCAGAAACAAACAAGAAGAATCACCTAAAATGGGAAGACAAAGAAACAACGCCCCATAGAAAGGAAAGGAGGAATCCCCAGAGAGAGTGTGAAATGAAATATAGGCAAGCAAACTATCAGATATGGAATTTAAAATAATGATTATGGAGAAGCTCAATGAACTCAGTGGGTTAAAGAAAACTACAAAGAACTCTAAGGGAACTACAAAGAATTCCAGGGAAGCTACAAGGAACTTACTGAAAATTATAATAGCATTAAAAAGGACATAGAAACTATCAAGAGCCAGGAGGAAATGAAGAATATCATTTCTGAATTGGAGAACACAGTAGAAGGAATCAAAAGTAGTCCAGAGAAAGCAGAGGATCAGATCAGCGAGCTGGAAGACAACATAAAAAAAAATTTCCAGACAGTGCAACAAAATGAAAAAAGACTGAAAAAGAATGAAGAGGTTTTAAGAGAGCTGCAGGACAACATGAAACATAAAAACATCCATATCACAGGGATACCAGAAGGAGAAGAGGAGGAGCAAGGGATAGAAAACCTGTTTGAAAAAATAGTGACACAAAAACTTCCCCAATTTTAGGAGCGAAAAAGTCATGCAAGTGCAGGAAGCACAGCGGGTCCCAAGGATGGTGAATCCAAACAGGCCCACTCCAAGACACATCACAATTAAACTGGCAAATTTCAAAGACAAGGAGAGAATCCTTAAAGCAGCGAGAGAGAAATAACTAATAACACGTAACAGTGTTCCAATAGGTTATCAGCTGATTTCTCAACAGAAACAGAGCAAGATAGAAGGGATGGCAAAAAATATTCCAAGCAATGAAAAACAAAGGGCTACAACCAAGACTACCCAGCAAGGCTGTCATTCAAAATGGAAGGTGAATTAAGGTGATTCCCGGACAAAAGAAGGATAAAAGAATACATCTCCACCAAACCCATAACTGCAAGGGGTGCTAAAGGTCTGTTTTAAGGAGATGAAGAAACAGAGAGAGGAACACAGGTACAAAGGGAAAAATACATAAAGAGTAAGTATCTATTAATAACCTTAAATGTAAATAAATGGATTAAATGAATCAATCAAGACATAGGGTAGCTGAATGGATAAAAACCAACTTTAACTTAGGGATGCTTTGAAATAATCTTGTTAAAAATGTATTTTACTAAATAAGGTGTAATTTTGTATTTTACTTGTATTTGCATTACTGCAGGCTAAGTTTTATTAGATTGGAACTATTTCCTAAGATTGGAAAACCAAGTTACTTGCAATAACTCTTAAAACAATCGAATGCAGTTAAGGAAAAAGAAAAAAGTAAGAAAATGTGGATATATATTACATAAAATAAATGCTATCTTTCTTATTCATTGTTATGAAATATGTGCTTGTTTGTGAGTGTATAAGTTTTATTAGTAATTTATGTTTTAAATAGCAACCAAATGGTAGTTGGTGTGTTAAGAAATAGTCGATCTTTAGGTTAGAAAAGATGCTGAGAATGAAACCAATTTGGGATGAAAGTTGCAAACTACTAAACTATATGATTCAAGTACATACATAATATATACTCTCATATTAGTAAATAAATTAGATGAGATTCCTTTCAAATAGAGTGGAAATACACATTTCTAGCAATGAAAGCCCATAAACTGGGGATACTTGGGAAAAGGTATTAATGCTACAGTAAACTTCACTATTGAAATGTGAACATAACTAATTTCTATCTCAACAGACTCTTAAATAGTTCAGTGGTTAGTTAAGTACCACATAAGAAGTCAACCACAAGTTAAAAAAATAGCTAGAATACTATTCTACAAAATTATTTAAATCCTAGGGTTTAAAAATTTTTTGACCTCAACTTAGTAGATATCCTAATTTCTCTTCTGTAGGGACCAGCTGAGCACTGCAAGTGCCATATTTCTGAAGGCTTCAATTTGTAAAATTCATGTAGAGGAAAAACACAGCGTATTGAAAGAAGTGAGCCTTGTGCATGGGCAAAAAAATCAATCTACTACCTAAGATGGAAAACTCTAGGAATAGTAAGTTGTTGTTCCAGCAGCTTAAAATAAAGTTGAGTTGTATAAATGGAGGGGGTGGGATCTGACTCAGAAACCAAATTTTTTTTTTTTTTTTACTTTGTGTTTGGCACTGTCTCTAGGATAGTTTTCACAAAATTGAGTTCTGCAATACATGATTTCTGTGATATATTTCACAAAAATGGCATTCAAGAGTAAAATAAGTATTAAGGAAAAAAAATGATTTACTACAACATATCTAAAATACTATCATTTAAGATGTAATAATTATACAAAACTATTGGCATATTTTAAGTTTTTTGCATTAACTCTTAAAAATCCAGTATATACTTTAAATATGTGTAAAATATGTATGTGTGTGAATGTATTCATGCATGTGTTTGGTAATATTGCAAATGATATTACTTAAAAGTAATTCTTTAAACAAATGAATTAAAGGATTTTGAAATAATGAAAACTTTGTATTAATATGATTTGAGAGGCTAACGATTAGAAGGCATTAATTAAAAGGTGAATTGTCTGGCCCTGGCTGGTAGCACAATGGATAAGGTGCCGGCCTGCGAACCCAAAGGTCACAGGTTCGATTCCCCAGCCAGGGCACATAACAGGGTTGCAAACCAGGTCTCCAGTCAGGTCTGTGGCTGGAGGCAGGTGAAAAGCAACCATACATTGATGTCTCTCTCCCTCTCTGCCTCTCTCTCTTCCCCTCTTTCTAAAAATAATTAAAAACAAAATCTTAAAAAAAAAAAAAAGTGAATTGTCTGGATGTGAAAAGGAAAAAATATACACATTGGTGATTATAGAATAGACAGGGGTATGTTAAGAAAAATAAAGCAAATGGAGAAGCCAAAGAGCTTATATGCATGACACATGGACATGAACTAAGGGTGACACTGCTGGAAGGAATGGGGTACTGGCTGGAGGGGGGCAAAGCATGAAAAATTGGTACAACTGTAACAGCAAAATTAATAAAATATTTTTTTAAAGTGACAAACTGATGTATCTGTGACTGCCATGACTTGTATTATCTAATGAATATTAATGTATTTTCAATCTCCTAATCAATTAGATTTTTGGGTTTTTTTTTATAGGGCCCCTATCTTTTTACTCTGGGGAGTCCAATCACATTTACATTAAATGGCATCAGAAGAAAAGGAGTTAAAAAATAAAATATGGCCTTGACCAGTGTGGCTCAGTTGGTCGGGCATCCATTTGTAAAGTGAAAGAACATGGGTCTGACTCCTGGTAGGGGTACATGCCTGGGTTATGAGTTTGGTCCCCAGTCAACACGTGAATGAGAGGCAACCAAACGATGTTTCTCTCCTTCTACTCCTTCCTCCCTTTCCCTTTCTCTAAAAATAAAGAAAATAAAATCCACCCTGCTGGTGGCACAGTGGATAAGGCACTGGCCTGCACACTCAAAGGTCGCTCACTGGTTTGATTCCCCAGCCAGGGACATACCCAGATTGAAAGGCAGGTCTCCAGCCAAGTCTGTAGCTAGAGGCAAGTGAAAGACAACCATACATTGATGTCTCTCTCCCTCTCTACCCCTCTAAAAAGAGTCCAATAAAATCTTTAATAAATAAAATCTTAAAAATAAGGTATGAGAAGTTGAATTTGTGTATCCCTAGCTATTTCTTTTTCACAGTATACTCATTTAGATAATTGGACAAGAAATATGGTTAGAGTTAGTTCTGTCCCGCAGTAAATTTTTCCCTACTGTGACAATAATTTCTTTCACCTAGAATAACTATTAAGTTAATTGAGTTGGCTTAGGAATGTACATTTTCCAATCTACCAGTCCTGAAATAGTTTTTCTCATAAACTGACCATCGTTTATTTTTAATCTAGCATTAAGATCAATTTGTAATTTACTTGATAAACTACGTATTCGTAGGACATTAAAACAATATGAAGCATGTTTGTGAAATGGGACTGAAAAACTAACAATAATATAGTGAAGAAAACTATGGCATAACTGGGTCATACCACTAAAGAACTATTTCTCTTATCTCCCTAGGAAAGACACCAACTTTCATACGTTATCACAAGCAGAGTGAGTGTGGCACAGAGAATACCCTCCCCTACATGTCTTTACGGGGCTCCCTCTCCTAGCTATTAAAACAATATGGTCTGTAACATCATGAACAGCACTGAACTTCTAAAGTTGTATCACATTGTTAAGAGCATTTGTCTCATAACAATACAAGATCAGACAGGTAAACTGAATTCTTATTCTGTAATATTTTCCATTGTGCATCTATGCACCTGCACTGCAGCTCTCCATCCTCAGAAGACTATTTAGGATGTTACTTTTCAACTGTGTTAGGTGGCCTAAGTCTTGCAGTTATAACAAGATCCCAAATGAGGGACAGGTGAGGGGTAAGTGAAGAATTCTGCTTCAGCACTGGGCTTGTGCAATTTCAGGAACAGTTTTTGTCATTCCTTGAGATGGAAAACCTAGGATATATTTGGAGAAGAGAATGGCATGGCATGCTTCACGTTATGTAGGCTTCGAGGGGAAATTTGCAAAGATAAGTATTTAACAGGTAAGTGGCTATAGTAGTGTCATGTTTTAAAGACAAATGTGTGCCATTGTTAAATTTAAGAGATATGCAGGAATGCATACTAGTTATAATTGTAGAATAAATGTTTGTTTTTCACTTAGCTCAGTTTTTTCAACCAGTGTCTGTGTGAGAAGTACATCCCAAGGCATAAGGCATTGACTGTACTTAATGATTTAATTTAGCTCTTAAGTAACTAACATTTTTAACTACATACCAACCTTGTGAGAATGTAAACATAGTGACACAAGTAGAACTTCATTTTCTTGCAAACCCTTTGTTTGAGAAAGACTACTCTTAACTATCACAGTCTCATTAGAATGAGTGTTATGACAGACAACTAAGAAAATCCTACAACACTGTCTTTTTGCTATAAATTCATACATTTTACTTCTACATGTATTAGTATTATAAACCCCATATTTACTTATTTACTTTAAATGGGCAGTTATCTTTTAAAGAAATTAGGAAAAATAAATCTTTTATACTTACATGCATTTACCATCATTTCCCTCTGGTTCTATTTCCCTTCATTTTCAAGAAATCCTTACAGCACTCATTTCAGTATAAGTCTAGTGGCTTTTTTCAGGTCTCAGATTTGATTTACCTGAAAAAAAAAAAAAATGTATGTATTTACTTTCATTTTTGGTGGATATTATTATTAAATATAGGACACTTAGTTGATAAGTTTTTCTTTGTTTCATTGCTCAGAACTTTAAATGTTTCTCCTTTAATCTGTATTGAGAAGTCAATCATTGTTTATTTTGTTGATTTCCTATATGTAACATGTCTATGTCACTTCAATGCCCACTTTGATATTTGTCTATATATCAGATATATTTCCCAGTTACTGTATTTGATAGGTTCTGCAAATTTAGGCCAAATGATGTATAAAAACTTTTTTTACTATAGACATTATGACATAAACAAGATTTAAGTTCTTACAGCATCTCATCATCAATGTTAAAACAATGCTGAATGGAAAAAAAGGAGTAACTCATCATCATTTTCAGCATTTGACTATGATGTGTCTAAGTATATTTCTTACATTTAAAAAGTTTAGGATTAGCCTTGGCTGGTGTGGCTCAGTGGAAAAGCGCCAGCCTGTGAACCCAAAGGTCACTGGTTCGATTCCCCAGCAAGGGCATATAACCAGGTTGCAAGTCAGGTCTCCAGCCAGGTCCGTAGCAGGAGGCAGGTGAAAGGCAACCATACATTGATGTTTCTTTCCCTCTCTGCTTCCTTCCCTGTCCTTCTCTCTAGAACTAATGAATAAAATCATAATAAAATAAAAAACTTGGGATTAATCAACTTTGATGTTTTAAACCAAATTTGGAGAATTTTTTGACCACTCTTTTCTTAAGAATTTCTCATTCTCTCCTTATTGCCTTCTATGTTTTCTCCTTCTGAAAAACACTAGTCTGTTTATTTTTCATTATTTTTATTTTTTAGTGATTAGATCTACCACCCTCTCTTAAGAGTCCTACTGCCCTGAAATTTCATTGTTATTTCTGCCCTCTCCCATCTACTATATGACCATGTAGTAAACTTTCAATTTCTTGTATTCTACTTTTTCATTTCTGCATTTCCATTTGTTCCTTTTATATACTGTCCATTAAATTGACCAAGAATTAAAGTATGACATTTACTGGCGAACCTTCTTGACCCTCCTAGTGTGGAATTATTTTGTGTTGGAACTAGACTACTTTGGTTACATCCTTAAGTATTTCTTCTTATCCTACATGGCCTCTGTTCTTACCCCTAAGGCATGCCTTTCTGAGTTCTGTCCTGAATGCCCAGCACACTCAAGTGTTTCTCTGCAAGCCTTACACGCCATCTGGCACCGCTGCTTAGCTCCCAGTCCCTCAGAAGCAACTTGAATGAAAAGCCACCTTCCGCATATATAGTTACTTCCTCAGCCAAGAAGCCCTGGTAACCCCCACTTACTCTTAGACCTTCAGTTCTCCACAGGGCTGTCCTGTCCAGTACTCTCCCTGTAAGTTCCAGCTTCAGTGGCACCAAAATCTCATCTCAGCCTTCTCAGTTCAGCATGATTCCACTGAAGTACAAGGCCACAGCTCACCAGGTCTCTGGCAACATGGCTTCAGAGGGAGGAGGGGGCACCTAGCCCTCCTCCTGCGGGCTGAGGCCGCCCCTAATGCAGGGCCGCCTTCATAGGTGTAACTGGGGCCTGCGGGCCCCATCCCGCTGAGCTCAGTCCCATGCAGGGGGAGGGGGGCGGGCAGCTCACAGCTGGGCCCTGTGCTGTGGCTCCCTCAGGGCTTCCCATCAGTCTCTGATGATGCTTTCTTTTCTTTCCGGGCTGGCGCCAGCCCACCCAAACACTGCCTGGATGTGCTTTCACAAGTCCCACTGGCCCTGTCCGGCTGGGCTCAACCCTGCAGGGGAAGGAGCACAGCTAAGAACCGGAGCCTTTGAAGTGTGGCTCCATCAAGGTCCCCCATGTGCAGCTGCAGGGCTGGCGAAGCAAGCAGCCTTCCCCCTCCCATGGACTGGCACCCCCCCAACAGAAGACTGCCTGGATCCGGTTTCAGAAGTGCCGCTGGCCCTGTCCTGATGGACGCAGCTCTGGGACGGGGAGGTGGCTCTGCTAGAACTGGGACACTGAAAATGCATTTCCCTCAGAGGCTCCAGCCCAGGGCTGGAGCAGAGCGGCTACAGAGCTCGGGGGGGTGGGGGGGTGGGGGGGGGAGTGCAGCTCGCCCCCTTTCCAGGGCCCAGCTCGCCCCCTTTCCAGGGCCCAGCAGGTGCCATGCCCAGGGGAGGCTGTCCGGATGTTTGCTGAGTGCTGGTGTCCCTGCCCTGATGAACTTGCTCCTGCGGTGGGGCTGGCTGCCTCGCCCAGCCTCAACTCACGGTGCGTTCTTCCTGGGAGCTTGAGGGAGACTGGCGGACCCTTAACTGTACGGATCTGGAGTAGGGGCTGCATTCTCCCCACTGAGTGCCCACCACAGTGCCCCCAAGAAGGGCATCCACTGGCTGCGCCCTGTCTCCCTGGTCACCCTGCCTACTGAGCTGGAGCCAGGTGGAAGGGTCGGTGGGGCACAACCAGCTTGAGGTCTCTCTATAGCCTTTTCCGTAAGACACTAGAGAGAGTAAAGGTAACCTCAGTAGGGACAAGTAGCTGACAGGTGGATGCCAACTCAGATGGCCTTGGCCTTTCAGCGATCTTCCTCCAGCGCGGGGTTGGGGAAGCCAGTCCTGGTCCAGCCCAGTCCCTCCCACACACTCCACCCCGGGGGTGCAGCCACCAGCAACCAGAGTGGAGCAGCTCCGGACGGGCAGCCCGGGGCTGGGCACACACAGCATCTCTCATCAGTCTGCATCAAAACCCCAGCACCATAACCCTGGTGGGCTTCACATCACACCGCAGCTAGCGGCACAAGTGGCAGAGCAGACAAGGAAATCTGGCAGACACCAGCCCCTGCCCTGGGGGAGGGGTCAACCCCAAACAACTCAGACACGGGGAACAAGCTCTGTCCTCATAGACAGCCAGGCTGGGGGCTAATTCTACCCAGGAAGAGGCCAGCGGCATCCAAGATTTAACTACAAGAGAAGAGAGCCAGTAACCCACACAAGAATCATCGACAGAGCCCCTAGCTGTGGTGACCAGGAACTGCGCCACCGACCCGTAGGGCACTCACATCAGAAAGCCATGGAGGCAAGCTTGGTTACCATGCTGGTTACCAAACTAGGTCCACCCAATACACAGAGACAAACCCAAAAAGGCAGAAAAAAACGGGGAGACAAAGAAATGTGCACCTTTTTGCCTTGGGGCAGAAGCTACCAGCTTGCCACAGATATGCAAAGTAGCTCAAAAGCTGTATTATCTTCCTCCCAACCCCCAAAGCATGGTGGGGAAAATCTGTACCCCCATTTTACCATGACCGGCTGGCCACCTTTTGCTATGCAGTACCACGCACAACCAACTGCGCTACACCAGTCAGGCTGTGCCAGCAACGTCAATTCAGCTGCTATGACCCTAAGGGAAAGTCCCAACAAGCCTGTATCTGGATTACGGAACCATGAAACTGTCATATAATAAATATGGACTTCTAAACTGCTGTGTTTGCGGTAACCTGTTACACAGCAATAGGAAACAAATGCATTATTCCTGTCAGAAAGCAATGGACACTGCTAGTATAGTGCCTCACTTCCACCTTTCTTTTTTTTTTTTTTTTTTTTTTTTTTAATTTTATTGTTGTTGTATTACATCCATCCCCTTTTTGCTCCCCTCTGTCCCCCCACCCACCCACATCCACCTTTCTTAGTTAAGAGTAGAGCACATTTTTGAATTATTGTATGGTCTCTTCCCTTTTCTAATGAACACTAACCTTAAAAGTGCCTACACACTATTTTTACTGGTCTCCATGAGATCTCAGAGTTGTTGCTTAACAATACCTTCCTCTGCTTCAGTGTCTAGCTAGATACCATACTGTCCGCTTTTAACAAATTGCCATCATTTACCAGCAATTAACAGCAGCCTAAAATAGAAGAGAAAAAACCTCCAAGGATTACAGAGGAAAACTTCACTTTTTGAAGTTCCAATCTGTGCCTTAAAGGTAAGCTTAGTATTTGTGTGTTCTGGGCGTATTATTAAATGCAGTCCTTAATTTGAATAATGCAAATTTATATTTGTGTAGTCATTTGAACATTAATCTCCACAGTACACTTGTGAGAAGTCATGAGATATATTACTATCTTCTCTTTATCACTTATTTGATTTCACCAAGATTATTTAAAAGATAATGATGAAGCTGATGAAGATAATGAATCAGAAGCTGATTCTGGAATTGACCACTTTTTAAACTGATCATAACAGATACTACACTTGACCTTAGCCAAAAGGATTGGAATTGATCACTTTTTATGTAACATCCCTCCACAGGCTGATCATCTGTCTACTGTCTTACATTTTTATAAGAAAATGTAAATACTGATTTATGCTTTTTACTTCAAACTTCATAGTAGTCACAAAACTCTTATTAAGCCTGTTTTTCAATGTCTGTCCTTTTTCCAAATATTTCAGAGAAATTTTCAAACACATATATAAATAATTTAAGAGTTTTTACCCTGAAGATTCCTCCATGAACATTTTACTGTACTTGATCTGTTACATATATATCCAACCTTCTATCCATCCACCCATCATGCATCTAGTTTTGTTGTATCGTAAGTTAAATTTCAGATGCCAGTATAGTTTTCCACAAACAACATGCATGTTATCAGAGCTCATTGTTTAAAACTCTCTCCTTCTTTTGATGTAAATTTGCATACAAGCGAAGGCACAGATCTTTAGCACGTATTGGCACAGTTTTGATAAAGGCATGCACCTGTTAAAGATGCCACAAACACGCTGGCAACTTGTTTGCCGTTTGTATAGAGATTAAGAGCTTTAGAGTACACTCAACACCAACTGCTAGCCTGAAGTAGTTGCTAGAGCCAACTAGTTCCTTATTAAACCTGAACTTGCATCACCTGTCCTTAGGCCACGTACTTTCAGAAGTTTGCCTCATACCTCACTTTCTTGTTTCCTTGTTCCTTTTACTCCAGATCAACCTGTTCCCCTGAGTCATACACAACCTCTGCTTCTGGCCAGAAGGCAAGAGTCTCAGCAACAGGCACAGCGACCCTCCTGTTAGGTGAATAAAGACTTTCACTTTGCGATTCCCCTCTGTGAGGCGTTATTCCAGAGTGTTTTGATGAGGAGACATAAAACTCTTTGCTTTATGTCACAAAATCCCACCAAATTATTATACAGTTATGGAAAATGCCACTTCCAATTTGCTGAAACATAGGTGAGTCTTATTTTGACAAACCATTTTTTCTATTTTCTTATATCAGCTCTCCTATTTAGTTTTTCTAAATACTTGCAAGAACAGGAAAAAAAATACAGAAGAACAGCACCATTCCTAAAGTGACACGGGCTTGTTGCAAATTGAACTTCAATCTTGACACACGTCCTTCTTTAGAAATTAAAATAAACCTCAAATACATATTTGAGAGTTAAAAGAAACTGCAACTGGGAAATAGAAACTATATGAACATAGGCAAGTCTTAGCTGTTTAGAATATTTATGGAAAGTATGAAGGGCCCGATCCTTGGTGGAGCCTCAAGGAGTATTTATCGGGCTGCGCATGTCTGGCTTAGTCCATCTGGCATGACATACTGGAGCAAGACATCACCACAACCGCTAATGCCAACACAGCAACTACTTCTTCCACTGGAGAGTAAACAGCACAGGTCTAACGCAAGAATTAAAAAGGTGTGACGAAGAAGTTGACCTGTGACCACTTCTGTGGTTGATGCTCTCACTTTTCCACACCTAGAAGCACAGAAAATTCTGTTTTTCCCAACGCACTTGGGTAAAAAACAGGAAAGATAACAGCCAGGTCCTGTGGAAGGAAATCTAATTATGAAAACAGATTCTATTTAGAACCGAAAATTAAAGTGCAATCTAGTATGGGAAATATAGTTCTTAGATCACTAAATCTCCAACAAAAAGAATGTGAGATTGCATCTGAGTAATCCAGACTGTTACCATAAATGCTGTGACCTAGTTAACATATTTAACATTGCATACAGAAATATTCTATTTTTTAATTAAGGAAACAGTATCTTTCACAAATCAATCTTCTTATTCTAAACAGGTCATGTTCACATAAGTGAATCTGAAATTAAATTGGAGAATAAGATGACAAAGCAACTAATGTGAAATTAAACTTCTTTTGAAGAGAAAAAAATGTGTTAAGTTAAAATGTTTCTAATGAACTGGTGTCACAAAAGCTTAACATAGAAACGTAACAGAGGCAGGCGAAAGGCAACCATACATTGGTATCTCTCTCCCTCTCTGCCTCTCTCCCTAACCCTCTCTCTAAAAAATAATAAAATCTTTTAAAATTGTTTTTAAAAAGCATAACAGGTTTCCACTAATTTTTTTTTTAAATAAAAGAAACTGCATGAAATGACAGAACATTAATGACCACGTTTTCCCAGGAGTTTCAGTTACATTCTTTGAAATCCGGTCTTGAAAGCATGCTCCAAGCTTATTCTGCCTTCATAAAGCTAACTGATGCCATTCGGCGGAAATGGAGAACGGAGGGGTTAACCCAATTTCAAGTTTGTCTTTGATGCAATCCTAAATTTCCTCATGTGAGAAATCAAAGTAAATTGCCATAAATGGTTAAAGAGAAGAAAAGATCAGAACAGCCCATCTCTGACGTTGGTAAGAGGATAGTTTAGCTAATTTCAGTCTGGCTGACTATCAGTATCTGTTTAAAACAAAAAAAAATAACGACAGACTGCTAAAGCAAATTCATCTTTCAAGAAGTGCAGTCTTTTCTAAGGAAAACCACTCATGAAAAAATCATACGTTAATCACAACTGCAAAAAGGCTTTATATTTTCTGGAGAGTGTTCTTGTAATTTAGTATTTTCTGTTTCAGGTGCTTCTTTATTTACTACTAACAAAGGCTAGAAAAGGCAACCAAATTGGCAATTATACAAATTTGTAAGTGAAAAACACCCAAGAATTTTTAAAAAAATAAATACTGTATTTCTTATTAAAAGTGGCTCACTATTAAGTGAGATTAAAAGTGTACACAATATGGTTCAATTCCCAGCCAGAGCACATAATTAGGTTGCAAGCCAGGTGTCCAGCCAGGTCCTTAGCTGGAGGCAGGTGAAAGGCAACCATACATTGATGTCTCTCTCCCTCTCTGCCTCTCTCCCTACACATCTCTCTAAAAATAATAAATAAAATATATATTTAAAAAAATGTACACAATACCCTTGAGTGCCCAAAGATTACCAAAATTTATTTCAAATTTAACCACTTTTGAT
Source organism: Noctilio leporinus (assembly GCA_004026585.1). Classification (NCBI taxonomy): domain Eukaryota; kingdom Metazoa; phylum Chordata; class Mammalia; order Chiroptera; family Noctilionidae; genus Noctilio; species Noctilio leporinus. The sequence goes on along the minus strand of PVIW01000336.1, from coordinate 544,447 downwards.
CTCAAAAAGAGGCTTGTGTAACACGGAGAGGTCATTATTTCCAGCAGATCATATTTTGATGCAAACTACAATGAAGAGGGGTCATATTCCACACCTGGAACTAATATAATATTATGTATTATATTATGTAATAAAAAAGTAAATTTTATAGACCAGCACTATTTAAAAAATAAAAAGCAAATCACAGATTAGGAGCAAAATTTTCCATATATTTAGTACACATAACTCTTACAAAGTATTTACATCCTAACATGTAATCTAACATGAAATAGACAACTACATATACACATTTTAGTATATATTATTTTAACTGTTATATTAGACTATATTATGGTATATATTTTATATAACTATAAATTGTACCATACTATACAAAGTTATATTAGGTACCTACAACCATATTCATATTATATATGACACTACGGTATATATTTTAATTATGTAATGTTTAATATACTGTATCCACATGTATAAAAATATATATTATAGACCAAAATAAAATGGATACATGAAGTACATGGTCTTCTCTATATCAAAATACAACACCAAATATCCTGTATGACTTTGGTAATGATGTGAATAAAATGCCTATATGTTGCTGATGAGAGTAAGAAGTAAAAAAGCTGGCATAAAGTGAAGCTTATAGTACCAACCATACAACCAAGCCAATTCCATAGCATTTACCCAAGAGAAATCCAAGTGTATGTTCAGAAAATGAATTGTATATATCACATGATTATAGAAATTATAATTAGAGCCAAACATCAAAGGTAACTCCTATGTCCATCTACTTGACTTGGAGTGAACATACAATCCATTATATAGATGGTGAGTTGTGTACACTTGCATTTCATTGTATGAAAAATTTACTTCATTTACAAAAGTAAATGAGGAAAATATAGATTAAAACATGAAGGCATCATCACAATATGTGAGCATTTTTTGTATTCAGATTAAAAGATGTAACGTTAAAATCACATATAAGTCTTGGGAAATGTAATTACTAAGACTTATAAAAAATTCTGTGAATTCCTTATGTATCTTGCAACCTCAAGAAAGATACACTTGAAAGGTGACAGAAAAAGAAATCCCAAGAGCTCCCCAAATTCCTGAGAGCACTAGATACTCTTGTAATGAACCCAGGACTATTTCTAAATATCAGGGTATATGGGGGAACACAAGTATTTGTTTAAGCCAGTTTGTCAGGCCCTGGATTGTAAATAGATAATCCTTCTGATTAAATAGATTTTAAACATCCCTGTTACAGATTCATATATAGAGTCTATAAGTTTACAATAATAATCATTCTGGTCAATCTACCAACTTGTTTTAAGAGGTAAGATTAATAGCCTTCTTAGTAACCAGCAGGGGGAAATTAAAGGCAACAGTTTTTCCATTGCCTGCTTCACCTTCAGCAACACTTAGAGCATTCAGGGCAAGAATGGCAAAGGACAAAAAGGGCTTAATGCCTTCACAGTCTATTTGTGGCTTTATAGGCCTTCCTGGAAGCCTTCATCTGTGAATTCTATTTTACATCTCAACAGAGTTACTTGAACATCCTATGAAAATGAGTACATGTTTTGTTACTGTCATAGTCAAGAATGACAAAAGCAGGGAGTCATCAGTCAGGCAAATCTTGCTCACCCTCTCCAGGAGGCAGTCTGCCTGTGAGCCTGTACATAGGGTTAGCATGACAAATGAAAACAAGTCCCTAATGACAGCAAGCCTACTGTCCGTCTCCCTAATCTGCTTGGCCTCCTTATAGTTTCAAATTACTTTATCTTTTCAGTAGTTTTTATTGTTGTTCTGTTACTATTGTCTCATAGTATAAAATAGATTTTATGGTCTTACTGGTTTTGAATTTGAAAAAGTACCTACTATTTAAGTATTATTACTATTAGTAACACTATTACAAATAGGAAAAAAGGAAACTAGTGAACAAGAGGGAAATGTTAAAAACCATGACTGGGGAATTTTATTTTTGAAATCTCTTGCAAAATATTTCCCTGTAAATAAATATAATGAAGGGATCACACAGTTACATGGCTCTGACCCTTCAGCTGCCAATCCCCACCAGAGTTTTTCTCAACCTGCCCAGACAAAGTCACACATCAAAGGAAAGGTGATCAAGTTCTCATCAAACACTTAAAAACCCCTGCAACTCTCCTTGACTTTCTGTTCTCAAGATGGTCTAAAAGTGACTGAAGCAGGTAACATTCTGTCAAAACAGTGCTATGTGAAAGGAAAAGAAAACCAGCTGCAACACATCCTTTCCCCATATAGTTTCCACCAGCCTTTGAACACAGTATTATTTTTTAAGGAAAAGTTTTTGAAATATGAACATCTTTCATCAGCAACATCCCTATTAGTTATAATTAAGAAACTATAGTTCTCATTAAAAAAAAAAAAACTGAAACCAAGTCTATGTTGAATTTCAGACTCTTTACGGTATAAAATTTTTAACAATTGCCAGGTTATTATTGTACATTATTTGCCTTCAAGAGTATAGTATTAAAAAAGAGACACATTTTGCCATTTTAAGCTTAATTGTTCCATGTTTTCATGGAGCAATAAAAACCATATATAATTGACACAAAAACAAACTTAAAATAATGATCAAATTGCATGCATATATCCATTTGGAATACTTGGGGAACAAGGTTTTTCACCTGAGTATGTGTTTTTTTAATGCATTATTCCTTAGGAATCTGTTTTTTAGTAAGTATTAAAGAAACATTCCCAAACTTTTGCACTTAGTTTTTCAGCATCTGGGACAGGTTTACACTGATGTCCAAAGGACATTAGACAGCATACATTGGTTTTTCCTGTATTAAAATTATCCCAAGATCTATTTTACATTCCTAGTTTATTAAATCCCTAGCCTTACAGAAAAACCTAAAGATAAGAGTTGCAGGTTATAACTTCAGTGTTCTTCCTCCTTCTAGCCTGGCTGATTCCATGTGAGGTTTCTGATCTAATGGCCTTCCTAGCCAAATTATTTAAATCAATACACACTTAATTTTAAAATGTAATCTACAACCCCATACATCTAAAAGGCATTTCCGTTATTCTCCCTTTGATTGTGTAACCTGCAGGACGGTCAAGGTCACAAGGTCACTCTCCCTTAATCCTGGCCATGAACTGGTACTCTAAATACTGACTTTGAAAGAAGCCCATGGCTGTTTCCCAGAGACAGTCCAGCTGTATGGGCCGCTCCCACTTATCTGTGCTCAACTGGGGAGGTTTTGCCCATGTTGTGGTGGTTTTCAGCTTTTAATTCAGGACCTTTTGACACCTTACACACTCAAACCCAAGGCTGGCTAATGGGGTGTCTCTGTTCCCTTTCAAACTGCATGCTCCTCTCTCTTCTTAATGACTGCCCCCTTGTTCAGAAATCCCCGAAAGAGCCTTTGCTGGAGGAGAACAGTGACCAGCCTGGCCACTATGCCAGGTTACATTTCCTCCTCTTTTCTTGGCGCCTGGAGGAAAATGGCTGTGCTCCATTGAGCCCCATCCCCCAAATTCTGAGGCTTCTGTCCGCTCTTACAGTAGACACTGCTTTATTATTTCAAATTGGTAAAAACAAAAATAATTTCCATGAGGAATTTAAAATATGCAAAATACTGTATTGATTTTTAAGTATAAAATGATGGTAGTGTTGGGATTTTTCCCCAGTGGTAATTTTATACTTGTGAAAATGTAGAAATGTCTTTGAGAACTCAGGATAAACAGAATGCTGGAATCCAAAATGATAATACAACTATATCAGATTTAGATAAAAAAAAGATACAGAATAATTGTATTATAATAAAAAATCAAAGCCCTGGCTGGTAGCACAGTGGATAAGGCGCCAGCCTGCGAACCCAAAGGTCACAGGTTCGATTCCCCAGCCAGGGCACATAACCAGGTTGCAAACCAGGTCTCCAGTCAGGTCTGTGGCTGGAGGCAGGTGAAAAGCAACCATACATTGATGTCTCTCTCCCTCTCTGCCTCTCTCCCTTCACCTCTTTCTAAAAATAATGAAATAAAATCTTAAAAAAAAAAAAAAATCAGTAATAATTTGTAAAGAATATATTGTTTTTAAATCCTAAAAGACTGTTAATGATGATAGACTATATTAAGAAAATTTGTTTTAGCCCTGGCTGGTAGCACAGTGGATAAGGCGCTGGCCTGCAAATCCAAAGGTCTGGTTTGATTCCCAACACAACTAGGTTGCAAGCCAGGTCTCCAGCCAGGTCTGTAGCTGGAAGCGGGTGAAAGGCAATGTACACGGATGTTTCTCTCTTTCTCTGCCCCTCTCCCTTCCCTGCTCTATAAAAATAAATAAAATCTTTAGAAAAAAAATTGTTTTAAGAATATAAATGATTTTTTGAAGAAGACTGCTAATTTTTCTTTAAATTTTTTCTTCAGTGATTTACTGTACCCTTCATCAGAGTAAAGGGAATTAAATTAGAATAATTTGTTTTGAGGAAACGGATTAAGAACATTCACATTTACAATTTCAAATTTATATAATTAAGGTTTTTTTCTTCCAGGTGTAAAGTTCTTTTTTCAAAATTAAAGTTTTTTTCTCTTTTCTTAATCCCTTTACATTTTTCACTCAGCCCTTTTACTCTGACAGCTGTCAATCTGAAATAATTTGTCTTGAAAACAATGGCTATTGAATGGAATTTCTACTTAACTCTTTAAAATAAGCTATATTTTTCCTATGTTTAAATGTTTTTTGTTCAAGCAAAACATTTACACTTATAAAATTGGAGAAGAACTGAGGATTCCTAAGAAAAGAATAAGATATTGTCATTTATTCTTAGTGAAATGTTGAACAATCAAAACATAGTTCTGTACTCTAATTTGTTAGTTACATTTAGGAGAGTGACAACTCTTAGGCAGATGTTGGAATTGGAAGAAACCTCATGCAAATGTTTTAACTGTAAATGGGAAAACAAGTTGAACATGGGCCATATTCTCTGCAGGATATATTTATTGGTGAACAGCTTTCATTTATTGGTGTGCAGAGATTCTCTCTAGACTTGAAAATATGATTATCCCCTGAAAAACTTCAATAAGTTCATAACATTGATATTAAAGATAATTCCTAACATCCCACTTGGCATATGCATATATGATATTAGTTTCATAAATTTTGAAATGTTAATTCTCTTTATCTATGAAAAAACTCACTTGATTTTAAATGTTCATTTATGTGGGCATATAATTAATGTTTTAAAAAATTTCTATCTTCCCAAAGGACTTTCCCATTATTCCACCACCTATAAAATTAGTCAATTTTCTTTATTTCTTTCATTTTTCTTTTTCTTTCTCTGCTACATATTTGCCCTGTTATCAGTAAAGATGAAGAACTGTCACAATCCTTCCTCTAAAAATGTGTTTATAGCCCAGGAGGGGCTTTGGGAGGTAACTGTCCTCTCTGTTTATGGATAAGCTGTTAAATAACAATGAAGGTCACCCAAAAAATCCATGGTGAGGCTGGGACTGAAGGAGTCGTCTTTTGGCAAACCTGTGCTCTCTCCAGTCTTCAAAACTTAAGCATATCATTCCGTTACCTCAGAGCTTTTTGCTTTTCTGCCTAAAGAAAAAAATCATTTTATGATTTCCTTTAAGCTAAATTACAGAACCACTGGACAGACAACCAGAAAATGTCTACTAGTTAAACTTTTTAAAATGTAAAAGAAAAAAGCTTAATTTTTTATTAGTAGGTTACTTCATCCATTTAAGTCTAATAGGGGAGTATCATTTAAAATAGTTTAAGAATCTCTTCCAGAATAGTTAGTATTAAGATTGCACTTCATGTATTCTGAATTTATTGGCATAAGACATAAAATAAAATTAGTAGGAAGTTATTTAATTATTATTACAATATGGGTTAGGTTTGGTAATGGAAAAAGACATTATTTTAAAACATTTTCTCTTTCTTATTAAAGAAAATGAGATGAATCAAATAAGTCTCATTATTAGTAATGATGTTAATCACTAAGCATAATTTCTAGAATTAAACAGAATAGTATAATAAATGTCTTCTTAACAAATGAGCATATTTAGTACCTTTTATTTATGTACTAGGTAGTACGTGATCATGCTTACAACAAAAACCACTTGTTTTATATATGTTTTCTTTATAGTAAAACATATAACATAAATCTGAATTTAACACATTTTCTGGTAAGGAATTTACTTCAATGCTATGTACAAAGCATTATTTTTCATACAGAATTTGTTCATTTTTTCGTAGTCACTGTGGTAATTTATCACATTATGTATAGTTGACTTATGTATCTCTGCAGGTATTATAATTGCAGCAACCTGAGCTTTCCAGAAGTTAAGTATAAACCATTAGCATAAATATCTAGAATTTTACTAAAACAACAAAAGTAGTATCAAGATCTATTGCATTTTTTAATTAAAATATGATTTTGAATTTTGAAAGTCTGATAGAAGTCTGTAAAAGAAATAACAGGAATGATGAATAAGTGACTTTGTTACAAATGAAGAATAGTTTTAATTCTGTTGTTTTTATAATATGTGAAGTATTTCAGATTCCTACTGGCATGTCTGCTTGTCTGTCTCTCCTCCTCACCACCCACACTATTATAAATGTATATACACACACACATATATATTATAATATTCTTAAATTCCCTGCTTGTCAAGTTTTCTTCTGTATCCTTGGAGAAACCAATCTGAACTGTGAAAATTCTCATTTCCACTGAGAATTTTATTTTTAGATTGTCAATCTCCATCCATCTGCCTTTGAACAATTTTCTGTGCTTTGAGCATGGGCAAGCAGTATTAATCCAGTTTCTGGTTTCTGTGAAGCACATTATGTTAGATCATATGCACTTCAGTGACTCTTGTTATAAACTTTTTGCTTACTTAACTGTTTCACTATCAACCTTTATCATTGAGAGTAGCACAGAAATACAACCAAGTAAAAAATGTGAATACTTTCATTTCCCATCTAGAAAAAGAGCCCATTGAGTCAAGAAAATAGTCTTATGGCATGGTGAAATACTATTTGGCACAAAGCAAAACTACACAAATATTTTAGCAAAATTCAATAAAATACAAAAATAGCTTATTGTTCAAATGCCCAGCTTTTTCAATTATTTTTGAAGGAGTATCTTCAGTATTAATTAAACACCATTTTATATGAACTCATGATTTACATGAATTTATTCCTTCACTTCAAAGTTTGAAATATTAGAAAGCTTAATGTCTCTCAACATATAAAATTATCCTAAAAATGTAATAATGTAGAAGCTGGATTAACTCATAAAAATAAAATGAAACACTGTACAATTTATCCTTTGTCATTTCCCAATTTAGTCACTGACCCCCCTAAAATTCATTTATTTTGTCTGAATATGAAAATGTTAATATTGAGAATTTGATTAAACATTATATTGATAATGAATCTTATATAAATAAGACTTTCAGTGTTCCTCAAATTCCTGGATAATTGTATAGGTATTAATAAAGTTTATTGTTTTATCAAGGGAGTACAATTTGAGCATGTGGTTTCAATCTATCAATATATTTAGTAGTGCTGCAAATAAACAGGTGGTCCCAAGACTTACAAGTTAGAAGTATTTAGAACATAGGTTTTTCAAGTTAAAATGTACTGTAGAAAACTTAATTCAATTTCACACATATTTAGGTAACAACTAATAAGCACTATTCTATAAGTTGTGTTAGTCAACCCCCTCAAAATATTACCCCAATAAACTTTAATAAAATTAAAAAAAAAGGAAAATAACTATGTGGTAACCAAAAGAAATAAAGAAAATAAAGGCTAATACAGAAAAAAAAAATCAAATGCTCTTTTGTCCCGCTTCATTTAACTACAAATTTTAAAAAACTATAATTTATGTATACAATTTTCATGTTTTGATATCTATATATAAAATGACCACGACAATCAATCTACTTAACAATCCATCACTTAACAGTTAGTGTTTCTCCCCTGTGTAAGAGCACTTACCCAGCATTGTTGACTACAGTCCTCATTATGTAACTTGGATCTCCTTAGATCTCCAAGAACACTCGTATTCACCTTGTATAAATAAAATACTATGTGTACCTTTGACCAACGTCTCCCCATGTTCTCCTTTCCTGAACCTTGGGAACCACTTTCCTAGTTTCTGCTTCTAAAATTTACTATTTTGGATTCCACTTATAAGGTCATACAGTATTTGCCTTTCTGTGTCTGACGTATTTCACTTAGCATAATGTTATTCAGATTATCTATGTTGTCACAAATAGCAGAATTTCTTTCTTTTATATGACTGAACAGTATTCCATTGTGTACATATAATATACAAGAGATACCAGATAAGTGTTTGAAAGGATGCAAAAATTATATAATCTACATAATTTTCATCTTTAATATGTGTGTTTATACACATACATATAAATAGTTCTTTAGTTTTTTTTGAGAAACCTCTGTCTCTTCCAAAATGGCAATTTGTATTCCTACCAATGAAGCACAAGGTCCAAGTGTTCCTTTTCCTCCACTTTCTCACAAGCAATTTGTTTAATAACATTATGTGGATTTCAGGTATAAAATTCTGAGATCTGTCATCTGTATATTGCAATAGAGTTTGAAATCCAGAATGTGATACTTCCTGCTTTGTTCTTCTTTCCCAAAGTTGCTTTGGAAGAACAAAGGAATTAAAAAAAAAAGCATTTGGCAATTTGGGACATTTTTATTTCCGTATGAATTTTAGCATAGTTCTCTATTTCTGTAAAGAATGTCATTGAAATTTTGATCAGGATTTCAATTCCATGAGTCTGCACATTTTCAGGTAACATGGACATTTTAACAATATTAATTACTCCAATCCATTAACACAGGATTGTCTTTCCATTTACCTGGCTTCCTTCATTTCCTTCATCAACGTTTATAATTTTAATTTGTAAGTCTTTAGGCACTTTACTTCTTTTGTTGATATTGGAAATCATATTTTTTCATTTGTCTTTTCCAGATTGTTTCTTATTGCTAATGTAGAAATGCCAGTCTATTATAGTTGACTTGCATCAATAGGATTCTCTACAAATGTTTTTTAGTGGTTAAAACTGCTGGTTTTATCTTTTCAGCAACTTTATTGTTATGTACAATCCATACAAAGTATGCTTTAAATGAAGATGATTAATAATTTTTGAGATCTCAGATCAACTAGTACCTGTCCTGCAAAATATCAGTGGTCATTTAATAGAGCCCTTAGAAATGTGAAATCATCACAGCCAGAGGCAGCTTAGGTGCTGATCTTTTGCAAATTTCAGGCCTCTACCAAGCATAACACCCAGTAAAAGCATGAGGATATTATTGGATGGGAGTCACTGGTCTAGTGTCAGCTATTGTCTCTCATTTTAGCCCCGTGGCGAGATAATAAAACGTAATTTCCAGAGAAAACCATTGCATAAGTGGAAGGAGGAAGGAAGGTATTCTAGGCCAAAGTGGATAAATTCTCTTTGGCAGCCAAGGAGAATATGAAGTAGAGATGTGAAAACAAGAGCATAAAAACAAACAAATGTACACCTTTTAAAAAAGAAAAAAACTCACCACCAGAAACAAGGACACATTTGGGTTGGTGCCGTTCCTGGAAGGAAATAAATTTGCCCAACATGGCTAATATGAAGAGATTCTGGAAGAGTTGTAGACAGGGTTAAAGGAACAAGTAATGCATAGTGAGGCCCACAGATACTAGCAACATTAGAAAGTCATTGCTATCTGTACCCCTAAAAAGAAAACTGAAATCAGTTGTTTAAAATTTTTCATTGAGACCAACTAGTGGAGGGAGGACAACCTGGCCCCTACTTGCACAGAGAAGCAGCTGAAGACAAAGCGAGTCCCAGAAGCAAAGGAGACTGGAGATTCTTTGTTCCTGCCCTCTAAAGTGTCAGTGTTTTCCACTTTTAAACCTGATCAAATACCATTTCCAAAATGCGAGGAATAGGCAAGTAGGAAATAACCCTATAATTCATTTACTGCTCACATTTTCGAGGTCCACCGTGAAAAAAGTACTAGTTTGCTGGTCTCATATTTCTATGGATTTATTTATGTAACTACACGGGTCTAGATGTGCATCTTTAGTTTGGCAGGTTGCTAGTACCCACACCAAACACCACCAGGCTGAGGAAGACAGCATCACAGCATCAATGGCATTTTTGTTTGAAACAAGACACTGTGATCTGAAGAATCTACATCTCCTCTCTTTTCTCACCTTCACTGGTGAATTTTATCTTTTAGTACTTATTTCATTTAATATGTGCATTTTATAAATTTTATTTTGTAAACATTTTCTTACAGATAATAGTTTTAAAGGAACTAAATGTCTTTTTCCCTTTAGGGCAAATCACATATAAATTGAACTTTGAAAAGTATGACAGTGCTTGAAAAGGGAAAACTATCTGAAATCACAAATTGATATTTTTATTTTCTTGGTTATATAGTGGCACAATGTCAAAATGTTTATATATATTTTTATGTTCAAGCTCAGAAAGATGTCTAGATATAGAAAGAGTAAAATCTGTCTTGACAAGCCAAAAGGAAGCAGAGAACTGAATCCTTTCCAACTCCTACCCTATTGCTCATATATTTTCATGGTTATTATTTATTTAAGAGAACTTTAATTTGAACTGTTTGCTGATTCTCTTCCTTTAGTCAGATTTGGCATTAATAATACATTTATGAAAAACTTTGTTTTCTTTCAGATTTTAAAATGATATTAATGGTGCAGTGTAAAGAGCATTACATTTGAGAACAGGACATCCCTGAACTCAAATCCTCACCAATCCTTTCAATCTTTCTCCCACACCCCAAATAAACACATCCACACACTCATATTCTTCTTGTCTGACCTGAAGCTTAAGCAATGATAACACTTCTTGGCTGTGCCCGGCCTCTTCTCCCTTCTGAGATTAAAACAGTTATTGCTGATTCATAAGGTTCTTTCTTATGCAATAAAAATACAACCAAAGATTTCTTCTCATCATTAATCTGCAGCCAGAATGAGTTGATAGGTGGTTGCAAGAAAGTTGAAACATTATTCTTACCTGAGCCAATTACTAGATGTTTCCAATTTTGGATTTTTTCTGTGGTAAATTGAAATTAGAATATCTCTATCTCAAAATATTTATATTTACTAAGATGATATATAAAAAATGTCTGACATTTTATCATCAATATTTGTTAACTTAGGTCCTATTTCAGCCTCTGCCATCAACACTATCTCATTGTCTTCATACTAGATAATTGTATGTTTAACATCAGTAAATTTCACACTACTTTTCACATTTATTTCACTTTACATAATTAAATTGATGAAGGTTAGTACGAAATGTAATCAATGACTAATTTACCATATATATGTGTATGTTTAAGTATGTGTTAATTATGCAATTACAGTTGTCCCAATTTTTCCCCTTTGTTCCCCTCTGCCCAGTGCCACCCTTCCCTGCAGAAATCCCCATCATCTTAGATCATGTCCATGAGTCATGCATTTAAGCTCTTTGGCTTCTCCATTTACTTTACTATTATAAACGACCCCTGTCTATTTCGTATCTACCAGCTATATTTCTTGATCCCTGCAACTCTCCCTCAGTTCTTCCCCTTCCTCACTGATAGCCCTCCATGTGATCTCCATATTGATGACTCTGTTCCTATTCTAGCTACTTGCTTAGTTTGTTTTTATTTTTTGGATACATTTGTTAATAGTTGTGATTATGTTGCCATTTTAACGTTTATAGTATTGGTCTTACTCTTAAATGTGTCCCTTTAACATTTCACATAAAAACTTGGTGATAATGAACTCCTTTAGCTTTACCTTATCTGGGAAGCATGTTATCTCCCCTTCCATTCTAGTAACGAACTATAGAAACGATCCCTGAAAGTACAGTCTTTCCTTTCCCATTCTAAATGATAGCTTTGCTGGGTAACCTTGGTTATAGGTCCTTGCTTTTCATCACTTTGAATATTTCTTGTCAGTTCCTTCTTACCTAAAAAGTTTCTTTTGTGAAATCACCTGACAGTCTATGGGAACTCCTTTGTAGGTAACTATCTGATTTTCTCTTGCTGCTTTAAGATTCTTTATGTTTAACCTTTAGCATTTTAATTATGATGTCTTGGTGTGGTCCTCTTTGGGTTCAACTTCTTTGGGAGTCTCTGTGCTTCCTGGACTTGTCTATTTCCTTCACCAAATCAGGAAAGTTTTTCTTCATTATTTTTTTCAACTAAATTTTTGATTTCTTGCTCTTCTTTTTCTGGTATCCCTATGATTCAGATGTTGGTATGTTTAAAGTTGTCCCAGAGGTTGCTAAGACGTTCCTCATTGTTTTCAATTATTGTTTCTTCATTCTGTATTGGTTGCCTATGTTCCAAATCGCTGATTTGAATCTCTGCTTCCTTCCCTTCATTATTGGTTTCACGTGGATTTTTTCATTTCACCTAGTATAGCCTTCACTTCTTCCCTTATTTGTTTGCTGTACTCAGTCATTTATGTGAGCATCTTTATCACCAGCATTTTGAACTTCTGAGTCTGTTAGGTTAGTTATCTTCCTCCCCCTTAGTTTCCCCTTTGGAGCCTTGATCTGCTCCCTTTGTCTCCTCAACTTGACAGCCTCCTGTGTTTGCCTCTGTGAATTAGGTAGAGCTGTCACACCTGTTACGTTGTAAGAGTAGGTTTCACTGCTTTGTGGCACTGTAGGAGTGGAAGGGGTCTGAGAGGCAATAACGCCACTTGCTCTGCATTTGCCCCTTTTCCAGTTACTTTACCTGCTTCCCCTATGGGACTGGTGCTCCTCTAGCTTCCCAGAGTGGGTGGGTTTGCATACATTCAGACCATGAGGGCCCTCTGAATGGACTCTCCTGAGAGATGGGCAGTTTCTTCCACTGCCCCAACCCTCACTGGTTTTCAAAGCTAGAAGCAATGAGACTTTATTTTCCCAGTACTGGAACCATGAGTTGCCTAGGACTAGGACTGCTCTCCGGTGTCTTTCCTGGCTTTTATAATGTGTGACTGATAGTTCCACCAGTCAGTTGGCCACAGTCACTGCCTTGCCACTGCCACACCATGTCCTCTCTTCCCTGGCTCCCCATTTCCACCCCTTCTACCCATCTGGATAAGTATTACTTCTTTCTATCAGTTTTTGTTGAACTTCCATGCAGTTCCATTTTTTGATAGTCCTGGTTGTTTTGGTTTTGAGGTAGATATAATCCTTCTGGAGGCACACCACATCTACCTATGCTTCTATCTTGGCAGGAAGTCCTGTATGTGTATGCTTAAAAATTCTGACCTATTTCTTGAGCACTTCCCATATAAGTAATACCAGAGCTTCCTGGGAGAGAACAGTAGTATTGAGAGAAGAATAAGGAAAATTGCTTGGGCTCCAAAAGTTAAATGTAGAGAGGAGACATGAATGCATAAATTAAATACATTTAGTTTTTGTTGATATACCCATTGTTTCATATACTGATTTTAGCAAAACTTTCTCCTCCCACGGTAAATCTATAGAGCTTCATCTCATCTCAATTTAAATTGGACTACCCTAGTCATATTAAGCCTAGAATAATATGTAGGCCTAAAAGAAATATTCTGCAATTGCCTGTTTCACAGAGTTCCTTCCTGCAACCCAGCAGTGGCCATGGGCACTTAAATTTATACTCTTCAGTTGTTTCCCCAAGCACGCACAGCAAGAGCAATGCAGCATCACCATCATTTTGTTCCTTCAATTTTTTCCAGTGTTAAATGTTAAAACATCAATTCCCCTTTCTTTCTCCCCCTCCCCCCTCAGCAATATGTAACAATACACATGCATAATCTTCTAGAATAGTGCCAACACTAAATGGGAAAAATAACTACTTTCCCAATTGCCTCATAACTCACAAGTTCACATAACTATAATGGAGTTAGCAGGGTCTCATTATTATGCAGTGCCATGATGCTTCCTCTCCATCACTCTTCCACCCCTTCTCTTTCTTAAATGTGTTATTTCAGGTCTATCCAGACTAATAGATGGGATGTTAACCAATCTCTTACAGCCTACTCCCTTAGTTACACGAAGACCAGGTGGAGGCTTTGAAATTACTTCTTATAAGTAAGTGAAAGTACTTGATTAAATTTTTAGCCAAGGGCCATTCTTCTCACCCATCTCCCATGGGAAAAAGACAGTCATTTTCTTCTTTCAGTTATAAGGGCTTTTCAAGAAGAATCAAGTGGTCTGTGATTTTGATTGCTGTGGAGAGGTCTAGTTTAGTAAGGACTCAGAAGAGAGCATTCAATTTGTTAATTAGTAGGTTGTTGGTGAATTGAGTTCTCAAAAACTGTAGTTTCAGCAAACTGGTAGGAAGAAAAATAACAAAGGGTATGTTGAGACTGAAAGAAAAAGGCAACAGTACCACTGAAGGCTTTGCCAGTAAACAAACTGAAAGTGACAATAATGATTGAGTCCATACTGTTTTCAAAAGATATTTTATTTTATTTTCTTAAAAGATTTTATTGTATTCAGAGAGAAGAGAAGAGAGAGAGGCAGAGAAGGAGAGACACATCCATGTATGGTTGCCTTTCACCTGCCTCCAGCTACAGACCTGGCTAGAGACCTGGCTTGCAACCTGGTTATGTGCCCTGGCTGGGAATCTAACCAGCAACCTGGTTTTAAGGTTTGCAGACTGGTAGCTTATCCACTGTGCCACCAGCCAGGGCCTTCAAAAGATATTTCAAGATACCAAATTTGAGAATGTTTAGTATTCATGATTAATAAGCCACTACTGTTTTTCTTTTTTAAATAAAGCACCTGAACTTTTCAAAAATTATAGACAATTTGTTAGAAATCAACTTCTCTTCTAGGATGGTTATATAATTTACACATATTTGTTGGAGAATGTGTACAAAATATTTTGAACATTGTCTGAGTTTTTCTTGGAACCTGTTCATATGTCAAAACCCTAATCAAACTCTTGGGACTGTTAAGATGTCTGCTATACCATTATCCATTCTTAGCTTTGGAAGAGGTATTCCTGAAGTCTCTGTGAGTGTGTCAGGGTAGAAAAAATGAAAACCTGAGAGCTCCCATAGTATTGGCAATGTTGCAATGGCCTGAAACTTGGATTAAAAGGCCACCCCAAGTTTCATAGAATGGGTACTCTATGGTTATCTCATCTCCATGTGCCAAGGGTTCCTCATTGACAAGGCATGAAGCTAACTAGCAACTCAGGAGAGCTTCTTTTCCCCCTATCAAGGATGATGGAAATAAATTAACCAGCAGGCATTCTCTCATGTCTTCTATGATTTTCCACTAGATTTGGACCTTAGAAAAGCTCATTCATTGCTAAGGTTCTAAACCAATCACCTCTGCCACAAAAGCACTGAATAATGAGAAAGAATCTAAGGGAACACAGCCACTGATCACGAGGGAATGTGGACTCCATAGTTAGTATGGGTCCTGCTCTATTGCTGGTTAGGAAGTCATGATAAAATCACCTAACCTATAATGTTTTAAATCTCCTTATATATGACACAGAGGAAATGGTGATATCTTCACCCTCAGGCTGTGGTGAATATAAATTAGAACATATAAATGTTGCACTTAGCATAGCCAATGGCACAAAAGGAACAATAAATTAAAAGCTATTAATATTGTCTGTCCTCTTATTTTCTCTTTTCTATCTTCTATTTATATTTAAAACAAATACATATACACTTACCTAATATTCAGTAAAGTGTAGTTTATATCTGATCACTGAAAAATTGTGAGTTCATTGCTCAAATAACTTGAAAAGCAAATCCCAAAGTCTTTGGGCAAATCTACAGAAAAATAAGACTAGCTAACATTAATAATTGCCAAATAAACAATGAAAAAACACATATTTGTGTGTCTGTGTAAAGTGCTATATATAATTTTATCATTTTGTTAATTATATTTCTAAAAATAAAATTACAGGTAAAGCAACAGAAGAAAACCATCAGTATCATATAATAGAAAATGACATGCATTTTATTTTCTAAACAAAATTATATAGGTAGAGTATCATTTAATATTACATTCTATAGTGTCTAAAGTTCCTTCTTAAGGAAATACTCATATCATCAAAAAAAAGGAAAAAGTGATTGTACTTTTTTCCCTAGATTTGAAAGCCTATTATATTAAATATGAAAAAATGTTTAAATGTACTTAAATTTTATGTAAAATACTCCCAAATACTGAAATCTTATAATACTAACATTTTCCACAATGTACTCTATTAAATGCTGAACTAGTCTGAAGTTGTACTTTTTATTTCATCTATAACCAAACACACTAAAATGTACAAAACATATACTTTGCTTAAACTTACATGGATAAAGGAGGAACTTGACTATGATACAAAGATAATGGAGAAAAAGACACAAAGAACAAGATCAATCAAACTGTGCTTTGTGCAAGTCAGTCAGCAGCACTACAGGGAAAAGCCAGCTTAGAATAATCCATTATAGTTTCTTTCCTTTTTTTTCATAAATACAAATATGCTTTGCCATACTGCTTCAGAAAGCATTTCTTTTTCTGTAAAATCTGTACACACTTGACACCACTGGCACAATCTCTAAGAGAGTGGCTTAGGAGGAGTCAAAGTCATAGCTGACTCTTACAGAGCCCTGCCTCCGCAGCCTTCAGGGAAACTCACGGTGAGTGGTCTCCATGCTATGCTATTACACTGCAATCTGTTGAAAAGAAAAACGAATTATATGACACTACTTTGTTGGAAAGAAAAACAAATTATATGACTATGCTGTTTAGAAAGCAACAATTCCAGATGAAACCCCTTTTGATGTCTTCTATTACACTGTGATTGAAATGTGTACAATATCCATTTTAAGCAAAAACCTATTGGTCATGGTTTGGCACCAGTTACAACCTTGAGCCCCATTTATGTATTTCTTTCATCATTATGATTTTTGAGATAGAAAATACTGTGAAACTTCAAAAAAGTTAGTTCAAGTTTCATTTCTCCTTGGTATTTCAGTCTGAAGGAAACAGTTTTACTCCCCAATAAAATGTTAATCCAGACATTCATCTTTTTTAAAAATAAGAATAATTGTATTTATTTATTGCTGGCACACTGAATTTCAAAGATGAAAGCTAAAGTTTTCTACCTTTGATTCAAGGTAAAGGAGATAGACTTTTAATAAAAAATAATTCCAGTGAATCCTGCCAAGCACCATAGGAGAAGAATGTACACAGTGCCAGGTACCATGGGAGCACAAAGCTAGAAATAAACAGTTCTAATTTGGTAGTGTGCCACAGTTACACCAGCCTTTGTCCTCCTCTTGAGGCAGTACAGAGACTACAATGAGATTTGGTAGCAGTTAGCTAGGTAAGTAACATGAGGGTCAAAATAAAGTTTAGCCATCTAGAGGCAAAATTAGAAAGTGCTAAATTTAAGGAATGGATTCCATGTTTGTTAAAAGGAGGAAAGGGGAGAGTTTTAAGTGTAGAGGCCACGCAAGCTCTTCCCAGGATTATCTACTTCTTCTCAAAGGCAACAGAATGATACTCAACACGTTTCAGCCAGGAATATGATGATGAATGCTATCTTTTTATTCAATCTAGATGCTAACAGATAAAACAGATTTAATGGTGGCAAGGTGGATGCATGAAAACTGATAAGGAATAAATAGAAAAGAAACATTACACTTATTTATAGAAACAGTATCTTGAACATAAAGTTCCATATTCAATATATATTTTAAAAATTTATGAAATGGCCCTGGCTGGTGGCACAGTGGATAAGGTGCCAGCCTGAGAACCCAAAGGTCACTGGTTCGATTCCCAACCAGGGCCCATAACCAGGTTGCAGGCCAGGTCTCCAGCCAGGTCTGTAGCTGGAGGCAAGTGAAAGGCAACCATACATTGATGTCTCTCTCCCTCTCTGCCTCTCTCCCTTCCCCTCTCTCTGAAAAATAATAAATAAATCTTTAAAAAAGTAAAAAAATAAAAATTAAATAAAAAATAAAAAATTGGCCCCGGCTGGTAGCACAGTGGGTAGGGCGCCAGCCTGCGAACCTTAATGTTGCAGGTTCGATTCCCTAGCCAGGGCACATAACCAGGTTGCAGGCCAGGTCTCCAGTCAGGTCTGTGGCTGGAGGCAGGTGAAATGCAGCCATACGTTGATGTCTCTTTCCCTCTCTGCCTCTTTCCCTTCCCCTCTTTCTAAAAAATAATAAAATAAAATCTTTAAAAAATAATAAAATAAAAAAAAATAAAAATAATAAAAAATTGTAAAATGAATGAATGAAAAAATCCAAAATAACTCATAGATCTCTGGCTTATATACCTGCATGATAGCCAGTGCTATTTTCTCAAATGCTGTTCATCATATAAGAAAGCCTGAAGTATGCTTAAATGTTAACCACTTATAATAAAGAGAAAAGATGAAGATACGGAATAAACAAACAATAACTGACAATGTGCATCATCCAAAGAAAACAGAAGAAAAATGATAGAGCCCAGATTGAAAAGACTATAGTTCTTCTTAACTGTGAAAGAAGGGAAAGTTTAGGGTACACATTTATTTAGGTTGGTATATTTAGATGTGGTGATTTGATGTACAGTAGTTGCTGCATAATCACCTCTATTTCACTTGAGAAACAGAAGGCAAAGTCATGGCTTGAGAAAGAAAAAAGAGGCAGCAAAATCAGACAGTTCGAGACAAGCAGAGAAAATTAAAATAGACATTGTGAAAATTATGACAGAAAACCAGCAAGGGAACAACTGAATAACATTTGACACGACTAAGATCTGGCTGAAGATGGTGATCTTAATGGAGCCTATGCTTCACATTGTGTTATTTATTCCCAGTACTGCCCAGCTACCATGACAACAGCAGTAGAGATCCAGATACAGATGATTGGATAGTTTCACCCATGAGATGTAATGTAAGGAAAATCTAGTGAGTGAGTTTGGGATATTATTTAGAAATAAAGCGGTTGAAACGATTCACCTTGGGTGTAAATTTTACAGAGAAGGCACTGAAATAAGTGTTCAATAAGGAGAAAGTTGGGAAATCAATATATTGATGGGGCAGATGAGGTCACAGAACAAGTGAAATGGGAGAGACTGAGCAGGCAGGCTGGTTACAAAAATGATTTGTGAATTAGTGAATTAAAGGTATAAGAGTTGGTGATGGGAAGAGCGTGTGTTCATTTCAGTACTTATTCCCATTCTGCAACTCACTACTGCATGGAATTATGCTGGTTGCTTTCCATTTCTGGCCCTTTTCCTATTCAGTACAATGGCATAAATGTGTACTCTATTTTAGTTTCATAAGAAGTACCTGAATAGTTTGTTAAATCACAGATTCCATAATTTTTTTTTTTTTTTTCATCCAGGATGGGGCCTCAGAATAGGTACTTTCAACCAGTTTCCAAATATTGCAGGCTACAATTTGAGTAGCACTGTTATGGATATTGTGATATCACAGGTATCATAACCTAAGGAGATACTGTACATAAATGTTATTTTGCATACAGAGGCAACCTAGTACTGGTGACTTTACTCTTCTCAATAAGTACTTAATTGTTGCTGTTATCTGAACAAGTGACATATAAAAGGGGAAAGAACTATAATAACAAGATTAGTAGAAGGAATTCCAATTACCCAAGTAAGTTGCCTCTCAGTCATTTCCAAGTTCTTCCTTTTGACTTCTCAATCTCTTAGTCAAGTGATGAAAACTCAGATAAAACAATAGTGCAAGAAGAGACTGCATAAGTATTTCTGAGTTTTGAAATAATCCTGATTTTGCACATCACTGAGATAACATTAGTGTTTGGAATTAGTCTCTTTTACTCCATAACCATTTATCTCATAATTACTATGCCAAATATCTATTCACCTTGCTAATTCCTATATAACAAGTTTCAACATGTACATAATTCTTATTCTACTACTATTGTCCCCAGAGATTTAATTCAAAATTCTTTAGAGTTCATAAATAATTTCCACAAATATGAGCATTGAAGCAACAAAAAGCTGACTAGCTCTTGCTTTTCTCTATATTGCTTCTTACCAAAAAGATTTGGGTGATATTAAAAAATATATTCAAACAATAAACCTGCTAATAAACCTGCTTATAGATTATGCTATGGAAATGATGGGCAACCATAAATAGCATATTTTATGTATACATATTTATATGTATGTATGTGTATACATACATAGAGAGTCATTGTAATTGAAACTGAGCATTAAATTTGGCTCTCAGTTTGGGTACAAACAATAACAATAGTTTATATAATTTTCTTTGTCTTAATAAAAGAAATAATTATGTTCAATATAATTCATATTTCTTAGAAATGACTTTTAAAAGAAATTTATCACTTGAGCCCTTAATCAATTGGATAGTGAACAAAATAGTAGACGATGCAATTAAAAGTACTTTTCAGTGGAACAGAGAACTAGTGGTCATAGATTCATGATAATTTGTGATAATTAAGAACATCTCCTCCCAGACATTAGTGTTTCAGAAAGAGCTAACCTCAAAAGAACCACCCTTTTTCATTATGCCTTGATATCTACTATTTCTCACAACTCCTGCGAAGATTCAAAGATGATTCTTCATCCGCCTGTATAAAAGCACAAGCCCCCTTCCTTCTCTGAGACTGCCACCATTATTGATTGCTCTTCCCTTGCAATCGGCTGGATAAAATATCCCCTTAATCATTCAAGGATTTTGTCTTTCACATTATCTTGAAGCTGTGGTAGAATTGGGAGTAAAATATTAAAGCATTTTTCTTTTCAGGATCTCAACCTTGCTCACCTGGCTAACTGATCTTCTATATTAAAGTTTAGAAAATAGGTCAGACACTTCATTTCCATTACTGTTTTTTAAAAATTTAATTTTTATACATTTATTTTGTGAATCTCAAAGATTTCAGCATTTTCAAAACCTGATGTTTCCATTTGTAACCCACTTACTGTTCTGGCTCAGAGAAAATAGCAAGCAATTTTGTAAAGGTACTTCTGGTCAAGATGGAGGTGAGGAGACATACTTCACCTCCTCGTACAGCCACAGAGATGATTTGAAATATTCCTCAAAACAAATAACAAGAATCATCAGGAAATAGAGCTGTATGGAAGTTCTGACAACCAAAGATTTAAAGAAACCACATTCTTCCAAATGGGTACGAAGGGTAGAGAGTCACAGAGACACAATGAGGCATGGGGAGGTGGCAATGGCAACAGAATGGGTGGTCCCACATTCACGTGTGGTGAGCAAAACTTGGGAGGGATACCCTGGGAGATAGTGATCCCAACCCCAGGCCAGACAGCACAGCCCAGGGTTCCAGTGCCAGGAAGATAAACCCCTATAACTCCTTGCTGTAAAAACCAGTGGGGATTGGGGCAGCAGAAGAAACTGCTACAATTTTCAGGAGACTTTGTTTAAAGGCCTGCACAGACTTAGAATGTACACAAACCCACCCTCTCTGTGATTCACCACCAGGGCAACAGCCATGAGGGCCCCAATCGCATACAAGAAGTGGGTGAAAAGCAAGTAATGAAAACCTAGGACCTACAACCTAGGTTACGCTATTCAGCAAAGCTATCATTTAGAATTGAAAGGCAGATAAAGTGCTTCCCAGACAAGGCAAAAAAAAAAAAAAAAACTAAAGGAGTTCATCACCTACCCATTACTACATGAAATGTTAAAGGGATTTATTTAAGAAAAAGATGATCAGATCTATGAACGTTAAAAGGGCAAGAAATTCACTGAACGTTAAAAGGGCAAGAAATTCACTATCAACAACTAAATCCAAAAATACAAACTAAGAAAACAACCAGAACAGGAGGAGAATCATAGATATGGAGATCATGTGGAGAGTTATCAGCTGGAAAAGGGGAAAATGAGCAGGAATTAAGAAGCATAATTGGTAGGTACAAAAGAGACAGAGGATGTCAAGAATAGTACATGAAAGGGAGAAGCCAAAGTATTTATATGTATGACCCATGGTCATAAACTAAGGGGGGAGATACTGGAGGGGAAGGGACTATTGGTACGTGGGTAAAGAAGGAAAATTGGGACAATTGTAATAGTATATTCAATAAAATATATTTTTAAAAAACCTGTTAAAGGTATAAGGATAATGAATTAAAGCTGAAGGGAGAAAAAAGAAAAGAATAGTTTCAGGTTTTACTTCTTTTCTGGTCTTCAGTTTTGACTTGCTAATGTCTTCACAGCCTTCCTCTGTGAGGTAAATATTTTGTGGGGGTCATTTCCATAGAAATGAGTTCCTGGTGACCCTTCTATTTGCATATTCTGGTTTACTGCCTGTTCTTTTCTGGTGATAATGGATTATAAAAAGTTCTGCCCTGGCTGGTGGCACAGTGGATAAGGCACCAGCCTGTGAACTCAAAGGTCACTGGTTCAATTCCCAGCCAGGGCACATAACCAGGTTGCAAGCCAGGTCTCCAGACAGGTTCTTGGCTAGAGGCAGATGAAAGGCAACCATATATTGATGTCTCTCTTCCTCTCTGCCTCTCTCCCTTCCTGTCTCTCTAAAAATAATAAATCTTTAAAAATAATAAATAAGTTCTGCTTTTAACTTTTCCAAATTTGGATGCTGGCAGTCCCTGTCCTTAGGTTTAACTTTCAACTCCCTTCTTTACTTTGTTGTCCAACTTATACATTTTAAACACTTTTCTTCCTTTCACATCAAACTTTTTCTTCACTTTCCTTTCCTTCAATTCTGAAACTAAAATGAGCTATTCTAGAAAACAGACTGTCCTCTCTATTTAAATGAAATCATTTTAGCCTTGCAGTTACAGCTGGATTTTGATCCAGGTCCTTTAATCAGGACTTCTGCAGAATCGATCCTATTAAGTCCCATGTTTTCTACAATTCAGCTTCCAACACAAGTATTATTCGATAATATTTGATAATCATTCCCAAAATTTTACATAACAATCATATAAGCTAAGAGAATGTGACACCTTTGTTCAATTTAGAGTATTTCACATGTTTACTGATAAGGAAATGAACCTGCCACCAACACAGAAAGTACCGATTGGTACAGGGGTCAGAATTACTTCATTTCCTATTATTTAGTACTACTGAGTCCCATACCCTCTTATTCTCATAACATATTGCACGACAGCTGGTTTACTTCTTATAAAACTGATGAACTGTATTGGCTGGGATCAAAGGAAACATGTCCTCTGTTACATTTTAATCCAAAGTCATTGCTTCTTTGCCATAGTAACTGCACTTACTCTAAGTGTACCTTAAATGGCCTTGAAAGAAATAAACTTATATTATCTTTTGAAATGTTGTTTCAATTCATCTTGTAATTAATTTCAAGAATAGCACTCATATTGCTTTATTATATCATGAATAATGCAAAAAAAGAGGTACATAAAATGAAAATTTTAGCAAGCTATTCTTAAAGTATTTCTAAAATTGCATTAAATAATACTGATGAAAATTGCTATATATTTTATGTACATGTTTCTTAAAATTGCTAAAAGAAATGTGAAAATACTTTACCCATTCTAACTGTAGGAATTTTTATTAACCAATTTAGCATAAACAGATGCTTCTAATCTAATATTTATTTATTTATTTTAAAGATTTTATTTATTATTATTTTCCGAGAGAAGAGCAGGGAAGGAAGAAGAAAGGGAGAGAAGCATCCGTGTATGGTTGGTTTCCTTTCACCTGCCTCCAGCTATGGACCTGACTGGAGACCTGGCTTGCAACCTGGTTATGTGCCCTCGCTGGGAATCTAACCAACGACCCTTGGGTTTGCTGGCCGGCACCAATCCACTATGCCACCAGCTGGGGCTTTAATCTAATATTTGCTAATCAAGTACGAATTCTTGAGTGAAATACATCATCCTACAGCTGTTTAGTTAGGTTTCAGTTTATCATAGTCATGAAGTTCACAGTAATGCAGGGGGAAACATTTGAAACATTAGAGTTACCAATTATAAATATTCCTTCTAAAATAATAAATTTTTACTAATGTCAAATCAGAAACCTGTGCTGAGAACTTATTGTTCAAGGTGTTCATGCTCAAGCTGCCAACAAGATTTTATTTGAGTTGCTGAATATTTGTATAAGAAAAAAGGCTGTGTAATTAGTACAATAGCCTGGGAGAAAGAGGAAAGGACAATTATAAATAGATATCTGTCATCAGGGAATTTCATCTACTAACGGGTTTATTAGTAACATTAATATTAAAATTCAAAAAAAAAAACCAAAACACCAGAAGTCTGTAAAAGACACAACACCTGAAAATATAAGCAATCCTCCTTATTTTACCTAAACTAAAAATAATTATCCTCACATACATGTAAAAATTAATGTCCTCAAAACACTTTGAAAAGCAATCAGGTGTTTATTGACTCTACTACGTTAACTTACAATGATAAATATATATTCCCTTTGACCAGTAATACATTTGTCTTAGGAATTAAAAAGAGCAATTACTAAATATTCCTTAATATTGTTTGTGGTAATAAAAACAGAAAATGTTCCTAGTATCCATCCCTAAGGAAATGGGTCACACTTTACTGACCCTATGCTATAAAATACTTTGAAAACATTTCAAATGAAGGAGGTAGATCTATGTACTAAAATGGAAATGGGAACATAAATTAATTACAAAAACAACGATGAGTACTAGCCTCAACATTTGTAAGAAAAAAATCAAGTGCGTGTATGTATATACGTCTGTAGAGAGTATACGACCCTCTACTTCACACTCAAGCATTTGCAAATGTAACTTTTAAAATATCTTCTGCAATTCAGTTTCATCTTTGGTGGAAATTAAAACTCGGCGACCTTGGGCAGTTCAGGCACTTGAGACTAACACCCGTTTTCTGTCATGGCACAAGGACCCAAAACTTACCCACTTAAAACGGCAGACGTGGGTGATGCGACTCCCCCTGCAGGTCAGGGGCCTGGGCCTGGCTTACCTGGGTCCCCGCTCCGCATCTCCGAAAGCTGCCATCGAGGTGTCTTCCCTGCACGTGGCCTGACCCGACGGAGCATCCTCTCCCACGACCCCGGTGACGCATAGCCCCGCTCATTCCATGGCAATAGCTGGGCCGAGGGCCCCACCTTCTGGCCACCTTTCGACTGGAAGCGCCTTCAACCCCAGGGCAGCACTCAGTTCCCTGGGGCGAGCCTCCCAAACGGTACCCGCCGTTGGCGGCCACGCGGCCTTTCCAACAGGTCACTGATTCCGTTACCCGCCAAGATTCTCCGCCACAGTCCGCTAGCAAGATGGCGGCTCCCGGGCCAGCGCGCGCAACTGGCCTCGGCTGGCAGCCACGTCTTACTGGAAGGAAGGACACCATGCAGCCCTGCGGATCTGTTCTAAGTCTAGTCTGGCCGGGTGCCTCCCGGCG
Source organism: Noctilio leporinus (assembly GCA_004026585.1). Classification (NCBI taxonomy): domain Eukaryota; kingdom Metazoa; phylum Chordata; class Mammalia; order Chiroptera; family Noctilionidae; genus Noctilio; species Noctilio leporinus. The sequence continues at coordinate 519,049 of PVIW01000336.1, read as the reverse complement.
ACAGCCAGCGGGCTAGGCTGGAGCCGCAGGACGCCACACTTGGCGGCCCCGAAAGCTGTTTGCCGGAACTGGAGGCCTCGGCGGCCCCTGTGGCCCCTGCTCCTCCCCGGGCCTCGGCCAGTGGCCCTTTCGCCTCCGTGGCCACCACCGCAACCGCTGCCAGCCCCATCGCGGCGTCAGGCCGGCTCTCAGGTGGAGCTGGGACGCAAGCCTGGGGAAGCGCCCACCACCAATACCTAGAGACCGGGCGGAGCAGGGCCGCCTAACGTCCCGCCCTCGCAATACTCAGGCTCACCGGCCCCTTCCGGTTCCGCCCCCCTACTTCCGCTCTGGCTCCCGCTCACTCGTGGGCGATCAGGTCCGCGTCCGGAAATGCCTAGTGATGTGCCTCTTGGGGTCTCCTAGTCTCAGGGACGGTAGAAAACAGTTACTGTTCTCGGTCAAAGAATTGAGAAATGTCTACCAAAGCCTTATTTAAATGAAAAGGATGAGTCAGTTGCGAAGGGTAAATGCAGACCAATTTTGTAACTCATGGCAAGTAACGACCCGCTGTGTTCTAGAGGGAAATGATCAGGACTACTAATCTTTACCCAGCGAATATGTGTAAATATGCATGTTGTAATCGGTAGTGTCGCATAAGGAAAAACTGCAGCGTTCATGTAAATTCACTGAAAAATAAATGAAATGCGTTGAGTACATTCAGTCTGGATGTAGTCAAGGAAATGAAGAAAACTTCAAAGCAGAGTTCGCAGATTTTTATCATTGATTTTTTTTATTAATCACCAAATGTGTAAAAAGTAATATATAGCATCTACAATATAAATGACTTCAAGAAACATTATGAAACAGTCGTTAAAGTTCTGCTCAGAAAATCAGGTGGGGGCTCAGAAAATCAATTAGGGGGACCTAATCCATCAGAGCTGCCCAGTTGCAGAAATGGTACAACTTGATACAAGATTAAACTAATTTATCCCATTGGTTTCTTTCCTGTTTGTCGAAGTTAATCAAATATATTGTAGTGGACAATAATTCGGCCTCTTGATTAAAATTTAACAACTTTGAGTCTGTATTACAGGATGGCTTCATAATTAATGAGATAATATACCTGTTAAATTGTATAACAATGCCTGGCACATAAAAAGTACTCAATACAAGTCATGGCTGATGTGGCACAGTGGATAAGGCCCTGGCCTACAAACCCAAAGGTTGCTGGTTCGATTCCCAGCCAGGGCACATAACAGGTTGCAAGCCAGGCCTCCAGCCAGGTCTGTAGCTGGAGGCAGGTGAAAGGCAACCACACATTGATGTTTCTCTCTCTACCGCCCTCCTTTCCCCTCTCTCTGGAAATAATAATTTTTTTTTTAATTAAAAAAAAGTACTCAATACATTTTGTTTATTTTTATTGAGGAAACCATGCACACTGCCCTGACCTGCAGGGCTCTGTTGGCTGGGAATCCTTCCATCAGGTGAAAGGTTGCTTGTTGGATTCTGGTCAGAGCACAGGTTCCTCCTGGTTTGGGCACCTGGGAGTGGCAAGCAATGGATGTTTCTCATCTTTATCATATCACTCTTTCTCTCCCTTTTTCTCTCTCTAAAAAACAAATATATAAAACCTTAAAAAAAACATGTACACATACATATATGTAAGGTATGTGTGTATATTATACATATACATGTAAGTATACATATAAATGCTATTATGCATTATGTAAATATATAATATGTAAACATCTCCTTTAGATAAAAATTAATAAATAAATATATGCTAACATATAGTTATCCTCTCTCATTTCATGGTAACTGAACATATAAAATGTTACATTCTATTAAGTACTTATGCAACAGTAAAACTTGACAGTTTCCCAAAGTCAAAGGGGGAAAAGTATCACTGAGAAAAACATGTTATGGTTTGCATAATCCGCTGTGACTATTAGGTACAGGATTTTTAAACTGTCAAAGATAAATAATTGTCAAATGCCAATTTTCACTTTGTGTTGTTCATACAGCTCTATAGCTTCTTGATGTGTGAAAAAGGTATAACTATGAAGAGGTGACAAGAGTGATCTTACAATGGAAGATTTCTTCAGGTCGATTGGCATGGTGGTTTTATGTATGTTGACATGTGATTCAATTTTATAAACACACACACACAAGTGCAGGTAGAATTCTTGAAATCTAAGAAAGGTCTTGAATTGTACCAATCTCAGTTTTTCTCGTTTTGATATTGACCATGTCAAAGATAAACAAAGCCAGACACTAGTTAACATGGTAAGGACAAATTTTAGTTAGTATATACTACTACGATAGAGAAAAGAGCCCGGCATGAACAGAAATGAACTGTGGATTGTTCAGAGGTGACTGGCTGCTTTCAAAGGAGAACGGTATCAGGGAGGGGGGTGAGGAGGGGCTCAGTAGTGTCAGGAAGTGAAGCTACAAAAGCTGGGAGGGAGAGACCACCCCTACATGAAACCCATCTGGATTTGCTAACTGTCCTTAATCAAAGTTAGGCTCCTACCCTGTCTCCACCTCCACGTGTTGAGTTGCACAAACAGCAACTTCTTTTGGCAGCCTTGAGTTTTCTCAGGCAGGCACTTTAAGAGAAGCTAGGGTCATCTGAGGAATGAGGCTTTTGTTTGTCAGAAACAATGCTAGTGTGTCTTCAGGTCTTTATAGGCCAGTGTTGAGGCCTATTGTAGAAAGGGCTCACAGGAACCTGGCTAGAGATTGGTCAATGAGGGAATCTGTCAACTGTAGTTAGATCAGATATTTCTATTGGGGAAAACCAAGTTAACAGTATACTATCTCTGTCCTGTCCCTACAACTTTCTGTAAATCTATAATGAATTCAAAATAAAAGTTAAAAAATATGTGATATATTATATTGTCATACGTCAAGGCTTTTAAAAGGTGTTTAAAATGTGCCGTAATCATTACTGTTACATGGGGTAAGGCAATATTCATTTGGGATGCGTAGAAGTGTTTTACTCCCCAATATATTCTTTTAAAAAATATTTTATTTCTTTTTAGATAGAGGGAAAGGGAGAGAAAAAGAGAGAAACATCTATGTGAGAGAGAAATATTGATTGGTTTCCTCCCATTTGCACCCGACTGGGGACTGAACCTGCAACCTAAGCATGTGCCCTGACCAGAATCAAACTGGCAACATTTCACTTTGTAGAATGACACCCAACTAACTGAGCCACGTCAGTTAGGGCTTCACTAACACACTCTTAACATGAGGCACTGTGCCATTCATATTTTAGGTGTCGAATTTTGCATAGTAAGTGAATATACGGATTGTCAGCTTATTGGTATTTATTAAAACTGCCCAACCTTTAAAAAATCTGACTTTATATTCACCAAAATTTTTATATTAGCTCATTTGGTAAGAAGCAGAGCTGCTGTGCTGTATCCTGAGAGAGTAGAGTTGCCACATCATAGTCTAGGTAAATAATACATCCAGCCCTGAATTTGCTATTTTTCAATATGTATTGATTCATTTATCCTTCAGTGTAAATCAATAAATTGGTATTTGGTTTAATTCTGTGATCATCTTTGAGTTACAGTATAGTAAATCAGTTTTCTAGATTACTATCCTGCAGTAATGGAATCAGCATTCCAGACAAGAAAGCTGAAAGTCATACCATAGGTTAATGGTAATGATCTAAAGTCCTATAAAGACATGCAGAGAGCTCCTTTTATTTGTTATATCTTGCCTTTAAAAGAAGACTGCATTACTTTTATTAACAATTCTTTTTACATTGAGTACATTTATTTCAAAAAATTAATAGAGAGCTGAAGCAATGTTCATTAAAAATAAAAATGTTCAATAATCAGTATCGATATCTAAGATAATAAGTTTTAAAACAGTGATTTGTCCAAAAATGCAAACTCATTTTAATAAAATAAGAAATTTTGAAACGAAAAATTTTAGAACATGTTTTCTTCTACTTGAGTCTCATGATTACTACTGACAGATGAGCTAAGGCCTAGTATTTTATTATATATTTTCATCATAAGTCAACTCTGTCATCAAAGTAGTTTCTTAAAAACTTTAAAACTACTCTGTAGTATCTTCTCCCAATACTAAATAATAATCAACAGAAATATTTAAAGAAAATATTTTGAATTGGATAACTAATTTACTGACATATTGATAATTAGTAAATACATATTTCCTTCTGAATGCCAGAGAAATGTATGATTTATTACTTCTGAAATGGAATGATCATTAATGGAAATCAAACTTTTCTCCTATGTCAACTAACAGAGTGTTGTGTCAGAGACTGAATAATTGTACTAAAAAGTGATTTTAGTACATTTAAGCTTTAAGCTTTCTTTAAAAAATATTTTATTTATTTCATTTTAGGGAGAGGGGAAGGGAGAGAGAGACAGAGAGGGAGGGAGACATCAATATATGGTTGCCTTTCACCTGCCTCCAGTTAAGGACCTGGCTGGAGACCTGGCTTGCAACCTGGTTATATGCTCTGGTTGGGAATCAAACCAGTGACCTTTGGGTTTGCAGGCTAGCACCTTATCCACTGTGCCACCAGCCAGGGCCAGTACATTTAAGTATGTGTATTTTCAGTATGTCACAACACTGCTCCTTATATAGAAATGAGTGTGATTTTGCCTATATGGTCAATTTGAACACCTGAATATATTTTTGATGATGCATTTTAATTTTTATTGCTACTGGCACTAGTAGGTAGAGACCCAGAAAACTGCTGAACACCATATAATGCCCAGCTCAATTCTCAAAACAAAGAATTATTTAACTCTAAATATCATTAATTTTGACTTTGAGAACCCTATTCTACAGCCAATTGTATGGCTTTAATACTTCCTAATCAGGATAGTCAAATATTTAAAGTGACCTAGATAGAGCAAATATAAAATAGAAGGTCACTTGTCACAATTCATTTAATGTAAGGTCTCTATACTTGGTGTGTTCCCAAGTCATTAAGTCCATTCTGGTTATCTGTCGACTAATCTTAGACAAGAACTCAAGCCTCTTCAATTTTAGGCTCCCACACACAGGTTTTATAAATGAGGTATTTTAGAATTCAGGCCATTGTACCTAGTGGAGATTCTTACTCAAGAAGATAAATTGCATTCTGAAATTTTTTATTTTGATGATGGTGCCACTTTAGTAACCTTTATTTTATTATACTCTAAAATGCAATCTAATTTTGAAGGAGTTAAACAGGTCACTATGAGAAGATTAAATATGGTCAAGAGAAGTAACTTTAAAAATAGTTTAGCCCTGGCTGGTAGCGCAGTAGATAAGACACCAGCCTGCAAACCCAAATGTCACTGTTTTGATTCCCAGCTAGGGCACATAACCAGGTTGCAAGCCAGGTCTCCAGCCAGGTCTGTAGCTGAAGGCAGGTGAAAGGCAACCATACATTGATGTTTCTCTCCATCTCTGCCTCTCTCCCTTCCGCTTTCCTTTCCTCTCTCTCTCTGGAAATAATAAATAAAATATTTTTTAAAAATTAAAATAAAATAAATAGGTTAATAAAATGAAGGCACTTGGTATAATGCATTCAAAATTGATATTCATTATGTATATTTAATTTTTTCATGGTACAAATCTTAGCTCACTTTAAAATAATTTTATATTAATTACATATTAAATCTATATATGTACAGTTAGTATAAATTTTATCCTTTCATTTTTGCCAAGCTAGTATACATTTCAGTAATCCTTACTGTTTAGGCTGAACATTTTCTCCCTATAAAATTTGCATCTTAAAGTTTATTACAGTTTTGGATAGTAAAAAATGTGTCTGTTATAGATCTTAGTCCATAAAGTATTCTATATGTTGTTTATCTTTTCCTTGTTTGGGGTATACGTTACTTTTTAGAAAATTGTGATTGTCATAGTTAGGAGTGAGACATTTTTATGAGTTTTATGTTTATCTTTCTCTGGATTAATAACTGAGCATTTAAGATGAATTGCCTATGAGAAACAGCATCTACTCTACATGTTGCTTAAGTGTGGCTGGCCAAGCAAGGTAAGAGGAAAGTGAGATAAAGGAAAAACTGTGTTATTCAAGACTTCCATCTCACCAGGGACTGCACCGAAGTCAGACTTGACCTCAAGCCATTCAAATAGGAGACCCAAATATACAATAGAATCTCTAGTCTGCTGTGATAAAGTCTTGAATAGAGTTTTATATAATCTTTGCTATTGAATTTTTGTTTTGTTTTGTGAGGTAAAAGCACAGTAGATAGACTGTCCCAACTCTTCTGAGGGCAGAGCCACATGTACAGTGTAAGGTCTTGTACGTTGGCTCAAGTCCATGTTAGCACACTGTCAAAATAGAGAATGATATATAAATCTATATGCTGTGCCAAAAACAGCATATAAACTACCTGGAGTTTATCCATCTCTGCAGAGAGGGCACCTTTAGGCAGCAAGCCCAAAATATTCTTTGATGTCATATTAGTGAAGGATGCTATCAAGGGTAAAATTTGTAGAATTTTTGACAGTGATACGTAGTATATGTTTTTAGTCATTTATATTCTATGTATTGTTTGTGTTACAAAAATAAATAGTTTGTGTCTGTTTATAGTTTATTAATATAACTGTATGTGGCTACAACTTTACCTCCTAATAAATAGAGATATATTACGAAAAATGTCAGAGATATTAAAAAGTGCCTGATGTAGGTAAAAGCCAGGCTTATATAAAGGGAAGTGAATTATTATAATTGTAAGAGAATAATATAATGAATTGAGGAGGCCATAAAAGATTGATATAGTCAGACTTATGTGTTTTCTGATTTTGTAATAAGTACATGAAATGTAGCTACGACCTTGGGTTATTAGAAACTGTCATTTGAGAAATGTTTACTCCTTACTTGGAAGTATTATTTTTTGGTATTTTATTAAAAATAAGTTGAGGTAACTCTGGGAAGATGAGGATCTCTATCAAGGATGGGACCCAGGTAGCAACTGAGCATATCGCAGAAAACTGGATGGAGAAGCTAATGATATAACTATTCAGAGCTGACCTCTATAACCATGGTTGTGACATGTGAGTTTCCACACTGTAATAAAATGTGAGAACATTTTTGTACACACCAGATAGTTACTTGCCTAGGCAGTGATGTCTGGATGGGGTAGGAGAGTGGGGTGTCAGTGGAGGATAGAAGGAAGTCCATGGAACCATGCTGAATAGGGAGCAAAAGCAAATTCAAGAATTATAGTCACAACGATGGAAAAAACGTTAACAGTTAAGTTGCTACTGATGGTAAGAAAATCAGGAGCGTTTCTTATCTGAAACATCCCTCATGTTTTCCTCATAAATCCTCTTTATGAATCTGAGGCAAATTAAATATCCTAAAGCTGCTGAGTTCTTAAAAACATTTTCAAAATTAAGTGGTGATTTTGTTATTTTGACTCTGTCCATAAAGTCTAGAGTTGCCCTTTCTCATATTTTAAGAAGGAAAGTTAAACAAAGGAAGGTTTTTCAGTACTTTGAGTATGAGAAAAAGGAAGTGCTACATATATAAAACTGCATGCTTTATAACAGTAAAATGCCACAGTCCCATGTGATATTTCATTTCCAAATATATGATCAGTAATAAGAAGGAATAGAGCAGCAGTACTATTTCAATCATCAAGAATGAAAGATTTTTCATCAAGGTTTCTTGTCAAATATAAAAAAATATAATTCAACCTAACTTTGGAAAATGCTATTATTTTTCTATGTATATAGTACACCATTGCAAATAAAGTTGTTTATTTTTTTTTTTTTTTGAGCTTTAGCTTACAAAACTTTCTGTATAGATTTTAAAGTTAAATTGGTTTTATAGCACTGTGATTTATGTGAGAATGGGATGTTTATTTTATGTCCTTATTGTTTCACAGAAATAAAGAGACATTCTATAATAAAAAAACTGAGCTTATTTATTTCCTGGGAGGGACCACTGTTACAGGATTTTATACCTGATAGAATTTGATGACAAGCTTTTAGCTTGATATCTCCATCTAGATTTATATACTGTCCAATTTTATTGACTAAACACAGTGATTTGATTCATTTCTAAAGCCACCTTTCCAGAGTTCTCTTATTAAGGAAAATTAAGCTTGTTCCTTTGCATCAACTACTAGCATGCCTCTTATAACTGACAGTGCTTTTTGTCTCATTTATCTTATTGTACTAGAGATACCCTAGCTTTCCTATGCTTAGTTTCGCATTTTAAATTGTCTTCCATCATTAATGTTCAATTGTCTTCGTCTTTACCTTTACTGAACTTTTATTGGTTCTAGTTTTATTGTGAAACAATTCCAAAGTTATGAGAAATGTGAAAAGGCATTATAAGGAACTTGTTTTCCTTACTTGTGTTTTCAGCCCTGAACAAGTTCCTTTTTACTTCCTTCTATCATAAGTCATTCTTACAATGACCTTGCAACGCAATCGCCTGAGCAACTCTTCATTCAAGAGCTGCATTTTCTCTGGTTCTTGTTGTGTATGGTCCCTCTACAGACCCTTCAAGCAGTAGTTTTTTCTATCATGTTTAGAGTTTGTTATCTGCCAAGAAAGCTATTCCACTAAAAACTACTCTGTTGTTACCAGAACCACAGGAAGTATATTTCATTTAAAAGCCAATGATCTTAAAAGCAAACGAGTAATTTTAACATAAAGAATTTCATTACATTTTCAGTACTTTCTGAGAAAGTGAAGCATGGATAGCTTAGCTTTCTGTGTGAGTATAATTAAATTCAATCACTATTATCAATGGAAGGTAGGAAAAGAATGTGGATTTCAAATTCTGGAATTGTTTATATTAACAGATTCAGTGACAGATGCACAGAGAATTAAGGGGAAAAAAGGTTGAAAAGATGAATATTATCATCTTTAAAAGTGTCTTCTACAAAGAGGAGGAAAGGAATAAGTCTCCTAAAAACATATATCCTCATTACATACTTTACATACAGTAATTTATCATTAACATAGCTAAGGTGCCTTTAAAACGATTACTACTGTTTTTATTTTTAATAGAATAATCTGGGTTTAGAGAGATTAAGTGACTTATTTGAAGTCTCAAACTTATGTATTTGGCGGGAATAGGACATAAAACATGATTTTGCTGAGTTCAGTGACCATAATGTTTTAAGCCATAAATTATTAATATCATCCACATTTTTTGTAGACCACTAGGTAAGTTCCCCTTTGGGGAAAAAAATGGTTTGTTTATTTTCAGTGCAAAAATATGTTTCTGTACAGCTTTCAAAAGGTATAAGATTCTTCTTTCTTCTTCAATTTAGTTTGATTAATTTGTCTCCTGAATATTTCATCTCTTGAATGATACTTGGCTAAAGACATACAGCTCTACTGAAACATGATTTCTGTAGTGTGAAATTAACTAACACTCAGCATTCTCTAAGGGAAAACTGATAACTCCAAAGTAAAAATGTTATTTTTCATATTATCATCTTTGTCGTAGTCATTATAGAAATATTAGAAAACACAGTGACAAAAAATAAAAAGGAAAAGGAAGAAAACATCCGTGATCTCATCATCCAGAAATAATAACTGGTCATAATTTTTCTATTGCCTCCCTATAACTAATCCTAACATTTTTATAACTATTTTAAAAAATGCACTTTGTTATCTATATGCTGCTTTTAGGTCAACCATAATTGAAGTCCATTATTTTTTAAGGTTCTTTATGATTGCTTTGCTAGTCTTTTACAATATATCGTTCTAACAAATGTGCATTTGTTAGCAAAATAATATATGCTCCATTGCAGTTTAAGAGTTTCTGCTTTTGCAAGCAGCATTTTGATGCCTCTTGGGCAAAGTACAGAAACTAGAGTAGTATATAACACATTAATAGTGTTTTATCTTTGTATTTATTAATATAATTTTAAACAATCCTTTTATCAATACTGATTGTTTAGTTCATGTGTTAGTGATCTAAGACAATAATGAATACTACAATTTAAGAAGGGGTAGGGGGGAGGGGGGAGGCAGAGGCAAAGAAGGGGAGCAGCTTAGACAAGAACCTAGTATAAAGGAACCATGGACATGGACAACAGGTGGGATTGACTTTGGGTGGAAAGGGTGGGTGGGGAGGGGGACAGAGGGGAGAAAAAAAAGGGATGGATGTAATACAACAACAATAAAATTAAAAGGAAAAAAAAAAGTTCTGTGAATAATGTCTTTTGGTAACATTTTACATTAAAAATTTTTTTAAGACTTTATTTATTATTTTTAGAGAGAAGGAAAGGGAAAGAGGTAGAGAGGGAGAGAAACATCAGTGTATGGTTGCCTTTCATCTGCCTCCAGCTACAGACCTGGCTGGAGACCTGACTTTCAACCTGATTATGTGCCCTGGCTGGGAATCAAACCAGAGACCTTTGGGTTCCCAGGCTTGCACCTTATCCACTGTGCCACCAACCAGGGCTTATATTTTGTTATAGTCATAATACTCTAGAAATAGAGGTAGCTTTTTGTATTTTTATTATCACTGTAGTTAAAAGTGTTAGTATAATTCATTGTTTTACTTTTTTATAATATTTAGTTTTGCACTCATGTCAAATTAATTGTAATAGCCTACGTTTTTAATAATTTTTTATAAATAACAAAACTAAAATGTGTTTAAAAACCATTAGAATGCCTGCAAATAATGTACAGAATTTTAATAGAACATCTTTAGAATTTGTGATGAAGTAGAGTCACAAAGAGTATACACAGAAATGCTAAAATGTAATATTCTATAAAGGTTTGCCAACTGCTGCCACTTTTTTAAATTAAAAAATAAGTACTGACTTCAACAGGGGGCTTTACATATATAAACAATAATGAGATTTATTTATTTTTAAATTTTTTATTTATTATTTTTAGAGATAGGGTTAGGGAGAGAGGCAGAGAGGAAGAGAGACATCAATGTATGGTTGTCTTTCACCTGCCACCAGCCATGGATCTGGCTGGAGACCTGGCTTGCAACCTGGTTATGTGCCCCGGCTGGGGAATTGAACCAGCGACATTTGGGTTCGCAGGCCAGGCCTTATCCACTGCGCTACCAGCCAGGGCAGTAAACAATAATGAGATTTAATTAATAAAATTCTCTTTTCATATAATTATTAGAATACTAATACTACATGAAGTACATAAAATGCTATAATAGTTTTATCATTACACAGCAATTCATTATAGAACTACAAAACCATATGTCTCAATATTAAATAAAGGCTTGATTTTAGACTCATAGCTTCTCAGTTGTCTAATGAATATAATTTACATTAATAGAATTAGTTTACAAATTAAAAAAAATTTTTACAGGAATAAGAGTAACTTGCTTACAAGGCAACTTGGTGAAGTTTTATAGAAAGAGATTAATAAACAGAAATTGTGAAATCTACTTATTTCTATTTTATATGTGTAATGTTATAATACACAACTATCATAATTTGTTACATTTAATTCTAAAGGTAAAAACCAATTTCATGAATCCACCTGTATGATTTAGAAAATACTCTAATAATGATTATGAGAAAGAAATAGAGTTAAATTATGTTTCATTTTGATGTCCCTCATAATATTTTTATTATAAAAAGAAAAACAGTACCATTTTTATCTATTAATTTCTGTTATTCCATGTTCTGCAAATTCACAAATTATAGTAAATTAGAAAATTTAATAATATCACAATCTACACTATAAAATTATGATTTTGAATTTTTGACTAATGATAATATATTTTATACAACTTTCATCTTTAAAATGGTTATAGTCTAGCAATTTTACTTTAATTTTTTAAAGATTTTATTCATTTATTCTTGTAGGGAGAGGGGAAGGGAGGGAGGGAAAAAGGGAGAGAAATATCAATGTATATGGCTGCCTTTCACCTGCCTCCAGATATTGACCTGGCTGGAGACCTGTCTTGCAACCTGGGTATGTACCCTGACTGGGAGTTGAACCAACAACATTTGGGTTTGCAGGCTGGTGCCAAACCACTGAGCCACCAGCCTAGGCTAGTCTACCTATTTTATTTTATTTATTTATTTATTTATTTTTTCATTTAAAAATATATTAATTTATTATTTTTCAGAGAGAGGGGAAGGGACAGAGGTAGAGAGAGAGAGAAACATCAATGTATGGTTGCCTTTCACCTGCCTCCAGCTACAGACCTGGCTGGAGACCTGGCTTGCAACCTGGTATATGCCTGGCTGGGAATCAAACCAGCAACCTTTGGGTTTGAAGGCTGGCACCTTATCCGCTGTGCCACCAGCCAGGGCTTAGTCTACCAATTTTAAAGGCAAAGAGCATATATACTGTTTACCATTGTCAAATTAAATTATTGAGTATTTTTCAGAATATCCATAAATACTTACAAATGTTAATGGATTAAAATATGTATTTAAAAGCTCTTGGTTTAGAGCATTCATTTTGCTCAAATAAGTTTTTTGTTTTGTGAGAACTAGAAAGAAAAGGATAATCTGCTATAGAAATTGAAATCATTTTTCTTTAAATTCAGATGAAGCATCAAATCTAAAACTGAATCTAGAATTTCAGTTCTCTGGAACATTTAGATGTATTACTTAAAAAATATCCTTGACTTAAAAAGAGCTACTGAACTGTTTAGTTCATAAACAAGCCATTTGTGTATTTACTTTAAATATTGCAAAACTAACATGTATTAATCATAAAAATAAGACAGCGATGCCATCTCATTACATGCTTGAAAAGATACTGATCATTTACCTCAAGAAAATTTACGTTTAAATTGTATTTTCAGCCATGCAATTCCAATAAATGGTCTTAAATTTCACAAAAGCATTAATATATATTCTTAAACTTTACACTGAGTGAACAAGCAATCCTTCTTATTTTAATTCCGCACATCTTGAACTATAAGGTACAAATAACAAACTCATTATCACACTTCAGTTTGTTTTGGAAAATTGTTATAACTTACTGGAGTGAAGAATATCAGAGAAATAATGTATAACTCCTAACTGTAACATAGAATAGTTTGTAAATAGAAGAATATAAGTGATAAGTTACCACTGTTCAACTCAAGTTTGTCTTGTTGCAAGAAAACTTTGGTGTGTAATTTTAACTCTATAATTTCTCACAATTGATTACTTATAGGTTCAGCTCAGAAAATAATTAGGAATAAATAAATAGGAATTTCCTTCTAAGACGTATTAGGTAAAGAGTAATCTAAATAAAGATTTATTAATTATGTTGACTTTGCCTGAAGCTAAAAACTCTGGCTGAAACAAAGTAATTTTCCCAGTGTAAATTTTATTGTTCTGATTAAAATAGTTTCTTCTTTATATTACATGCAGGAGAATAAGGTAACAGAACAGTCCTTTATTAAGCACTAACTCTCTTCCGGAACCTCTGTTAGGCATTTGTATAAATGCCTTCTCACTTTGCATTAATAAAAGAAATCATTTATTACAAAAGCCTTCTATGTTCATTTCTATTTATTTTGCTCAATATAATATAGCTAATGGGAGACATAGTGGTTTTGTATATTTATTTTAGACACCAAAGTTCGGTCTAATATAGCTGAGTATGTTTTGGAAACTATCGAGGAAGAAAAACTAAGTGTTGCTGGAAGTTAATCCTCATATAATAAATTAGTAAAAAGTATTCTTTAAATACACCTTTATGTATTAAATGAACATTTTAAATGGACTAGGCCCTATATAGGTATAAAGTCATAAATATCCAGGAGTCTATATTGGTATACATTTTGTTTTAAACTTCAAATAGTATTTTGCACACAGGAAGTAATATTTAATACCTGGCATTTTTTTTTTTTAGCAGTTCTTTTGAAATAACAGATTCTGGCCTTAGGTATATTTCTAGTTTCAATTTAAAGAGAAATATAAAAGCATGAATTTCACTTTTGCAGCAAATACTTTGCTACTGTACATTATCTTAAAGGGATGGGCCGTGGCTGGCTTGGAAAAGCCTTTGTGATAAAGAATCTAATCTACAGCAATTCATTTCATACCAGAGAAGAATAATTCCCATAAAAAGTGAAGACATGCACCACATTTTGATATATCAAAATCATTTTTTATAAATAGACATACTTTAAAATGGAGATGGGCTGGGTCTGTAGCAACCTTTAACACATTTCTCCCGAATTATCATTAATATAGCTATGACCACTCAAAGAAAATCTGTACATCGTGAAACATTAAAATGTTAGATAAACAATAAGTAAAAACTATTGCCAGAATCTGAAATTTTTCTGAGCATTAATCACAAATAATTACCCTAATTCTCAAAATTTCAAGTATTTGTTCCCACTTTTGGCATTTGAAATATTTGCCACTTTCTATCCTCTAAAGAGCTCAGTGTGTATGTCAATCAGGAGACTAGATGAGCTGTCCTGTTCTAAAAACACAGCCTGACCAGGTACTACTCTGTCCAGTTCCCTCTCAGGAACTCTCTTTGCCTAACTTGGCTTTTTGTTTGAGAACAAGCCCTAGAGTACACATTAGTGTTTGTCATTCAGCTTTATGACGTTAACATCCATCCTTTCTTCCGGTCCTTCACAATGTCATGCCTAATTTACAGGGAGGAAAAAAAACAGACTTTAAATGAACAACAAAAGTTTAAAAATAAACACATAACCAAACAACTTATCAATATATCTTTCTACAATTTACATTGAAGAAACCATGGATCACACCCAGCAACGTCTTGGAAACAAATCTTTGAGTGATATATGCAACAGATCTTCAGTGCCATCATTCACTTAATAATAATTAATAGAATGAAGATACTTGACAATCTCACAGATGTGGAGAAAAACCCTTACACTCCTTGGTTAGTAATAGATATCAACATTTTTATAGACAAAGTATTGGCTATGTAACTTATGGTCCAAATTTGAAGGACACTGAAAAGGTGACATGACTTTATGCAGTTATGGAGTATTTAAAAAAACTGACTATGATTAGTCTTGACTATTAGAATTAATCTCTTTAGGAAGTTTTAGAGAAAGCCAATTTCATGTCCTCTACATGCCCAATAATACGGTTGTTCAGGAGGTAATATTTATATCACTATTGTAATAGAAAGTATTTATGGCCTTTTATTTTTCAGAATCAAAGACAAAGCATTCAAGAATTATAGCAATGCAATAAAATGCAAATGTAATAAATACTGACATTGTAAAAGAAATCATGTCCTTGAGGAGCTGGGGAAGAGATATGTAGCAGAATAGTTTTAGCATTTTCTATTAGAAGAAGTCAAAATACACTACCTAAATTGCATGGGACAAAACTACCCTTTAACACGGTATTCAGAATGATGAGTTACAAAAAGAAATAATAAAAACAAAAATAAATCTAACACAGAATGGAAGGAAGAAGAAAGTGAAAAGAGATGTATGAGCTATCTAACTTGTAGTTCTAACTTATAGAATAGTGTAAAAAGAGTTTTGATAAACAGGAAATAATGTAGAAACATATTTCATACAATTAACAAAGCGGTTACTGTCAGAAGGGATAAGAACAGAAATAATCAAATATCAGTATTTCCAAGAAAAAGGGTCGTGGGTGAGGACAATCTTTTCAACGTTTGTTTGTTTTTTTTTAATGATATGTCAATTTTGGAATTTTTAAAAAAGGGGAAAGAACAAGTACTGAGTTAATCACAGACCCACAAAAAACGGAATCGAATACTAAATTAACGCTTTAATTGAATTTATTCACACTATCCCTTATGCAATAAAATGGCAGACACTAGACCTGTCCTGAAAATATCAAGCCAGTGTCAAGGTAATTAAAACCGTTTGCTCGGCCAATACTTTCGAGGCGCACCTCATATATATAAATAATAATGATTTACACAATGGTAACATTGGCTTATGATATTTATTTATCCCTCTAAATCATTAGCAATTGAAAACATCTGTGTAAATTCCATGGGAAGTAAAATGCTTCTCTCGGCCAGAATTTGATTTGTACAAAGCCCGAACCGTGATGAACAGCTGTACCCAGTGCGCGCGGGACAATGAAACAGCAGCACCCAGGTAGCTGAGTCAGACCAGGTGTCGGATGCTGAAACAAAAGAATTCTGCACAGATAGAAGAAAGGTTGTCTATGCTTTGGAAAATACTTTCCAGGTATGACTCCGACTAGATGTAGTTTTCATTCCGCTAAAACTAGGTCAATCTTTACAACTCCCCTCCTGTCATTGGAGCACAGGAATGAAATCCTGCCTGTGAGTGAGGTCACAGGCAGTTGTGACAGGCATGCTTTTATCAAAGCTGGAGGAGAGAAATAGTCCTTTTTAGTTTCCATATGGGCTGAGATGTGCAGCAGATAACGGGAGGGTGGGGGCGGGTATAATCAGACCTTTAGAAAATCAGATGATGAAGAACCTGTACCCCGCACCTGAATTTCTTAACATTATTGGCAAATAAATTGAGAAAACATGGTGGGAAAAAAAAAAATGGTCTAAAAAGAAAGTGATTCCTGTCAAAGACTGATTTGGGATAAATACATGTCTCAAGCTTTAGAGCCAGGAAACAAAAGAGAACAATACACATCAGATGCAAATAGAAATATTGTAAAGTTTCCTTTGATCCCATCTTCAAGAAAAGAAACATCAACTCCCAGATAAGGCTGAAAAAAGTTAAAGTAAAAATTACATTGTAGTTAGATCTGCACATTAATTTTAGGCATAGATGGATAGATAGCAATATAGGTCTGTTTGTGGTTTATGGGTGTATGAAACTTTGTGATGTTTGTGTATCCTGATACAAAATTGTCTATTATTCACTGCTTAGTGGTAATGCGGTCATTCTCCAGTGAGGTTCTGTATGCTTGATTCTATTTAAGTGAATAAAAAGTTGTAAGATATATACTATTAAAAATATGGAAAGTTGGAAAATATTTTAAACTGATATTTTAAGCCAGATTCTACATAAAATGGTGTGCAGCAGCTCTGAAAAAAAATATTGTCCCTGACATGTAGAATCTTAAAATAACACCAACTTACTACCTTTTAGTTCTGTACTTGAGATGTCTACATTCTATTCACTGGAATCTGAGAAGATATCAATATACATGGCAAAAGATTTTGCAAATGAAATTAAGGTTACTGACCATAAAGCATTGAGAATATTTCCATTTATCTAGGAGGGCCTAATGCAATCATGTAGATCTTTAGAAGCAGGAGAGAAGGCAGAAGAGGCAGGGGAGATCCAGTGTGAGAGGAACCCAGTCTGCTGCTGCCGCCTTTGAAGACGGAGGAGCTAAGAATGTTGGCAGCTTCCAAAAGCAAAGGGAAACCCTCAGTTCACAAGGAAACAGGACCTGAGTCCTACAGCAGCAAGAAACTGAATTCTGCCAACAACTCAAGTAAGGAAACAGATTCTCCCCTACAGACTACAGAAAGTAATTCTATTTTTGCCCAGAAAAACCTAGCTAGGGCTTATAAAATAACAGAACTAAAAGATAATACATTTGCATTATTTTAAGATGCTGAATGTATAATAGTTTTTGTCGCAACAATAAAAAACTCTTAATCTGCTATAATTATAGACTTGATTATATGCTTATTATTCACTTATTATGCGACCAAGGCTAGTAAAGAACTTTTCATAAGTCTAATTTTCACAAAATTTTATTTTAGATGTTATTGTTTCCATTTCACAGATAAGAAACCTGAAATCTAAAAAGGAAAAATAACTTTGTAAAAACTGAACACCTGGGGAGATCTGTGACTAGTATTCAAAAATAGGGCTTGAAATCACATTACATTTTAAACTACTACGACCTATATTTATATATTTATGTAATATATACTCCCATATATAACCATACATACCTATTGCATCTCCATAAATACATTTTTGAAAATTCTAAGTAATGCTTTGTGGAATATGAATCAGCTATTATGTTACAGTGCTTCTCCATTTGAA
Source organism: Noctilio leporinus (assembly GCA_004026585.1). Taxonomy (NCBI): domain Eukaryota; kingdom Metazoa; phylum Chordata; class Mammalia; order Chiroptera; family Noctilionidae; genus Noctilio; species Noctilio leporinus. The sequence continues at coordinate 501,129 of PVIW01000336.1, read as the reverse complement.
TAAAAATTTCTCTTGCAATGAATATTTAAATAAATGTAAATTATTTGCTTAATTCTTTTGAATACATTTGCCTTAAAATGTTAGTAAACAATTTTACTATGTTTAAAGGTAAACATTAACTCTATAAATATTAAAATTACCTCAGATTAGAAGTAATTTTACCACTGTAAAAAATAGTTACTGTAAGTAAACTATGAGCATTTAAACATACATATAATAAAATAAGACCCAAAATTAAATGAAGTTTGACATTTAGTAATAAGCTAAATGTAAAACTAATTCTGAGTCACAAAATCATAAAAGTAATGGAGAATTAAACAGGTTTTCTTTACATATACCTGCAGCTTAGTTTGTGTCTTCAACAAAATTTGCAATAACATTGACTATCTAGGTTTACTGTTGTATAAACCTGAAATTTACATTACAATACATTACAGTATTACCAGATCACCACTTTCCTCATTGTCTCCTACCCCTCAAAAAGACTGGATAGTTCAAATTATGCCAACAGGATGCTATCCATGGGCATTGAGATCTTCAGGGCCACAGTGAAAGCAAATAGTGCCTCCCTGAGATAAGGTGAGGTGAGATAGGACCATGCAGGAGGGAATTGAGCTTCAGTAGGAATTAAGATGACATGAAAATATGAAGATAGAAGTTAGGGACTTGTAGACAGTTATTTAAAAGGAGACAAGGTAAAGTAAATGCTAATCAGCTGGATGAAAAAGTGTGACCAGAGATCACAATTGTGGTGGAATGGTCTGGAAATATAGTCGAATGATGAAGAAATAGCCATGCCAATATAAGGTGATGAGTCTCATATGCAAAGGAAAAGAGCAGTATAATAATACTAATGAAAAAATAATTTAAATGTGGCTGAAAATGGGTGAATGAGTTGGTTGGATAGAGTAATTAAAGAGATGATGGTGATGACATATGTAAAGATCAAACTGAATAGTCTTGTGGAATGTAATAAACTGTGGGTTTTAGTCTGAGCTTAGTGAGTAGATATTGATTGTTTAAATTTTTACTTCTTTTATATTCATGATTGAATTATATTCCAAGATGTTTCTGATGCATTTTAAGAAGCTAACACTTACTATAACTTGGAAAGTACTTGGAAGGAGTCCAGAATAGAAGAGGTAGCTCTTCCCTGCCATTGCAGGTGTCATGTCATGAGAGATGATGCTGGTTGGATCTGGAGTTGAAGGCAGGACCTGTTAATAAATTAAAAGGAAATTGTAAGAAAAAGAGAAGGCTTGAGAATGACTTTCTTTTGGTATTGACCAACAAGATGGAGAGAGTCATTTGTTTATTTGAAAATAACTAGGGTAGAAACCATATTCTCAATAAAATAAATGCTATTGACTTTATAGTAGGATTCACACTTCGTGAAATAGTATATCCCTTGGAAGGCAGGGTGTGAATAATTGCTACTGTCCACACCTGCAGTAGAAAGAATTCAAAATGGCTCCCAATGATTTACATGCTATATAATTCCCTCCCATTCCATGTGTGTGAGAGTAGTGAGTATCATAGGATATCACTTTTATGATTAGATTGCTAAGCTATTGACTTTAAGGGTGACACTAATCCAACTAAGACTTTTAAATGAAATTGAAATCTTATTGAAGTGGCCTCCTGGAGCCCTGAACGTTGTGTACTATCTACGCGTGGAAGAGGCTACAAGGCAAAGACGTGAAGGAAGCCTGTCAAAGCCTTTGGAAGCCAACAGCCAACAGGAACAATGGATCTTGGTCTTGCAACCATAGGCAACTGAATTCTGCCAATGATCTGAATAAGATTTGATGAGAACCCAAATGGAAAGAGTGCTCCAGATGGCACGTAGACTTTTGTTTATAGAGGCCTAAATAGACTACCCAAGGATGTCATTTTCACAGCTTCGGATCTACTGAAATGGCAAGACAAAATTTTTTCTTATCTTCAACTCATCAATATATAGTAATTTGTTACAGAATTAAAAGCAAACTAATATAAAAAAATGATATTTGGAAGTGGGTGCTGCTGATATGAACACTTAAAATTTGGGACCAGCTCTAGAGCCAGGCAATGAGTAGAGGCCAGAATAATTCTGAAGAACCTGAGAAAGAAAAATCTACATTGTTTTGAACAGACTGCTGGTAGAAATTGGGGTTTTAAGGATGCTTCCTGAGAGGGCTCAAAATGAAGTTAAGAACATGTTACAGGAATTTGAGGAACGGGAGTCTTATCATGTAGTGGCAGAAAAGTTAGCAAAACTGCATTTAGGTTGAAAATGGAGTTTCAAATGTTGAATAAGGTAGGTAAAGAGATCTCCACTTGAGATGTAATGTGCAATGTGGAATGTGCAACTTGATGACCACAGGTAACATGGCTGTAAGGAGTATTTGAAAGTTGTTAAGAAAGTAAATCCTAAGAGTTCCCATAACAAGCAAAAGTATTTTTTTTCCCTTTTTTCATCTATGAGATGATGGATGTTAACTAAACTTACTGTTGTAACCATTGCACAATAGGTTGTTTCTATATCTTGGTTTTTACAAATAGTACAACAATAATTGCAGCTGTCTTTTCAATGCCCTGTTTTCACTTCCTTTAGCTATTTACCAAGAAGTTGGATCATATGGTAGTTTTACTTTTATTTATTTGAGGGCCCTTCATACCATTTTCCATAGCAACTGTATTATTGCAACCAAGCCAGGGGCTGGCACTGCCCCAGAAGGTCCGGGAACTTTTGCATGTCAGGTGACCTCCAGGCTCTTGACTCACCCAGGACAAGTTCTAGTGAGAACAAAGCAAGTTTTTTGTTTTTTTTTTTTGTATTTTGTTTTTTGTTTTTTCTAATAGAGGAAAAGAAAGAGGCCAGGCACAGGTGTCACTGTGAAAGAGCAAAAAGTATGTGTCCAGGTAGACACAGTCCAAGTCACATGTGACTTGCATACAATGGTCAGTTAGTTCTTATGATTTTATGTGTTTTCAAGGTGATGGAGGTTGCCTCCGGGCTTGATGGAACTGAATTCTGTCTCCTCCTTTTGGTTCCTAAGGTTGTCCATTCTGGAAGTGTAATAGTATTTGTCCTCCTTGGGTCCTCTTCTACTTGGGGTGTCTAATTTTATTATAATGCAGTCATAATAAGCTTTGGGGTCATTCTCTGGTCAAATTTTCTCCATTTTGGATAACTCTGCATCTAACTGATTTTTGTTATCTACCTCAATGACTAAGGTGATTTAAATGATATGCTCTTAGTCATCTTCTAGTTAGGGAGGATAGGCTTTTGTGATTCATTAATTGTACAGACTTTCTGGCTATTTGTTTAGCTATTTGTCACAGTCTTCCTAGCTTTTTACTAAACTTCCTCAGTTGTACCAGTGTACATTTCTACCAATAGTGCATGATGGTTCTCTTCTCTCCATTTCTTCACTTAACACTTGTTATCTCTTGCCAGAATGTGTATAACTGTTTATCTTTGTCTTTTCTACCACTATTGTACATACATTGGGAATGTTGAGGGCATGTAACTTTTCTGTTTAGTTTCACATGTTCATAAATACAGAAGAATTGTGTCCAGCAATTGTGCTTAATTACACACAGAATTCTTGTACATGCAGGATTTAGATCATTCAGATAATGAGAATTTAGACTTCAAGCTGATGCTATCATGGAATGAGACTCTTGGAAGTTTTGGGAGTAGTGTTGAGTGAATATGTTCGTAGAACGTACATGAATCACTGGGGCCCAGGAAGTGGACCCTTGTAGGCTGAGTTCTAAGATGGTCCTCAAGGTTCCCAGCCCCTAATGGATATGGTCCGGATGCCTTCCCCTTCATTGCGGGTATTACCCATGAAAATGATGAAATAGCACTCCCATGATTATTCTGTAGAAAGAGTTTACTTTTACCTGTAATTAAGATACTTGGATAGTTGACTTTGGATTAGTTAAATGATAGATTACTGTAAGTATGCCTAATTATGTCTGTTGAGCTCTGTAAAAGAAGGTGAAGTATCATAAGCCAACAACCATATCGTAAACTGCCTGTGTGAGAGGCCACATGGCTAGGATCTGATGGTGGCCTCTGAAGTAAAGAGCAGCCTTCAGGTGACAGCCAGCAAAGAGACAGGGCCTGTATTCTTTCACCTGCAAGGGACAGAACTCTGAAAGATAAAAAAGATTGGAAGAGGGCCCCAAGTTTCAGTGGAGAGGTGAGCCTTGACTGATGCGTACCTGGCTCTTTAGCTGGCCTTTGCCTTTAGTCTTCAGAGACCTTGGCAAGGCAGTGCCTGGACTTCTGACCTACCAAGACTGTGAGATAATGAGCCTGTGTTGCTTGAAACATCAAGTGTGTGGTCATTTGTCATATAATCATTGAAAATTAGTGCACCTTCAATGGATGTTTGGAATGGGAACTGCAATTTTCCTATATTTCCACATCATGGGACATTAACCCACATTGGGCCATCAATAAATCTCACCCCAAGTAATAGCAATTGCTGAAGGTCATGTACCTCCCTGCCTTTTTTTACTTGGGTTTCTTGCACTGAAATTGTTCTTTCTTTTTTCTCTGTAAAAAAAAGAAAAAAGACATATGACCTTGAAGCTTGCTGTGGCCATGGTTCCTGCTGGATGAACAAAACTATCTCAGAGAAATAGCAACTGGAGCCACTATCCAGAGAGGAGCATAAATAAATGACATAAAAAATATAAAGAATATTTTTTCTGTGCTGGAGGCCTGTGAGTTTTCCCTGATTGTAAGTTGCCCACATCTGACTATCTTGCCCTTTAATTTTATAAGCTCCTTTTATGTAAGCCCATTAAATGTATTTTTTATCATTGATTGTTTTATCAAATTCGATCTCTGTTATTTTAAACAAAAACGTGTTCTGGCTATTATTTAATTATTGTAATTTTGTCTATTGATGGCCATGACTAAAAGCTATACAACCAGCAGTCTAAATGTTTACTACTTTCTCAAATCCTGTCCTTTTGTTCTTTTTGACAGATAATCACCACCTTTTCCTATGAGAGTTAAATTTCTCAATCTCTTATCTCAGTATTTTCCTTTCTCCCTTGAAAGTGTCCCTATAACATTAAACTGCTTTATACCTGTTCTTTTTTACCCCCTGCTATACAGAAGATGTCACTTTCCTCAGTTTTCAAATTAATGACATCTCCTTTATCCATTAAACTAAATGACTTCCGTTGCCTCTGAGGACTTGAGCCTCATTCACTCTCTTCATCTAATCAGCTCTTGAGCTTTCTCATTCTGCTAGCATTTCCTTTCTGTCCCCAAACAACCTCAGATATCCCAATGCCTTGCATCAACTCTTTTAGGCCATGCCTGTCTCTTATTGCCAAATCACTACTATCAAACTATCATCTGTCTCTCCTTATTTTCTCAATGCATAACTCCCTCTGCATCAGTTAGTGTTGAGTCATAAAACAGAGTCCATCCAGTTACTCTAGCAAAGAACATCTGATATCAAAATGTGTACCTAGGTATAAAGGTATTAGTTACTAAAAAGGTGGACAGAAAACTCCAGTGTAGCATGGAGATAGCAGCTGTGGAAAGTACCTATCATCTCCAAGACTGGAAAACACGTCGCAAATATTAAAACCTGAACACTTAGAAGAGGATTCTGCAAAAATGCAAATAGGACCCCTGAGGAGGGAGTAGCTGTGCAGATGGACCTGAGCTTGGAGGAGGGCCCTGTGAGGACAGCCACTGTTCAGTTTTTTTTTTTGGAGGCAGTTACCATGAAGCCACTATGGCATGTTTGGGGAAAACTAGTGACTGGATTCAACTGCTGCTACAATAAAGGCACACTTCCTTCAGATGTGAACAGGCTACATCGGGGTGACTCTCCCACAAATTATAAGTCGAGAAGAAGGCCACAATAAGAAGAGAAGAATAGAAAATAAATCCCTTCTTCCTCTTGCAGTGGCACGTTGTTGGCAAATCCTAATCTGTATGCTCTGTGTTCCAGCTCCAGCCTTACTAAGCCAGTGCAGAAGGAGCGTTTGGTGCTGAAGGAGAGTAGTTTAAGCCTAGTGCATATTAGCTTTTGTGGTTCCACGTCCATTATAATACTCTTTTAATTACATTTGCAGTATATTTAAAGGTTAGTTATTATAAGCTCAAAATGCCTACATCCAATGACATTTTATCTTAATTTTCTCTTATGGTTACAAATCTTGAAGGAGTCCATAATTGTCCTCTCTGATAGTTGATTGATCTATCTATCTATCATCTATCTATCTATCTGTATATACACACATATAGATATACAGTATGTGTGTGTATAGTTTTTCTAGGTTATTCATTGATTTACCTTTATTTGCTACCACTTTAATCTGTAATATATAATTGTTTTTTTTTTCAACAAATATTAACATAAACAAATACTTCAAAGCCCTCCTAGGGACCATTCTCTATGCATCTTTACCAGGTAGGAAATGATCAAGGTTATTAAGGTTCAGCCCTTTCGGGTTTGATCTGAGAAAAAAGTTACATCAATAGTTATTCAATTACAATTTGGAATAAGGGCTAAAAAGTTAAAGCACAGTGTATGTAAATTAGAGGTGACAGATATGCACACATTACGTATATCTGTACAATTCAATGTGTGTACATGTGTGTATGTACTCTTTCATGTGTGCATATATTAATATGTATTAATGCATATATATATCTGTGCATGAATGTGTGTGTACATATCTAGATAGATATTCATTTACATATTCACACCTGCCAGAATGGTTCCCTCAATAAACCAACAAATAAGTGCTTGTGAGGATGTAGAAAAAAGGGAACCCTAGTGCACTGTTGGTGGGAATGCAGACTTGTACAGCCATTATGGAAAACAGTATGGAATTTCCTCAAGAAATTAAAAATGTAACTACTTTTAGACCCAGTGATACTATTTCTGGGAATATGGTCTAAGAGTCCTGAAACATCAATTTGAAAGAATATATGTGCCCCTATGTTCATAGCAGTGTTATTTAATTTACATATAGATGTCCATTTATATATATTGGAGGACAGTGTACATAGTGTGTATATTATAATAAAAATTACATGATTTACAAATGAGAATTAGTCAGGGCTTTCTTTCCTGTAGCAATTTTATTTTTTTAAGAAGGGTACAAATAGTGTACGGAATTGAAAAGTGTTTCCAAGAGGTAGGTAAAACAATGAGGAGGGTGCTTTATGTCATAAATGTCCTAAGTATTAAGATTATTTTATTTTCTGTTAGTTACCTTCATTCACTGTAACTCCACAGGAGCTTAGTTCTAGGCTGTTTGCTTGCTTTTTTCAATTTTATACCTGTTTTTGATGTTTTTCACTACTTTCTTTGTTTGAGGATCCTTGATTTTCTCTTATAACCACATAGGATGGCAGGAAAATTCCTATACCCAACTAATTAAAGTAAAGCTACACAATTTAAATTCATTTTCATAATCTATATGCTTATCCTTGACCATGTGTCTATTCTAAGATTTTCAGGTTTATATTTTTGTCCTAATTTTGAAATCAGCTTATGTGATTTTTCGTATAAGAAAAAAAAAAGTTTGACACATTTTTAATGTGTAGTAAAATATTTCATTTTGCTCAATGAGAGATCTGCCCTTTGTCCTTGGCTCCTAGGAAGTGATTCTTAAGCCTTTGGAAGATCCTGCTTTATAAGAGTGTCTTTATTTGTTGGGGTCTTTAGGCCATGCCAGAAAATCTAAAAGCGTGATTTATGGTGAGAGGTTTTGAGGGACAAGGTATCAGCTCAGTACCTCCAGGTGGGTTGGGGACTGAGGTAAGTCATGTAGATAGTCCACCATGTCTATCTGACAGAGCCCAGTAAAGACCCTAGACCTAAAGACTTGAGAGAGCTTTCCTGGCAGGCAGTGCTCTATGCTCATGGTCATGTATCAATGCCGGAAGGAATAAATGCTGTCCATGATGCTACAGAAAGAGCAAAACTGGATACTGTGTGTTTAGAATCCTCCTGCACTTTGTCCCTTGCATCTCTTCCATTGACTAATTTTGATTTATATGTTCTCGTTTTAGGAAATGGTAGCTATTATGTAGGAGTTAGAAAATGAGGAAGGAGGATGAAGGGTGGGAAGGGGTTTATTGTTCTTACCCCAAAAGCAGCCCAAAATAATTTTTACTGTCTGCCTCTGGTCACATAGCTGTTTCACAATCGATGACCAGATGTTGCCTCAAGTGGAAGATAAGGACCCTAGGAATTGACTCCTACACATGCTTATGTTTAAGTGGTCATGTACTCCATGGGAGAAAACATGTACGGTCAGCACCATCATCATCCACCAATCAATATGTAATTCCTATTTTCTATTGTCATTCTAACCCTTTTCCCACCCCACAAACTATGTAAGTCCTCAGGAAAAGTGACATTGGGTCTCTCTCACCAAACATTGGCAAGGTCTATTCTCTTTTTTGAGAATGTGCTAATAAACCCTGCTTACATACTACTTGATTTGTTGATCTGTAATTCTCCAGTGTCAACAAGAAGAACAGAAGAATGAAGTTTTTGACAACATAACTATGAATATAACATATTCCAGTGAGTTCTGTGGGTCCTTCGAGAGAATTACTAAAACTGAGGGTGGTATGGGAGACCCCTGAACTTGCTACTGATAACAGAAGCGAGGGTGGTCTTAGTGACTGTTCTGCAATTCGTGCGTAGTTTATAGAAACATATTTCAAATACTTTTAAACACAGGAAAAAATGTTATGTGATAATATTTTTGGTTTCTAATGATAAAGATGCCTTTAAAATAAAATACTTATTTTAGTACTCCTAATGATAAAGGAATAAGGTAGGACATTATTTATATCTCTAGCAATGTCATTTAACATATTATCTTTGTGAAATATTTAACTATAACTCTAAAACTACCCAGACATTTTCCTTACATTCATAAGTCTCATATGACTAATAAAAGCTAGAAAGCCAAATGTGAAATCAATGCAGATACAGATAAGAAACAGAAAGTCAAGGTATATGAATTTCAGACTGAGCTGTTTTACAAATGAATTCATAAGGTCTTCAGCCTATCACTGAAACTTTTTGAGGAGCAAGTAATGTGCAACAATATAATGTATAAGAAAATCAGGGACAGTTTTAATTGTTAACACTTTAATATCTATGAATTTATCTTGTAAACCAATTCAATGTAGAAAAATATTAATTAGAAACAACTGATTATCATTAAAGTCTAGAAAGAAAGAGTTGCTTATATAATACATGAAATACAAAAGAATAGATACAAAAGAATCTAAGAATTGATTATTTGTTAATCATGTAGAAATGCCTACTTATATTAATAATGTCTTTTCTGAGCCATAAAAAATCATTTGAATTAGCTTCAAGTACTACTACAAAATTGTACCCAGGTTACATTCTCTGCCTACAGGTAATAAACTACCACCATACACACCCCCTAGTGTTTTGGCCATTTCAAAATGAAGACATTTTAATATGTTTTTCTTATAATGAAACATATCTCAATTCCATTTCAACAGATAATATACATATAGACTGCTCATCAGTGAAACTTTAGAAGTCAAAAGACCTATCTTCATCAGTATTGTCAGAATGGAGAGAAATTAGGTAATCAAACTTATAATAGCTAGTGAACTTCAGTGCTATAAATAGGATTGTTCTTAAGCAAAGTCTTAGTTCAGCTCATTAGCAAAGCCACATCCTGAGGCAATTTACAGCATTCTGTAGTTGGACCCTATAGTGCCTTTGTTGAAACTCTGAATAGCTTGAGGAAGGCCAGTTCTAAGCACTGATTTTTCTATCAGTTTATTAAATGCATTATAATGACCAAGCATTGCTACCTAAGTTTTCATGAATAAATCTCTTTCACAGACCCAGGTCTAGAGTGGTGTCCTGATTCTGCATTTTGATTCTAAGAACCTATCCAGTTCCCCAGTCTTTTCCCAGAACTGATTTCCTCTCTTGTTTTCTCTAGTTCATTTTCTAGAAATTGAAGCTCATCCTCAAGTGTGAACTTGTAGGAAGTTAATCTGTAAAATGGAAAAATAAATAACAAATAGATTTTCTGCACCTATGATTGTATCTCTTTATGTTCTATCTGCCTGATGAGACATGACTAATTAGTGTCAGATTCCATGATGGTGAAAATTATCATGTTGGGTTCTCTGGTATATGGCACCCTGCTCCCCAAATATAGCCTTGATGGTTTTCCTACCATTTTTCTTTTTTTCTTTTTTGCTCTTTAAAGCAAGATGTCTCAACATTTGTCTTAGAACACTGTTAATACACTCTCACCTTCAACCCTGTACGTAGATTAACTGCCTCTTATATCTAATACATCCTGAATTATAGTTACACTTCATTAAAGGTGCAAGTTGGCCTGTAAATAATCATAATATAATACAATTTAATGTAACACTTAGTCATCAATAAAGTTGTGAATATGTCAAATTATAATAAAATTTTAGGAACGTTTAAACATTTTACTCTCAACATTGTTGATCACTGTAAAATTTTAATTCCTCTAGAAATACCTGAAAATTCAATTTAAGACATGGAATTTTGCTAGATCCAACTAAACAGAAGTTATAATACTTATACTGAACATGGAGAAAAATCAATAAGAAAAGATATAATGCTCGTATATAAAGATACAAATCTCTAGGAACATTGAAAGAAAGTTAGATGATGAATTAGTTTGATTAAAGTAACAGGCAAAGTTTGAGTAGGAAGATATCAATGAAAATGATAGATAATCTGCTATCATGCTCACTGGTAAACATGTTTCAAGAACAGCTATGCTGAGCAAAGTGAAACAAATACAATGTTTTCAATAAGATGATGATGCTCCCTCGTTTGCAATGCAAGTACCCTTGAATGAATTCATCTTTTAAAGTCAAATGTCAAAAATGTACAAATGAGATTGCATAGTAAATGGGGGCTTTTTTGAAGGAAGCCAATAAATAATTCTAAAAATCACAGCAGTGTTGCCTCCCCTGTCTTAAGCAAATTCCATCGATGGAGGATAAAATTTATGAGTACTCAGATATCATGGAAGTAGAGGCATTCCTCCATTGCTATACCCTCCCAAGCCATAATACTCAAGTGTATATAATGGGAATAGTACATTTGTTGTACAATGGAAGAAGGCTTGCTGTCTTCCTGTTCCTATATTATCAGAACCTTAAGAAAGAGGCTTCCTGTATTCTTTGAACCCATACCCCCTGGCAGGATGGGAAGGAAAACCCTAGTGATATGACATTCATGGTGGTGGGTGGCATAGCTCTGTAAGCACTTTGAAAAGGGGGAGTAAGATTTCACACCAATCTAGGATGGGGTTGGTGAAAAGTTAGTGTGTCCAGACAGACTCCTCCTTCTTTAACTCTAGCTTTGAACATTACCCATATCTCAATAGAATCTGTTTACTCTAATTTAACAGAACTATCACCCAGGAGTTCCAAATTACCTTTTGACAGCTGAGACATGAAAGACCAAACTGGACATAAAAATAACAAGTAATATTAGTGAAAAGCTACATGAAACTGTGAAGTTATACAGACCATATCAAAGATATATAAATATATTAAAATTAAGTATCAAAATGAGATATAGGAAATGTACAATATGCATTTTAGGAAAAATGTCTGATCATAACATATTTTATCATAAAGTAAATTAAAAACTGAAGAAACCTAGGAAAAGAGTTCATGAACATAAAAGCCAGCAGAACCATTGATTCACATTCTAGTTGTTTTATCATGTAAGTATTAAATTATTGAACAACTAGGATTTTCAATATTCTATATGAATGCAGTTTTACTTAAGTGATAGGGTAAAATTAAAATTACATTGAATTTATTTTATTTTATTGATACCTAATTAGTAAGTAAGTTAAGAATTTTTCATTTTTGGAGACCATAATAGAATGGAATGACCCCAAATTTGGAACAGTTATCACATGTTGCAATAATTAGATGCAGAAAGAACAAACCATCTTGATTTAATTCCATATTTATATTAACCACCTTGTAATAGCAAGCATCATTGAAGTATATAATTTACAACACAACAATGAGCCATGAAATAAAAACAAAACAAAATAGCAAAAGAATAAATACATAAAATACAAAAGCAAATTTTAAAAAAGGAGCAAAAAGGAAAAGTGACTACCAAAATGCCCCTGCTTTAATGCTATGCACATTAAACTCTATGAAAGACTCTTGTATACATATTGTGATAGTGTTTCTTCCAAAGTACCTGTTTATTAACCTAATACAGGTGGATCACTAAAAACTAATAGGGAAATAAAGGCTATTGGCTTGAAGAGTTAATGAGGAAAACAGAAAATCCAAGGTTACAACCAAGTTATAATATTGAATAATGGATATTAGTATTCATATCAACAATTAGATTCTGTCTCAATAATCTCTCTCTGTGTAATTTTATGATAACATTATGAACTTTGCATTCACAATGATTAAATAAGCATACCCTCACACCCAGATCTTAGTGTCTGATAGCATTTTCCAATTAAAAAATCAGAAACCATAGAAAAAGTGGCTGACTTTAGAGCTGGCACATGAAATGTACAGGATGATCCTGGAACATCTTGCAATGCCAGAAAGTAAGGAAGTTTTCAAAAAATAAAATTATGGTGGCATGTGAAAATCACATAGGAACCAACTTATAACAACTCCCAGTGACCAAATTTGTAATAATTTGAAGAACAAAACAGATAGCATAGTATTGAATTTTAACCCAACATATAAAATTAGTACTCATGAATCTATATAGATATAAATAAATTATTGAATGAATAAATGGGGCAAAATAGAAAAATTTCAGTAAGCAAAGGCAGGGGAAGTAGTGTTCCACTTAGACAGAGCTTGGGTCTAAGTGGAAATGAGCCCCAGCCTTACCAACAGGGGGCAAATGATCCAGGTTTGTGTGTTGGCTGTTTAGAAGGCTCCCCTGCACCCGAAGACCTCAAGAAAGCTGAGCTCGAGAGTGTCTTTCCTTTCCAGTGTGGAGGAGATCCTCTCCCCTCTTCTTAGCAACTAACAGTCAATCAGAAAGAGTCTCTGGTTGTTCACCAGGCACCTTCTCCTCTCTTGTCAGGTGTGATCCCTTTAAACTATTAATCTGTGGGACAAGGACAAAGGTAAGAAAGGGTATTACTCCCACAATATCTGAGTGAACTCTGAAAAGAGAATATACATGTTTTAACATAAGTACAGCAGAGCTCATATTTATAGCTGTTAAGTCCCTATGCCCTCCTGGAAACAGGTCATGCATTTTTAACATTCCATTATCAAGAAGCTGGTTATGTGATTTTAAAATATGAGCTCCTCAACAATCTGATTGCATTTGGCTGAGTTCTCAAGAGAAACAGAACCAGTGGGTTATAGGTAGATGTATAATGTATACAATGAGGTTTGTCCTGATACATTCCATCCATTGTTAATATAATGAAAATGGTTTGTGCATTATTGATGCAACCTGGCAGCCAAGGAGAGTGGACTTGAATGTGCATGGATGAACAATGACAACTCCACAGTATTAGTCAGTGGCCATTGTAGACACTGCCCAGTGAGCATGTGTGCTGTGTGGCCATTGCATTAAAAATGACTGAGCTAGTAGAGCAATGAATTGGCATCAAACTTTGCATTAAGCTTAAATATTCCTCTGCAGAAACTATTTGCGTGATTCAGAGGGCCACAGCTATGGAACACTGGTGATTGGCAGTTTCATTGTGACCACATGCCTGCTCATGTATCATGTCTTAGGCAGAGTTTTGATGAGATATCAGATCATCCATGTGATTCAGTCCACCCTCCTCCTCCCCATATCCCAGATCTCGTGCCCAGCAACTTCTAGCTTTTCCCAAAACTAAAGTCACCTTTGAAAGGGGAAGATATTTCAGACACATCTATGAAATTTAGGAAAATACAATGGAGCAACAGATGGCAATTGGGAGAACTGTGTGAGGTCCCAAAGCACCTACTTTGAAGAGGACTGAGGTATCACTGTCCTATGTACAATGTTTCTTATATCTTCTTCAATAAAAGTCTCTATTTTTCATATAACATGGCTGGACACCTTCTGGACATATATAGGAGATTCATTATGAAAACTAGCTTACACAGTTATGGATCCCTAAAGGTCCCACAATATGCCATCTAGAAGCTAAAAACTAACACAAAAGACAGTTCAGGTGGACTTTAAAAGGCCTGAGAACTGGGGTTGCTTTTGTAAGTCCTGGAGTTCAAGGACCAGAGGACCAGGAGCTCCATTCTCTGAGAGCAGGAGAAGAGCGATGTTCGAGCTCTTTAACTTTTTGTTCTATTAGTCCACCAGCAGAATAGACAATGCCCAATTCCATGGGTGAGAGTGGACCTCTTTACTTAGTCTCTGCATCAAATGCTAATTTCTTCCAGAACCACATTCACAGACTCACCCAGAAATCACACTTTACCAGCTACCTAGGCATATCTTAGTCCACTCAAATTAACACATAAAATTAAGAAGTGTTCTATCATGATATGCCTATGGGTTTCAGGAGGCTTGCTACCTTCTTATTCCTATATTATCAGAACCTTAAGAAAAAGACTGCCTGTATTCTTTTGAACCCATAATCCCTGGCAGGATGAGAAGAAAAACCCTAGTGATAGGACATTCATGGTGGTGGGTGGCATAGCTCTGTAAGCACTTTGAAAAGAAAGGGAAAGTAAGATTTCAGGAGTGGAAGAGGCAATAAACAATGATTAAAGGGATTATTTCATGAAGGACTGAGCCCCATTAAGGGGCCCTGGGCTCTACACAATGAAGAATGATAGTGGCAGGCAGTGTGTACCTTGTAGGCATGTTGTTAGCATCATGATAAAAACAGCATTCTGATCTTTTATTCCAGTTGTGCAAATCATCTTTTCATGGCTCTGTATTTTTCAAAGAGGAGGGAAAATGCAGGTGAGTAGTGGTGGATGGGTATGTGGCTTATTTCTTTCTGTACCTAAAGAATCAATAATAACATCAGAACCATTTCAGAATGAGCAGAAAAATATACAGTAGACACAGCAGGTGGTATCAAATGTGTTGAATTAACTTTGCCAAAATAAGTCTTTCTCTATAATCCCCAGCTGTGTCGAAAAGTAGACACCTACGAGAACCTCCCCATGATGATATTTAAAAGGAAGATGCTATTGATGATGCCCTGAGATCAAGCAATAAGCTCATGGCTGGGCATTTGGGAAACTCCTGTTTTTCTGCCACAGTGTTTGCTGTGATTTCTTTTTCCTTTATTAGTAAAATTTAATGTTAGTAGTTATAGTATAATCAAGAGCAATAATGGAGAACTGTCTCCTTTTTTCTGCCATCTTTGCTATTATTTCTCAGAGGGAAATTGGATCAGAGATATTTTGAGGAAATGAAATGTTAGAATTGTTTAGGTGACAGGGATGTTAAAGTTCAGATACACAAACACCCTGTGTAAAGAAACTCAGAGGCATTTCGTGAATTGCCCACAATCACAGCTCATGGGGGCCAGGGTTAGAGCTGATATCTTCAGGTTTCCTGCCCAGTGGCTCCATTCTTCTACCAAATATAGGTGTCTTCACTTTTTCTCTTATGTCTTTATTATTCTTTCTAGGGACTTGATCTTCCCCTGATTAGTCATGCCTATTGCCAAGGTGTGACTGATTCTCCAGGTAAGCCTGGTTGTATAACTACTTCTTTGGGAAAACTTCCTCCAGTAAGGGGTTACCTAGTTGCTGACAAATTAACCTGTCATTGCTCACCTATAAATGAAATTACTTCAATGCTTGGCACTTAAAATTTGCATGAAAACAATTGTCTGGAGTGTCTAAATCCAGAGAACATGACAGGAAATGGTGAGCTATGTTTGGGTCTAGGGAGAAATATGTAGAAATGTACACAGTGGGAAATGTGTTTACACAGCAGGTATAAAGTCAGTTAAGGGATGAGACTTTTCCAGGATAGCTCATCAGTGATATAAATGTGTTGTTGCCATTTGACCCAACTCTAAAGATGTCTAAAGATGTCCACAATGTGGAAGGAAATCTACCTGAAGTAAGTATGGGGTTCCCTAAAGCTGAAAAATCAATTTAGTGCAATATCCAGTTTGTGTGTTCTTCTCTAGTAAACAAGAGAGCCAATTTAATACAGTTGAAAAATTGAAAATGAATCAATTCTAGAAAATAGCATAGAATTATAATCCAGTCTAAGACATGCATTTTATTTTTTAAAAATGCATGTAAAAAGAATAACAAGGTGACAATCAGATATAGTTTAGAATCCATTATTGATGTAGGAGAAAACCATGCTATAACAAAGTGCTCTCTTTGTACGAGAAAGTACTCTAGATTTGTTAAACTGAACTACATTGAACCAATGTATGTTGTGAGTTAAAAGTAAGAATGCCTTGTTAGTAGTAATTACAACATTATGGAGGTAGTTTTATTGACCAACACAACAATCTAGTCCTGTGTTAGCTATAACTTTCCCTTTTTACCATAAGAAATGACAAGTAGGACAACCATCTATACGAATACAAACGTTCATTCTCCCCCAAAATATCATTATATTCACTAAGGAATTCAAATGAATTTATGTCTCAGTTGGAATGAAAAATAGGAATGTAGTTCAGAAAAGCTACTATATTTTCAGCAGGAAAAATACACATGTGTAGTAGTAAACATACACAAGTTACAGGAAGAATTAGTGAAATTTGAAAGAAAACCCATAAAATGCACCTAAGACATCAAAAAGAAAAAGAAAAAAAAAAAAAAAAAAGAATTAGTGAAAATTCACATATGGTCCTAGCTGTCTATTGTTTACTCCTGAAACTTTTACAGGGGCTTAATAAACAATGAGGCTGCTGATAATCATGAACTTGTAGCAATGTTAAAACATTCCCTAGTCCTTGCTGGAGGCACAGTGGATAAGGAACCAGCCTGAGGACCCAAAGATTGCTGGTTTGAGTCCCAGCCAGGGCACATTACCAGGTTGCAAGCCAGGTCTGCAGCTAGGTCCATAGTTGGAGGCAGGTAAAAGGCAACCATACACTGATGTCTCTCTCCCTCTCTGCCTCTCTCCTTTTCCCTCTCTCTGAAAATAATAAATAAAATCTTTTTAAAAAATTCCCTACTATCACAAAGCTCAGTGCTATTGAAATAATCAGAATATTCAAAGTGTACATACTTATAATTCTGTTCTGTGGAAAAATTGGCCAAAATATCTTTACCTGGAAATTATACAGAGATATAGTTAAGCCACTTTCTAAAAGGTTTTATTTAGTTTTAGAGAGGGGAAGGAAAAGGGGGAAGGGAGGGAGGGTAAGAGAGGGAGAGAGAGAATGAGAATCATCAATGTTAGGGAGAAATACCAACCCATTGCCTCTTGTACGCACCCCTACCAGGCAGAGACTGAACTTGAAATCCAGATATGTCCCCTGACATGGAATCAAACCAGTGAAGTTTCGCTTATCAGGACAATGCCTGGCCAACTGAGTTACACTAGTCAGGGCTAGTTAAGTCTTTTTCAAAAGTCCATCTTCTGCTTCCCAGCCCCTAGCTCCTTCTTTTGTTTCACTTATACAGCTAAAAGAGAAAATTATACTTAAAGTTAAAAGGATCTACATTTTACAAGTTCAGTGCAGTATGGCAGATTTTCAAGTTTTTAATTGAAGATAGCTTGATTTAAATAATGTGAGGGAGAAAGATGTTAATTCATGATATTCTCTGTTATGCTTATATATAAACAGAAATGTCAGTATAGGTCAAGATGTTTGCTTTTTAAAATTAAATGACAGAGATGAGAAAACAGAAGAAGAGCAAGCTTTTTTACTTTGACACTTCAAATGGCATTTGCAAGTGTGACTGCTCATAATGTGATAAAATGTCTTCTTTCAGTCAGTCTCCATGTGAGAAGTACAACTGGAGATGGTGTGAAAATTTTCTCCCATGTTATTCATGTTTCTCTTCAAAATCAGAGGACAACAGGACAACATTTTCTATGCATAAAAATGCATTTTAAAAAGGGGGACTGCAGTCCAGGAGAACTGGTATTATTAGCAGCATAATGTTAAGTAGAACAAGCACGTGATTAAGAAATAAAGCCTATGGTCAGATGGCCTGGATTCTAGCCACAGCCTCCCCACTTTTTAACTGTACCACCTCCAGCAAGTGATGTATCTTTCTAAGATTTCTTTTTATGCTGTACAAAAATGAGATAAAGATTTCATTTTAGCCCTAGCTGGTGGCACAGCGAATAAGGCACTGGCCTGCAAACCAAAAGGTCACTGGTTCCATTACCAGCCAGGGCACATAACCAGGCTGCAAGCCAGGTCTCCAGCCAGGTCTGTAGCTGGAGGCAGGTGAAAGGCAACCATACATTGATGTTAAAATATTGTTTTTAATAAATAGAATTAAAATAAAATTTAAATTTAAAAATATTATATATATATGAGAGTCTTCAATATAAGGTATAAATATACTACTTGAAATCAATCAAAAATATATTGAACATTTGCGTGTGTGTCCGTGTGGGTGTGTGTTAGACTCAATTATCTCCTACAAACTTTATCAACTATAGACCTTAACAACTCAAGATACATGATAGGAGCCCTGGCTGGTGGCACAGTGAATAAGGCACTGGCCTTCCAACCCAAAGGTCACTGGTTCAATTCCCCAGGTAGGGCATGTAACCAGGTTGCAAACCAGGTCTCCAGCCAGGTCCCTAGATGGAGGCAGGTGAAAGGCAACCACACATTGATGTCTCTCTCCCTCTTTGCCTCTCTTCCTTCCCTTCTCTTTAAAATAATAAATAAAAATCTTAAATATATATATATGTATATATGTATATATATATACATATATATATATATAAAATTGGGATCCAAATGCCATAATAATCAGGACTTTGTAGATCTGTCATGATTCCAATCGTATTAAGGTAGAATTTCCTTCATTGAGGCTAATGTATTTCACAAAAACACCATTATGTGTTTGGTCTTATTAGGTGCCTATTAAACAAAGGCAGATTTCATATGGATTTAAATATTTATAGCACAGCTGCTCTGTGGTTTGTACGTCACACTCCTGGAATACTCAGTGCTATTTGTTCTATTTAGCTGTCCAGACATTGATAATCATTTTTATAATTTTCACAAAGGTCATAAAGAACTTTCAACATTGGCAAATGTATAGTTATTGGCCCTCAGCAGTATTAAAATGCCTTTGACTACATATTAATAGAATATTCAGATGACTGACTAGCTTACATAAAGATCTTTGAAAAAATAGACCATAACTTGATTTAAAGTTTGGCTATGTCGATGTGTAGTCAATTAGAAAACACTCACTCAAAGGACAAGTAAATTAGATTTCTCTAAATTGAAAGGTGAAAATAAATGTAAGAAAAATGCAATATCATATGCAGAAATATTTCCTAATGAAATTGCTTTTAGACTGCCCCAAATATCAAAACCATACTTAGATTGTTAAAAGTAATAAATTTCTTTCAGGCTTAAAGTATTTAAAAACAAGTTTTTATTTTTAAAACCTATGCACCATGGAAGTGTATAATGGAGAGATGGAGAATTGCATTGAGCAATGTAAATAATCAATAATTCAGAATACTTTCTGAAACTTCTTTTAGTATCTGGAATAATATATTTTACAAATATTCAATCATACTTCATGTTATGATTTTTCTTTTACAAACCCTTAAAGCCAATGGTATAATTTAAAGTTTTAGCTAGCTCAAGAGTTCTAAATGTAAACATAAAGATTAGATATATAAGTACAGATATATAGCAGTGTGTCCAGAAAGTGTCCAGCCATGCACTATGGAAAAAGAGACATTTATGGAAGAAAATACAAGATATTAGAAACATTGTACATAGGACAATGATGCCTCAGTCCCCTTCAAAGCAGGCGCCTTGGGACCTCACAGTTTCTCCCAGAATCTCTTCCACTGTTCAAAAACACTGCACAGTCCTTTGTTGGAATCACCATCAGCTTCCCCATCATAGTTTCCTAAATCTCATTGACAGGTCTAAAATCTCTTCCCTTTCAAAGGTGATTTTAGTTTTGGGAAAACCAGAAATCTCAGAGTGCCATATCTGTGCTGTAGGGGTCTGAGTTATCTGGGCGATTTGATGTTTCACATTAAAACTCTGCGTAAGAGACTTGATTCATGAGCAGGAGCGTTGTTGTGATGATGCTGCCAATCACCAGTTGCCTGTAGCTATAGCCTTCTGAATCATTCAAATAGTTTCCGCAGAGAAACATTTAAACTTAATGCAAAATTTGATTCAGGTTTGTTGCTCTACTTGCTCATTTTGAATTAGATGGCCACACAGTACACATGCTTACTCAACTGCATCCACCTCCCCCACTGACTAGTACAGTGAAGGTGTCATTGTTCACACATGCACATTCCAGTCCACTGTCCTTAGTTACCAGGTTAAATAAATGTTGTGCAAATCATTCTCTATATTAACAGTGGCTAGACTTTTCCGAACAGTCCTCATACACATTTGATAACCACTTCCTATGTTTTTAAAAATTTTATTTATTTTTAAAGATTTTATTTATTATTTTCAGAGAGAGGGGAAGGGAGAGAGGCAGAGAGGGAGAGAGACATCAATGTATGGTTGCCTTTTACCTGCCTCTTGCTACGGACCTGGTTGCGGACTTGGATTGCAACCTGGTTATGTGCCCTGGCTGGGAATCTATCTAACCAGTGACCTTTGGGTTCACAGGCCGGTGCCTTATCCACTGTGCCACCATCCAGGGCTTGTTCTTTTTTTTTAATACACTAGAAGTAATGATATTTTCCACGTAGACATTTGACTCTAGTTAAATAATGAAAATATTCCATACTTATTATTATCTCTATATATTTTTTCTGATTTTTTACAGTTCCTTAAATGTACGGAAATCAGTTTCATTTGACATTTATCCCAATTATTTCATTAGCTTCGGTTATATACTCATAACTAGGATTGCTAAATCATATTGCAGTTCAATTTTAATTTCTTGAGGAACCTCAAGAATGGATAATGTTTTCCATTGTGCCTGTATCATTTTAAGTCCTTACCAACAACATAGAATATAGAAGGGTTTCTTTTTCTCTATCTCTTCCTTCACACTTTTATCCATTTTTTCATAATATTTACATTAACAGGTATGATGTAATACCTCATTGTAGTTTTGATTTGGATTTCTCTGGTGATTAGGAATGTTGAGCTCCTTTTTATGTAGCTTCCATTGTATATTTTCTTTTGAGAAATGTCGATTCAGGTCCTTTGCCCATTTTTAAATTATATTTGCTTTTTTTTTTTAATTTGTTTTATTTGCTATTGATTGTGTAAGTTCTTTGTATATTTTAGGTATTAACCTCTTATTGAACATGTGGTATGTCAATATTATTTTCCAATCTGCATGCTTTCTGTTTCTGACCGATTGCTGTGGCTAGGACTTTCATTACTATGTTTAATAGGAGTGATGAAAGTGGACAACCCAGTCTTGTGCCTGATCTTAAGGGAAATACTTTCAGTTTTTTCTCATTGAGCATGAGGTTAGCAACTAAGTGACTTAGTTAGTGACTAAGATCCATTACATGACTATATAGGTGGGGCAAAAGTAGGTTTATAGTTGTTCATATGGAAAATAATGTAATAACTAATAATAATACAAGAATAAACCCTGTGTTTTGCATACTGACAACCCCATATCCACTTTTTCCATCCTGTAGGAAAAGTAGAAATTTAGATATTGGCTCAACCTAACAAACATTTCTAGGAAACAAGGGGTAATGCCTGAAATGATAGCACATGATCTTCCTACATAAATCTTAAGATTTCTTCACATGTGTATTATGAGACACCCATTAACTATTGAAGCTGACACATGGTTCTTACATGAACAGCTACCACTTTTATAATCTGTTTATTTATCTTGACATAATCATTAACCCAATGGAAATGAAATGTATAAGCAGAAGAACTCAGTGATTGGCTAAAGGTTGCTGGGTTGTCTATCATTACAGTGTAGAGGTTAAAATCATTGGAAGAAAAAAAGGTGACTATGACATCCAATGTAAAACCCCCTGGAACATGGCCTCTCAGTCTCTTTTCTAGTACCTGGGTTCATTCTATGCACCAGAGAGGAGCATTACAAACACATCCAAATACATGACTGCTTTACAGATACCTCTCTCAAACTCTAAACAAGTATACAGCTTCAAATTATTCATGTGGCTCTCCAAGAAAGCTCTGTATATTCTCATTTTAAATGTTAATTTAAATTTATTAGTCATTGTCTATTTCTTATCCATCATTTGAGTACATTTACTTAAATGTATAGTTGTCTATTTTATTAAAAGGGTATAGGTAAATGCAATTGTCTTAATTTTGAGAGTGCATTATTGTTTTACAATTGAGATGATTCATAGCACCACACTGAATGTGTAGTGCAGAAACATATTACCCACATAAAAGTGGACATTTTTACTATAGGCTCATTTTCCTAGATGTGGTTAGGCTCTCAGTGGCAGAGTTGATAAATAGTCCACAGACAACACAGGTGAAAACAAAGACACTTTGATTAGTCACCATATAATGCCCATGTGGATTATAGCTAAAATATCTACTACATAAAAATTTCTGTACTAGGGTCATATCTAATCATATATACCTAAATAATAACATCAATCTGTCCCCACAAATCACTGTTTTTCTTCACATATTTCCTGGTGTTTATAGCATCTTTCATTAACCAGATATATGGCTATCGTAAAAATATCTGGTCATAGGTCCATAAACTCTTAACCTCCCTTATCACGATATGCCATACCCTTTACAATCTCAAGCACCCACATGAATTTTAGGTAATTAATTTATCAGCTTGTTCATGACAGCATCTAGTCTTATTAGTGTATTCAGCTAGGGCTCTTTGAGACTAATTTACAATTCACTGGCTATTTAAAAATATATAAGTAGGTCTATATGATTCAGTCCCCAAAGAAATATTTTCTACTCCAGGAAGTAGTTATAATATCTAAAAAGTTAATTAAGTGATTGGGCTCAAAAGGTAAAATACAAAAATTAATTCCTAGCAAACAGAAACTCCCCGCAACTACAGGAAAGAACATGATCCTGTGAAAGGTTACTAAACTTTCTGCAAGAAGAATGACTCCAATGAGATAATACAGCACAGTCAAATCACAAGATTATTTTGAGTGCAATGGCAGACTTTATAATTGAGGTAATCCATTATATGTTCTTATTGCCATGTATTAGAGAGTGACGTATAGTCATGACCAGTCATTTTGTCATAAGGAAAACCACTGAACCCATTACTTGATTAAAAAATTTAAAAAAGCAAAACCACATGATTTAGGACAGTTTTTCAATTTTATAATGAAAATAATAACTTGCCCAAAGATCAACAGCTAAAAATAAATATAAACAGTCTCTTCAATGCTCATTTAGTCACTACTCTAAGCTTGTATAGGGTACATTTTTGGAAATTTATTATTTTTAAATTTACAGAAAATGATAGATTTCAATAGTAAATGGCATATATTTGCAACAGTAATAGGTTAATAATGAATTGGTCATAAAGTAAGGCACAAAAAAGTGTAAGATTGTAAGCACCAAGGAATGCCTTTTGGAAATTCAATATATGAGTGGGGACCCCCCAAAAATGGAATTTATTTATATAAATTGTGTATATATTCTTACATGTTTAAACTTTAGTCACTTTCAAAGCACTCACCATTTGATGCAATGCACCTGTCAAGACCTTTTCTCTACTGCTCAGAACAATTTTTGAGCTCATTGATTTTGATGCCTTTTACTACTTCCACCATGTTCTGTTTCACCTCTTCCACATTGGCAAAATGTTTCCCTTTGAGGACTTTTTCCATCCATGAAAGCAAAAAACATCATTTGGGGAGAGATCAGGTGAAGGGTGGGTAAGGCCCATGGCTGGGGCCCATGGGTCATTTCCCTGGATGAAAAACAAAAAACTCAGTGCAGTGTGGACAGGTATACTTATAAATCACCTGTCATGAAATGGGCAAATACGTTGAAGGAGTCTTCAAAAAAATTTAAGGAAGCTGAGTGCAGCCTCTCACAATAACACCAGCTGGTACACTGATAAAGATGGTTTCCTAGAACACTCGCCTAGCGGGGGAAGCCTGTACTGTAAGGGCTGGTGCTCCAGAACACAATTCTTTGTGTTTGGTGTCCTCTCATGTCATATAGGCACCTTGTCTCACTACACTTTACTTTATCATGCTTTGCAGACATTGCCTTTGTTTTGTTTGTACGGATTGAAGGTTTGTGGCAACTGTGCTTTGAGCATGTCTATAGGTGGCATTTTTTTTTTTTTTTTTCCCCACTACCACAAATTATGCAGTCGAGTTTCCCACATTTGGGGAAATCGCAGGGGTCAGCACATCCGGAGTGCAATGTATAAGCCTCGCCCTGGGAAAACCACCTTCGTGATCATGGTATCTCCCCTGCCAGGTAAGTATATAGATGGCATTTTTTAAACAGCATTTGCTCACATGTATCTCTGTGATACATGTGAAAATTTTGATAATTTTCACATAATTTCAAAAATTTTATTATTGCTATATTTGTTATGATAATTTGCAACAAATGATTATCTGTGATGTTACTGTTGTGGTTGTTTGGAGGTGCCACCATCTGAACCCATGTAAAGTGGAGAACTTGACAAATGTGTGTGTTCCATTGAATTGCCCTTCTCCTGCCTCTCTTCTTCTCCTTGGGCCTCTCAGTCCCTGAGACATAATCATACTGCAATTAAACCAATTTGTAGCCATACAATGACCTCTGAGTGTCTAAGTAAAAACAAGAGTTTCATAATTACTCCTAGTGAAGCTGGTGTGAAGATTGTTGAAATGCCAACAGAGGATTTAGAATAGTCCCTAAACTTAGTTGATAAGAAGCCATTGCTGTTGGCACAGTAGATAAGGCACCAGACTGTGAACCCAAAGGTCGCTGGTTCGATTCCCAGCCAGGGCATATCACCAGGTTGCAAGCTTGGTCTCCAGCCAGGTCCACAGCTGGAGGCAGGTGAAAGGCAACAAAACAAAAACAAAAAACAAAAACTAGTTAGTAAGGCAGTGGCAAGGATTGGGAGGATAGACTCTAATTTTAAAAGAAGTTCTCCTAAGGGTAAAATGTTATTGACCAGAATGGCCTGAGAAATCATTTATAAAAGTAGAGTTGATCTATGCAGCCAACTTCATTGTTGTCTTATTTTAAGAAATTGCCAGAGCCACCCAGGCCTTCAGCAACTGCCACCTTGATCAGCCAGCAGCCACCAATGGCAATGCAAGACTATCCCCCAGCAAGAAGAGTGTGTGACTTCCTGGGGCTCAGATGATGGTTAGCAATTTTTAATAATAACATATATTTTAATTAAGGTATGCCCATTGTTGTTTTAGATATTATGTTATTGTACATGTAATAGACTACAGTACAGTGTAGACATAGCTTTTATATGCGGTATTTTATATTGTGGTATTTGCTTCATTAGGGATATCTGGAACATAACCCATAACATTTCTAAGTGTGGTAGGACTGTGTTTAGTTTTGGAATACATTTCAGGGTTAATGTGTTCTTCCAAATAAAATATAATTTATATTATTTGTTTTTAAATTATAATGCAAGGGAGAGCCCTGCTGGCAGACTTATATAGATGCAGCAAGTGAATTCATAATTGAGCACATTTTTTAGAAAAAACAACAGTGAAATGTAGAATACTCTTGATTATTATTTTTTTTGGCTCTATATCTTCTATATTCTAGACTTGAATCTCATTATCTTTAACCCAATGTGCATCTTGCTTTTGAAAGTATAAAGCATATTTCCTACAGTTTGACTGTTGGAATAATCTGAAAAT
This sequence comes from Noctilio leporinus, assembly GCA_004026585.1. Classification (NCBI taxonomy): domain Eukaryota; kingdom Metazoa; phylum Chordata; class Mammalia; order Chiroptera; family Noctilionidae; genus Noctilio; species Noctilio leporinus. Next base: position 475,153 of record PVIW01000336.1, on the reverse strand, counting down.
TTGGAGTTAATTTTCTATGTGGGTTTTATGCATTAGCAACATGGTCTATTCCTAAGTATGACGAAGCAATTCTACTGAAATATTGAATTTATATTTATATCTATTTTGCTCACTAAATACAGGTAAAACATCTTGACTTTTTGATTTCCTATACCAAAAAGCTCTTTTTTAAAATTTAATTTTATTGTTGTTGTATTACATCCATCCCCTTTTTGCTCTCCTCTGTCCCCCTTCCCACCCACCATTCCCCCTCAAAGTCAATCCATGTCCATGGTTCCTTTATACTAGGTTCTTGTCTAAACTGCTCCCCTTCCTCTAGAGAACATTTTAAAGATAGAAAACAGCTCACTTCCTAGGAAGAGTCACACTCAGGTAGAAGCTGAGCAAAGGAAAACAACAGGAAACTTGATAGAGTGTAGCGAATTTTCTTTTCCTTTTTAATTTAATTTTATTGTTATTGTATTACATTCATCCCTTTTTTCTTCCTTCTATCCCCTTCCCCACTGACCCACCCCTCCCCAAATTTTCTATTAGTTCTTTAATATGGATTACTTTACCTATTATTTTTGTTGTCTGTAGACTAAATGTGCAGAAAGAAAAACATATGCATATATATATAAATGGAAAGGTTATCAGAGTCAGAGTTTTAATATTGTTTACAAGATTGCATTGGACACCTCACTGCTCTTTATAATTGAGTGAATATTTGAGAGTTTACTATACATTTAGGAAAATGGTGGTAGCAACATTTCATATTTGCAGATAAAAAACTGAATAGTGTATTGAAGCTTGAGGCATTGTCATGAGAAATGGAACATTGAAAGCTAGCAAATATATTAACACAATGTCAAAAAAAGGAATAAATTTTTATCATTAATCAAAATTTTAGAATCACTGGTATAGTAAGCAGAATTTCACCCATCATGAAATTAATGAGCTATATTAATTTCTTCTGTTGTTTAAAACTGCTGACCTATAGAATTTTTGAAGCAAGGATTTTGTGCCAAACAGTTTCTTCCAAAATGTAGGAATTAGACAATCACATGAGAAACTTGAGAATATTTTTATTTATACTCAATATTTGTTAAGATTTTTTTGTAAAATAATGTATTATATTATAAAAATAAATATAATGATAAATGAACTATAACTTTATTAAAGATTTGCAAATATGCATAATCTGATGCAATAATTATTTTCTTTCAAGGTCTATGATGTGTGTGCAATAATCAGGTTTTTAGTGTATGTATAAAGATCGTTTGATAGGAGGGCCATGACCTTCCTGGTGCCTGAAGTTGCTTTGGTTTAGTTTTATGCACAAAGACATGGCCTTAACTAGGGCACTGAGAGCGTCAGAATCTTTGAGCACAGCGAGGGAGAGGGGGGATGGAGGGAATTTAGTACTAATTCAAAAACACAGCAGAGCTCCTGAGTGCACTTTAGAGAAAAATAAGTCTCTCCCTAGGCAGTCCCTCTGTCACTTGAACTTTCTGGTTTAATACTCAAGATATCCAAGCCTTGGCTTAGAATTACTGAGGCTTCAGTTTTTTTTTTGTACCTTCTGATGACAAGGGAAAGAAAAAGAGGAGAAGAAGGAGAAGGAGGAAGAGAATGAGAAGAGATAGAGGAGAGGGAGGAGGAGGAAGAGGAAGAAGGGAAGTTAAAGGTAGCTTTGATCATTCATGTTGTGCCAATTCACCTCAGTGCACAGCTTTGTTTCCTTGCTGTTGATGTGTGTGTGCAAATGCACAGATTATAGCAGTCTGTTAGAAGGGGATATGTCTATGGGAAATGAATTATATTACCCCTTCACACCTTCTGTAGCCACACCTGAGCCGAACACGCGTTACACTAGATGCAAACATCTAGGAAATAAATGATAATATGTTTGCAATAGAATGCCTGGTGCTATGTTGGCTTTACATTTGTAAAATTCTGAAACAGTTTTTCAAAGCTGTCCAGCAATAAGCTTCATAGTTTTTCTTCACACTCTTTTAACTTCTCCTGCTTATAATGATCACGGAATCTTATTTGGACTTGCCCTTTAGTGGTGATCTCACCTATGTGATCTCTCCAAAACCCCTCATGGAGCAGTTAAGACTGCTTGAAATAATCTTAAATATTTACCAAAACCTTAAGTAAAATAGTTAAGACTACTTTAACACTTGTATAAAAATTAACAACAAATAAGGCATAAGATATTAACATTAGCATATTGAATCACACCTGCAGCAGCTAAAAGGTTGACACTCAGAACATGCACCTGATCTGTCAAAATGGAACTCAGCTGACACTCCTCACCAAAGTGACCCGACACTACCTATCCCGCTTTAAATACATGAAAGGAAAGTTGTGGTCTAGACACACTGTTAAAACATTCATCAAAACCACAGATCTGCATAGCCAACCTCCCACCAAGTAACTACAAAGCACCTTCATTTAAAACCTAGTGGACAATTGAACCTAACTTTTCCAAAAGAGAATTGACCCTGTCCCTGACCCCAAACTAGAACTCTTCTTGCATTATCTTCAAGTTGCAGTATCTATCACAGTGTGAATCAAAGCCATTAATGTGTCATTTAAACCAGATGCCCGTTGACACTTTATACTTCTCATTTTCACTACAAGCAATGCAGGGTCCCTTGATATTTTTTTTTACCACAACCATTTTTTAATGCTCTAGTAATCTCTTGCTAATATCCCTTTAATAATTATATTGCTTTTAGAGTGGCCTGATTTCACTTCATCTCCCATAATGTTTGATTGATACCCCTAAAAAACAAGTCTGACCATGTTGATCATTTATATTAAAGCATCCAGACTAAACGCATTAGCTAAGTCACAGAGCCATTTATTTGTAATTTGTTTCTGACTCTGCTCTAGTCCCATATCCTGGGCCTCTCTAATTTATAAGACAACTCCACCACTCCCGTGACCCCAAAAAGGGGCTTCACCATTCTCAATGCTCCTCAATGGCATCAGAGGTTATGTTTTCCCTGGTTGGAATGCCCACTTCCTTTCCCAGGTAGCTATTCCTTATGTGTAATTTTTTTAAGGCAAATCCACTTGTACAATAAACACAGTTTTCAAGTTGTATCCGCCTCATGTTTTAGAGTATATGTTTAACTCTCTGAGATTCAATTATCCTTTGTGTAAAATGGGGACAGTTATAATACTCTCATAAAGCAGAAGTCAGCAAATTTCTCCTATACAGCAACATGTAGTAAGTGTTTTAGGTTTTCTTTTTTTCTTTTTTAAGATTTTATTTATTATTTCCAGACAGAGTGGAAGGGAGAGAGGGAGAAAGACATCAATGTATGGTCACTTTTCACCTGCCTCCAGCTAGGGACCTGGCTGGAGACCTGGCTTGTAGGCTTGTAACCTGGTTATGTGCCCTAGCTGGGGAATTGAACCAGTGACCTTTGGGTTTGCAGGCTGGTGCCTATCCACTGTGCTACCAGCCAAGGCCTGTTTTAGGTTTTTTGGACTATACTGTCTCTGTCACAACTATTCAGCTCTGCTATTATAGCATGAAATTATCATAAACAATTTGTAATGAATAGGTGTGGTTGTATTCCAATAAAAATGTATAAAAACAGCTGAGGACCAGAGTTGGTCTAAGAGCCTTAGTTTGCCTGCTTCTCCCATAGTCACAACTCTTTGTGCCATTTTCACAATATTCCCACTCAAAGATGTTAAATGCAAATCCATAAGCCAAACTTTTTATGTGAAAATTAAGCAGGAAACTGAATTCAGAAAAACATGCTAATATCAATTTTCCCAAACCTAAAGTGTTTCCAAATATTATGGTGAGAAAATTTTTCCTTTGTATTTCAAAATGTAGAATAAATTTGAAATATAAATGTCAATTGGTGGATAAATGAAAATACAAATTGCTTAAACTTTTCTTTAAAGGAAATCTTTCCCATATGTATCTATGAATACTTGAAACAAGGATCAAATGTTCTGACTGTATTTTTAAAAAGCTACTTCATGTAATAGAGGAAATTTTGATCATATTTACATTTTAAATTGATATTTCAAATGATTGATCAAAATGAATATTGAAAAACTGGCTTTATAGTATATTTGATCATTGCCTTATAAGTTGTCTAGATTTTTAGAAAAATGGAGCTTTATAGCAATTGTTCTTTTATTATGGAAAAAAATTATTTGTAGTGGACTTGAGGCTAGTAGGAACTAGCTCCTTAAAATTTGTTATATTTAACCTGTTTCACAATTGCAAAAATCTCTTGGCAATTGATCTGCTTGCAAATGGATATTAATTATTTCACTAATCTGCAAAATGCAAGGAAGTAATGGGTGCTCAAAATAGCTGCTGTGTACATTTAGTAACGCGAAAAAGTAACTGAGATATAGGAGGTGATGTGGGAGGGCAGGAAGTCCAGTTGAATTATAAAATATTAAAACTTCAAAAAAAGATGAATTAAAACAGATGACAATAGGTGCTAAGCAGCTCCCTCCCCACCCCTTATTTTTCCAGAACTGATATTTGAAAACAACAACAAAACAAAAAATAAATATCCCAAATTCTAAGTTCAGAAACTCACCATAGGCAACCAACTGTCCATAGTTACTGAGAGGTGCCATTTAAACAGAATCCAAATAACAAAATGTCTCCATCTCACTACTATGAGAAGACCTAATAAACCTTTTTTTTTTTTTTTTTTTTTTTTTGGTGGAGGGGCATGTTTTTGAATAAATGTCAGCCTTTACTCTCATCTTTTTCTGTAATGAAGGAACAAGGCAGCAGGCTCCTTCCCTTCATCCAGGAAAGAATCTCTAGACAATCATTCTAAACTCTCTGGCAGTTATAAAGAGAAAGGGTAGCTTGCCTGGTCATGAATATAAAATATATTAAGGTGTAGGCAGAGAGGGAAAAGGACCATTTTCTTGTTCAACTAGTGTCTGTGTTATATGAAATATAGAAAGTTGTTCATATTTTCAACATTCAAAGTGGAAATATTGAAAACTATGGTCTTGACAGGGATGCAGTGAGGCAAGGAAATTTATTAATCAGTGTACATCAACATGAGATCAGCAGATGAAAATTATTCAGAAGGTATTTCCCAATTTTTACAAGGGAAATCAATGTCTAGAGAAGCTGCTTGGGACTATATTTTCATCAGCAAGCCTTGTAAAGCAACCACTTACTTCTCATTCAGACCATAGACATTGGGATATGGGTTAAATAGAATTATTTACTATAGCACTTTTTAGAACTAATAATATGATGATATATACCATGTGCACTGAATGGAGAGAAATTACATACAACATTCCCTAAACTTGCTTTAGTGAACATAATTTGGACTACATTGATATTGATATGTTTGAAAATCTAAGATTCAAGTGAATAAAATGAAATGGTGACACAAAACATGATGCAAAATAGTCAAAATTGAATTAAAAATGGGAAAATCTAAATATCTCAATATTATCAATAAATATTTAAATGTATCTGTGAAATTTTACATCTCAGTATTTTGCTTTTAATACCTCCCAAATGATTAAGTGGATGAAGATCCTTTTAGTGAAATAATCATAGTGTTTCAATATATATATAGGCCAAGTTTTTATAATTGTCCATATTACCTTTACATTGCAGAAAACAGCAGGTCATGCCATGAATTTGGACACTAATTTTTATTAACTTATACAGAAATAAATAGCAGTATAGACAATTCAATGAATCATCAAGTAAATACAATAGGAAAAAATCAATCAACCATATTGCTTGTCTGAACAATTAAGCTCCAAAGGTAGAAAGTCAATCCAGAAATCCCCATGAATACACAATCAATCACTGGGGATTAATGGAATCACTTATGAAAAGAAAAGAAATCCACCTAAGAGTCACAGGTGAAAATGAAATAATGAGCTTGTGTGAAAAGTGCAACAAACTAGTCATCAAGAGATCAGGTTCAAGCAGGACTCACATGGATTCAATACATGAGCTTAGGCAAGAGTATCCATCTTTCTGAGCTTTTTTGATCATATTCATAATGAAGGAAAATGGAACATTTAATGATTTGTGGGTTTCTTCAACTTTTTAAACATTGAACACCACTCTGCAGTTTAACTTTCACAAGAAATCTAATATTAGCCCTGAAGTCAGAATGTTTGGTGGAGAGGAGGCTGGGCAAAACCTGGGGTTACTGCTTGCTCCTTTCCCTCTTGTTTCCCTTAAGGAAGGATCACCTTGTGAAATAGAAACAAATTCTATGAACTCATGATGCCCAGTTTGAAAAACACATTTAAAATGACTTTTTCCTAACATGAATTCCTATATCTCCTGCCCTACTTTATAATTCTTCATATAACTTAGATGTGACATACTGCATTTATTTGTTATTCATTTATTTTATGACCCTCACTGCAAGATAAGTTTCAAGAGGGTATGGATTTTCTCATTTCAATCACTGCTCTTTCCTTAGTTGGTTTAGTAATAAGGTCATAGTAAATACTCAATAAACATAAGAAGATTATGTTAAAAGTTAAATGATGAAAAATGTGAAAAACGTTTGTTGTCACGTTGCAAAGAAAATCCTTAGACACAAACAAAACCCAGAAATATCTTTAATGTATGTATTGTTCTCATCTACTGCTGCAAATCACCTCAAAACATAATGAATGGCATGAAACAATGACAATTATGTGTTGTGCTCATGAATTTTTAATCATGACTGGTTTTGGTGTTACCAGCTGATTTCTGAGTCATTTAGCATCATCAAATGATTCTACCGGGACATGATTAGCCTTTTCCAGGATGGCTAATCCATCAGGTTGGTTAGTTGGCATTGGCTTTCCTTCCCTGTCCACAAGAACCTCTCCATGAGGTGGCTTGAACTTCCTCATGGCATGGTGACTATGTTCCAAAATATTCAAATAAAAGCTTTATTGCTTCTTATAATAAGTTACATGGTATCAATTCTGCTGTAGTCTCAACACCTGTCCCCCAATTAAAGGTAAAGAAACTTATTGAAAAGAATGTCCAAGTTACCTTATAAGGAGAACATTTGAAATTAATAATATTTATGTAATCACTTTTGACAAAACATTACCTTCTTGAGTAGGTAAGTGATATGACAACAGTGACATAGAAACTGGTGCACAATGTAAATTCTCTGTGTAAAACAGGTCTTGTCCCAAAGAATAATATACAATGTACTATTCTTAGAAGGCAAGTCTGGCCCTTTATAGGTGATTTTATTCTTTTCTAGTAGTTACAACACTTTTGAGAAGGATGTAGCAATTTATGCTAAGTGCTACCTGTGGGTCTGGTGCACTTGCAAATAATAACTCAACGGTGTCTAATAAAATTATTGGATAGAAGACATATATCAGTGGGGTCATTTAAATCCAGTTGTTTCATAAGCTGGGAGCTAGAACAGTTAAGTGAAAAATGTTCCTGTGTGAATCCTGCGGATCAGGTGATGACCAATTTCTGAGACACCTCACCAGCCTGCCTACACTCAAGTAGGAAAAATTAATAAGCTTTTACAAGGATAAAAATACATTTATTTCTTCCTTGTTATGCTTAATTACATCTCCAGAGAAGTCAAAGTGAGAAAAAGAATTCAAAAGTTTTCCTGAATTTAACATGGTGAGCAATAAAAACATATGATGAATTACTTTACATTTTTTACGGAGACATCATACGTAAAATAGGATAGATAGATAAATGATAGATATGAACTTGTTTCAAAACAATTTAGTGCATGAACAAAGTCGATAGTTGTTTTGAGGGTTTTATTTTGTTTTAAACAAAGGTTTTATCTGAAAAATGTTAACATTTCATGAACTGAAAATGGTCTCATAAATTTGAAGATGTAGGATATGAGAATGCCTTTTATCAAGGACTCTGAACAAATCATGATGTGGATATTTTTTCTCATTAAAAATGTATTTTGGGGCCCTGGCTGGTGGCACAATGGATAAGGCACCTGCCTGCGAACCCAAAGGTCACTGGTTCAATTCCCAGCCAGGGCACATAACCAGGTTGCAAGCTAGGTCTCCAGCTAGGTCCTTAGTTGGAGGCAGGTGAAAGGCACCCATATATTGAAGTCTATCTCCTTCTCTGCCTCTCTCCCATCCCCTCTCTCTAAAATATAATTTTTAAAAAAATATTTTTTGAAAAGTCAAAATGAATAGGTCTTTATAAATTCCAATATCATTGCATTTATCCATAAAACCAGAGAGCATTTCGCTATTATGGTGAGAGAAAGAAATTGATAATAAAAGGGTCAGAAAGATATTGCTAGTTTTGAAGACAGATGCACAAAGTCAACAGACAAGAAGTGTTGGTAGCTTCTAAAACCTGGAAAAGTAAGGAGTTCAGGCCTGTGGGCACTTTGATTTTATTCCAGAAAGATCTGTGTTGGACTTCTGATAGCTAGAACTTGGAACTGCAAAGAAACCATTTCTTTAATATTCTATTTTCTTTCCTTTTGACTTAACCTGACCTCACCCAGCATCCTGACACACACCTCCTTTCCTTTGTAGGTCTGCTTTCATAATCATTAAACCTTCAGGGCAATGAAGCTCTGGTTAGTAGCAAATAACCTTAAGAACAAAGCCTAGGACCTGCTGAGTGAAGAGATAGGCTTTTCAGTCAATCAAGAAATAACATCTGGACCTCAGCTGTGTTTCAGCTCCAGATCCAGGATAGCTGACTGACCACACCAACCATACCCTTGCAAAACCAGACAGAGCGAAGCCATGGCTCATGGAGGACCAGATATAATAATCAACTACCCCCTCATAGGGCCAACCATTCAATAGAGAGCATGATCCTAACTCCGCCATGATGAGTGATTTTTCTCCTGTGTTACTCATTCCCTAGAGGCCACTGAAAACCTTGTCTTTCAGCACAAACTCAAATGTGACTCTAGGTTTGGTGCCATTTCCGTATTAATAAGTCTTTACTTTTTTGACTGCAAGCACCTGTTCTCATTTGATTGGGCTTTGATGTGCTCGGGTGAATTAACCCCTTTCGTTTGGCAACAAACTGTAAAATAATAAATTTATCTTACCTTAAGGCATTACATTTATGGTGATTTCTTATGGCAGCATAGAAAAATAATACGCTGTGTGAGAAATCATATTAAGAAATAACACTATGAATCTTTCCTTTTAATAAAATTTGGTGACTCTGAATCATGATATTGTTTCACTAAAACAAGAAAACTAACTTATAAAACATTAAAATAGTCAATGGATGTTTTAAAGTTTTTTCTCTAAGTTTAAAATTTTTCACCTTAAGGGGAGCCAATAAATATACCAGCATTTACACTCTGCATATTTCAATACTTTATACACAATTACTAGATTATTTAGTGTAATCTATTTAGAGGGTCCCTCTCAAAAATAGAGTTAAATATGTCTATGTCTGCCTTTGATGTCCATAAAAGCCCAGGTATGTTCCATACTTTGCTTTCTTTCTTTTTTTTTTCTTAAGATTTTATTTATTACTTTTAGAGAGAGGGTAGGGAGAGAGGGAGCAAGACATCAATGTATGGTTGCCTTTCACCTACTTCCAGCTATGGACCTGGCTGGAGACCTGGCTTGAAACCTGGTTATGTGCCCTGGCTGGGGAATCAAACCCTCACATATAAGTGACCTTTGGGTTTGCAGGCCAGCACCTTACCCACTTTGCCACTAGCCAGGGTTATACTTTGCTTTCTCCAAGCTATAAGGCATGTTGAAGTCATTGTTACTTTAATCAAGAAGTTTTGAAGCAGCTTAAATAAATATCCTCCAACTTAATTTGGTATTCATTACAACGGGAGAGAGACTATTAAAATTTCATTTTGTACACAAAATTAGGGCACCTGCCTTTAATACTGTTGCTATCTTTTTAAAGCATTTTGAAATGGCAGGGCATTTAACTAATTAATTAAATCCATTGATTACATATTACCTGTGTTAAGCATCTAGGGATGGCACAACAAAGTACAACAGGCTGGGTAAACACCAGCAATTAATTTTGTCACTGTTTTATAGGCTGGAAAGGCAAGATGAAGGTACTGGCTGGGCTGGTTTCACATGAGGCCTCTTCTTGGCTTGCAGGAGCCACTTTCTTATCATAACACACTTGGTCTTCCCACTGTGCTCCCATAATCCATGGGTCTCTTCCTTTCCTTGTAAGAACACTATTCCTAATAGATTAGAGCTCCACCCTTATAACCTCATTTGACCATAATTATTTCCTTAAAGACCCTATCTCAAAATACAGTTACATTGGGGTTAAGAGCTTAAACAAGTGAATTTTGGGGAACATGATTCAATTTTTAATGTTCCCTAACACTACTGATACAGTGGTGTGCAAGCAGGTGATACCCTAACTACACCTTTTAGGGCATCCGTGTAAAGTAGCTACTAACTGCTATACAGTGACCTGAATTAATGGTTCACTGGGTGAATTCCAAAGTGCAGATATTGATGAGCTGCTCTCAAGGAATCCCAGAATCATTACCTCTTTAATAATCTGAACAAATTTATACATATCATATTTAAAATCAGAGAAAGAGATAATAAGAGGAAAAAAAGAGAATGAGAAAGAGAGAGAGCAAGAGAGAGTAGAGAGTGAGGAAGAAAAGGGGGAGAAAAAGGGGAGGAAGAGGGGAAAGACTGAGAGAATGAGAAAGCTAATAATTACCATGGAAAAGGAAACACACGATTAGAAAACATAGTAATATATTCAGGAACGAAAGCAGGTCATGTACAAAATTGAGAGCCAGTATTCATTGTATTTTAGAAAATGTTTAGGTGAGGGTAATATGACATTTTAAGGACTAGACTAAAATATAAACTTGTAATGCTCATTAAATAATAAATTCTATTGATATCAGCTATGCTCTCTATTGAAATTTAAAAGACAAGGCAGCAAACATGGTCAAGATTGTGGAACAGAATCATGCCTTCAGTTATGAAGACAAGTCTGCAGCAAAGCAATGAAGTAAATGTTCTTTTTGGAGCCATGTGCAGAATAAAAGGTTGTGGTTTCAGAATACTGAAAGAGAGCACCAACAATAAAGGACAGGGAAAGAAATCAGACATTCTGAAGGTCATCCCCAAATAATGTGATAGAACTTTTATTATAAAACAATTCCATTGCACTCAATAGTGTTGCGTAGAACTGAAAAGACAGTATTTTAAGCAAATGCTAAGTTGGGTATAAAAGGCATGGTCCAAGACTTTGACTAGCCTTGCCAATGCTTATCGCATCTACAGAGTAAATATAATGTTTATACTTATTGTGGAAAGCAGAATAATGTCTCTCCAGAGACATTCACATCCTAATTCTTGGAAACTGGGAATATACTATGGTAAATGGCAGAAAAGGGATTTTGCCAATGAAATTAAGGTCATGCGCCATATAATAGAGAGAGGCTTTTCAGTCAATCAAGAAATAACATCTGGACCTCAGCTGTGTTTCAGCTCCAGATCCAGGATAGCTGACTGACCACACCAACCATACCCTTGCAATAGGGAAATTATCATAGATGATTCAGGTGAGACAAATATATGGGCCTTGAAAAATGCAAATGGAAGGCAGAAGAGCCAGGTGTGACAGAAGAGGCAGGAGAGATTAGAGGCATTAGAGGGACACATAGTGTCGTAAACTTTAAAAGTGGAAAACTTTTCGGGCTGTGAGCCAGAAAAAGATGGTGACCATTAGAAGTCATCAGATTGAAACCAGCAAGTCATGAGATTTCAAAGAGCTGAATTCAGTATCAATCTGCATGAGTAGGAAGCAGATTCTCCCCAGAGCCTGAAACAAGGAATGCAGTCTTGCTGACATCTTGATTTCAGCTACATAAACTCCACAACATACTTCTAATCTAAGGAACTATGGGGTAACATATGTGTAGTATTTTCAGCCACTTGTGATTTTTTTAATAGCCACAATAGAAAATGTATACACATATATCTCATTTCTCTAATCCACAGCATGAATAAAGAGCTATACTCAAGAGCATTGCATTTTAAAATACAGGGTAAAAGCTTTAAGGAAATGTAAGTTTTTAGTTGGAAAAAATTTGGTTTCCTTTAGGTCTTCAGCATTTATGTGTTTTAGCATCCATGATGCAATAAACTGAAGTAGCCTCATTAATGCAATCTAGTAGACCTTTTATTTTGTAAGATTGACATAGTGAACAAAATCTGTTTCTATTTTTTATTAAATAATTTGTAGCTGTCCCAAATAATTATAGCTGTCCCAATTTTCTCCCCTGTGCCCTCACCTGCCCATCCCACCCCCTACTCACACAATTCTCACTGTTGTTTATGTGTACAAGTCATTCATACATGTTCTTTGTCCTAATCCTTTCCCCTTCTTTCCACCATTATTCCTCTCCCCCAACTCCTCTGGTCACTTTCAGTCTGTTCCATTTCTTCTATCCCTTTGGTTCTATTTTGTTCATTAGATTCCTCTTATATGTGAGATCATATGGTATTTGTCTTGCATCAACTGGTTTATTTCACTTAGCATAATACTCTCTAGTTCAATCTATGCTGTCGCAGAAGATAGGAGTTCTTTTTTTTTCTTTCTGCTGCATACTATTCCAATTTTGATGATATTGAAAATATTATCATACCAAATTGATTAATTGCAAGTTTATATGTTTCCAGTTTAGTTAAGTGGGTTAAGTTTAGTCTATTTTGTAGAAAAATATGATTTCTTAACATACCCAAGTGGTTTATTTGGAAAATAAATCATTTAATGTTGCTCCTAAAATGAGCAACATATTAAAAATAATATGTTGAAAATGTGTTATATACATAGTAGAATGATTTTTAAATGAATTTAATATAATTAATATGGTAGCATTAAAGAGGCAATTTTAGCTCTTTCAAATATATTAGGACAAGTGTGTAATTGATATGCAGGTTTAGAAAATCTAGGCTCACCAAATGATCACAATCCCTCCATAATAACGGCTTTAATAGGAAAATGTAAGATTTTTAGTTCTAACATAATATATCCTAAAATGAAATGCCATCTGTGGGTTAAAAAATATAATAGACATCAGATTTGCAAACTCTCTATTGAGCTATCTATCTATGATATATCCACCTATATTTCTATGTATTTTGTATGCTATAAGTAGAAAAATATGTAATTGAAAATATAACCAAATATCATATTTATTGTTGAATTAAAGCCAATCTGAACTGAAAATATCCCTATATTTTTCTATAGACAGAGATTGTAGGTCTGTCTCAAGAAATGTTAATATAAAATATAATTTTTGAATTTGTTAGATTAGTAAGTCTTCCTGAAATGTCACATTTATGCAACACTTTCCCCCTTGCCAAAACTGGACTATCTACAATGTGTCATGATGTCTTCATGTTTCATTTACATTCAGTCAGTTTGTTGATCTACCAGCAGTGATTCACAAGAGCTATTCTTTTAGATGAAAATTCTCAGTTCAGGAACAAAAATGCCACAATTTAAAATATGACCACATTAGGCTTTGGCTGGTAGCAAAATGGATAAGGCACTGGCCTGTAAACCCAAAGGTTGCTGGTTGGATTCCCAGCCAGGGCACATAACCAGGTTGCAAGCCAGGTCTCCAGCCAGGTCCCTACCTGAAGGCAGGTGAAAGGCAATCATACATTGATGTTTCTCTCCTTCTGTGCCTCTCTCCCTTCCCCTTTCTCTAGACATAATAGTAAATAAAGTCTTTTAAAAAATAAAAGATAATAAAATGAAATATGACCACATTAAAATAACATCCATTTAAGATTAATGAAGTAAATACTTTGACTATAAGGTTATGTGTAATATCCTTTTACTTTTCTAATAATAGAATTATGTATAACATTAAATTAGTACTTCTATTTCCATGCTTCTGGCCTTATTATGCAAAAAGTAAATTTCCAGTAATTAAATGAACCATTTAATGACTATTATAGATAGCATCAGCATCTTCAGTGTCATTCTAAAATGTTTTTAATTTTTCTGGGAAGTGATCTAATAGTCTTTCACTAAAAAGTTGCAAAGTAAGGATATCAGATACTTTTGTACTTAAAGTAAAAGTAAATTGTCAACTTTTGGTTATGTTAAAAAAATGGATTAATATTATATGTACCCTTTGGTCATTATACAAAATATTGATACATGTCAAATTCCCACCGCCATCTGTGTGTTGTTTTAACAAAGCACTGTAAATGCTAAAAAAAAAAAAAAATTTGGATAAAAAGAAAAATACCATCTCATTTCTAATTCTGAAGCCTCATAAACATGAATTACTTAATTTTCTTTGAGCTGCTTGGTATCACTTATCTTTTTGTAAATTTTGCATTTACAGCACTGATTCTAACAAGCTATCTGCATGACGGCACTGTAGATTTATTTCCCTGCCTGGCACAGGAACAAGAGCAGTGGCAGATTGAAGTTTTAACACATTTTTATATTCATCTTGGTTGCCAAGGTTAAACTTGTAATTAAAGGATAATCCCACAGCAAGACCAGACACATAAGCAAGTGAACATAGCAAAAGCTTATGGGACACCTCTATTTAGTTCTTGATTCAGAGAAGTATTTTTTAAAGGTTATAAAAATAATTATCTTAATAACACACTGCACTTTAACTCTTTTTATGCTGAATCCAAATATATGATCTTATTCATTCTAAAAGGGATCTTAAAACAAAGAAAACAAATAAAAAATGATTCTCAAATCATAATGATTAAAGAAAACATAAAACAAAGATAAACCTCCCAAAAAGCTGGGGTTTTGTGAGTTTGAAATCAGAGAAGCAGGTTCAACCATTAACCTTCTCACATAACTTTTTCCATAATCTATCTTAAACTGCTATTAAAAAAGGATGCAGTGTACAGATTATATAAGAGGACCCACACTGACTACAGAGTCATGACCTACATTAATTTGACTCAGTTTGTAACACAAGTAATTATAGAACAGGAAAACATATAAACACTAATGTTTTATGGTATCGAACACTTCAGGGATGTCATGTGTTATAAAAGAAGTATGAATAAGGCAAAATCCATATTCTTTTAGATATTCTGAGCCATATCATGAAGATATTGAGCCCCAACAAAAAACAGTGTTCTCCCTGGTGGAGGAAACAGAGGCAAGAGAGTGGTTTGCTGATGTGGCTGAAATGTAGGCTAGTTTCTAGAGAGGATAAAACTCTACAGATAAGGAGCTCTAGAATGCTGGAGAGAGGTTGCCTTGAGAATGTGACCAAATAATGAGCCCTGTGTGCACATGATAAGATTGTGTGTAAACTGTTGTCAAAGAACTATTGGGTATCATGATTTTATCAGAGCTAATGTAGAAAATTCAATACTGGGGAATGGTGTCCAGCCAGCCACATTGGAGAGAACTTGCTAAACATCCTGAGTATTCAGGAGAAACACTAGAGAAACCAAACTTTAATCTATTCACACCATCACTTCCAAGACTTAATAAAGCCTAAAGCCAAACTTCAACAAGATCAATTCCCTCAGTCGATATGTTAACTGTCTGACACACAGAATTGAATACTCTTTAAAGAAAGATAACAGCAAGCAGACTCAATGAAACTGCATGAACATACCTGTTGTTTAAAACATTACTAGATGTGCAAAAATTACAAAAATGTGAAACATAATCCTGAGAAAAATGTCAATAGAAAAAGACCCAAAGCTATAGGAGATGTTGGACTTATCAAAAATAAAATAAATAAATAAATAAATAAATAAATAAATAAATTTCAAGAATTTAAAGAAAATGATAAACACAATGAGAAAAGTGGAGGAGAAAAGAAAACAATAAAAAAAAAACAAATCAAATTAAAAATCTAGAAATTAAAAGTGGAATATCGAAAAAGAAACAGTTCTTCAAATGTCCTTATTAGATAATTGAACAACTAAGAAAAACCATCAGTGAGCATGAATACAGTTAAGTAGAAACTAAACTGAAACGCAGTTAGCTAAAAGACTAAAAAATACTGCAGTCTTTAGCGACATGCTTGATTTTATTAAACAGTATAACATATGCTTAATTAAAATATCAGAAGGAAATAATTTTAAGAGTAGAACAGATAAAACATAGTGACTACAAATTTGCAATTTTGATGTAAATATCAAACAGAACCAAAAATCTCCAAAAACACAATCAATATAAACAAATATGTGGTAATAAATAATATATGTATTTTTCAAATCCTGATATTTCTTCTCCCAGTTTAGTATGCATCCTGCTGTGTACAAGAGACATGTCCTGGCTCAGTCACCAGTTAATGGATCTATGGGCCCTTCCAATGCAGATTAAATTAGCTTCAAATTGGCATATTAAAGCAACTTCTCAATAGATATTGCTTTGGGAAATTTAAGTCTCAAGCAATTTTCTAAACTTCCACACCTCTTCAGCACTTTCTAGCTCACTTGTGAGCTTTAGGGTTTTATAATTTATTAGTGAGAATGTATTCATGGACAGGTCAAGTTAAGGGAATGTCTTAGTACCTTTAATCTGCTAAAACAAAATACCACAGACTGGGTGGTTGATAAACAACAGAAATGTATTTCTCACCATCTGGGAGGCTGAACATCAGAGGTCTTGCTACAGGCACGGTCAGGTACGTGCCCTCTTCTAAGTCACAGACCTCTCCTTGTACTCTTACATGGTAGAAGAGACTGGAGAGCCAGTGGTTCCCCCAAACCAATGCATTTCAACTCCAAAGGACCCACCTACTGATACCATTGCCTTTGGTGGTTAGAGCTTCAAGATATGAATTTGGGAGGGAGAGGAAACACAAATAAAGCACTAAAACCAGAGGAAACTACCATGAAAGTATGGAAAGAGGTTTTAAGGTGATCAGGAAAGATTCCGTTTAAATAGGCAAAAGAAGTAATAGCCGATTCATATGGTGGAAACATTAGGATGGAAAGAAAGATATAATTTTGGGGGAGAAATTACATGAGTCAAAGTAACTATGAAACTGTATTCAAATGTACTACGGCCAACACAGCCTTCATGTTCCCCTGCATTTGACTAAACTTTAGACAGGTTTCTTTCTGAAAATAGAGCCTTGAACTCCCCTTTTTTCTAGCATTTACTTCGGAAACTTGTAATTGCAAATTCTTTCATTGCCCTCCTTAAAACACATATGAATCTATTTAAAGTCTCTTGCTTGCTCTAAGACCCAGCGTACCTTTGGCAAAGACTTGAGGACCATCCCTTTAATGCAGGTAATGCATTAAATTCAGTGTCCACGGGAGAGTAGGAGCCCATCTTCAGGGGGTGTCTTGCTTTCTGTTGTAAAACTGCCTTGTGTCATGAAGACAGAGAAAACTTTACTTCCCCTTTGGGGAAAACCAGTTAGTTCCCATGGATAGTCTATGATCACATCAGTTCTAGCTCAGTTATTAAAAACTTTCCAGCCATTTGTTTCAAGTTCATTTCAGGCTATTTCTTCTTGTGCAGTATGTTGTCTTATTTTTCTTTTCTTTTTTAAAACTCTGTATTGATTTTAGAGACTCAGAGGAAAAAAAACATCAATTTTTGTTGTTGCATTTATTTATGTGTTCCTTGGTTGATTCCTGCATGTGCCCTGACAGGGAATCAAACCTGCAACCCTGGCATATTGGGGCGATGCTCGAACCAATTGAGCTAACTGGTCAGGGCTATTATAAGTAGTCTTGAATATTGTTTCTTGCCTGTTTAGCTTGGTCCAGCGCAATTTTCACTTGGATAAGTGCTTATCTTCCTTACATTCTTCTGAGGAATTCTACTCCCCCTGAGTTGCCTTTATTCCCAGGGAGGTCTAGCTTACCTTCATCAGATATAGGAAGACTCCCTAAACAGTGCTGCTTGATACATAGTAGAGTTGATGTGCTTATAAAGAATGGTGGTAAGTTGGTTTTGGGGGAAATCAGCTAGAGAAGAGGCACATTATCTTTTGGGAGGCAAATCTGTCTTACAATAAGCAATTCTTAAGTAAGAGTCTCTGTTTTATGACATCTCTTCTCCCCAAATGCTGACAACTCCTATTTTAGGAATTGTGCAAACAGGTATGACTGACATTTAATGAGGTTGCTTTGACAAGCCACATATATATGTAATGCTTATTTCTTTGTGAGCACAATTTCATAGTTGTAGAAATCCTAGGGACCCATATTGCAAGATGCAACAGAAACTCCTGCCTTCTTAAAAATACTGCATTATCTATCCAGGCAGTTGGAGATGAACTGCTTCATATAAGTCAATGTACATACAAGCTACCTATTGATGCTATGATGTTTCTATCTGTGAACATTGTGAGCTCTAATTGGAGCATAAGTATGATGTTCAAATGTTCTAAAGTAGAATATTAACAGTTAAGTCATTAGCAATACTTTGAAAGTGTGTAAATTTGCAAATGTATCTTCATCGATCTTTTCCTTTTTCAAGAATTTCAAATAATTAAATGAAGCACACCAGAGAACAAAAGTTCTAAATGACATAATTATTCTATCTCCTTTGAAGAGATAGAAAAAGGCAATGTTTCAGAAAAATCAACATTTAAGTTATTTAGAGATATTCAGGCTGAATTCATGATTTTAAATTTCTCTTGACCCCTAATAATTTTTAGTTTGAAATAATTTTATTTTCTTTGATTTTCATGCTTCTAGGCTTGTCTAAAGTATAACTTATTCAATTACAGCAGTTATTTTATATTAGAATGGTTAACAAGTTTCAGATATTTAAAATTTTTATGTTTTCTCTTATTTATTATATATTTCTTTACTTTGAACACTATTTCTATTTAATTTAGGGCTACCATTTAATTGTCAGATAGTTGTCAGATGATTAGATTCACAACTTAAAAATATTAAGTTGAAAATTAATATTTTGATCTACTTGTTTTCCAACAATTTAGTTATATGTACATAATGTTTTGGTATAAGTTTTGGTTTGCTGGGTAAATTCAAAACATACTTATCAAAATCTTAGTCACTCACAAGGTCCAAATGAATTAACAAGTCTCCATGCTGAACACTTAAATAAAAGATATCAGTATATTCAAGCATTGTGAACATGACTAAGTATATAGTTTAAGGAGAAATAAGCTTTTAACTCTCTACTTTCCCACCCATAACCCTTAGGTAAAAACAAATATGAGGATTGGGGTTTTACTTTTTTTTCTGATGATAGACTAATGTGGTGTTAACAGCTCCTTTAGAAACCTAAATTGACAGTTTTGGATTCTACATGAATGGATTGATAGGTTGATTGGCTTCTATTCATAGGCGAAATTGTGCATTGCTGAATTCTATTTTAGAACATCACCTGAACTAACACGGGGTTTTTTGACTAGAACTTAATCCTCTTGTATTACTTTCTTGAGTATCCATTCATGTTACAATTTTGTTATATTCAAAGTTGGAATATGTCTTTCACTGGCTAATTTCATTCAAGACTTGATCATAGAAATGGAGAAAATTTCTTATATAGAATGCACAGGACAAATAAGGGGATAATTTTATTAAATCTGCAGTAATAGGGAGAATATTTATTAATGAAGATCATCTCTAAGAAATAGAAGGAACCTTAGGGTAAGCAAGGGAGTCTTCAAAACGTCTTAAGATAAATGTGTGAAAAGATGGAAGTGGGTGTTATCTTAGAGTCTGTAGGGAGTTGGGGAGTAGTGCGTTCCTTTGTAGCTAGCTCCTTTCTTTGATATAAATAATTGGGCAGGGGTGTTTCTTCACTATCTCACTTTTTAAAAACCAGAAATCAAATAAGCTTCAACACTGTCAATAGATATAATGACAATTATCTGTAAAATGATCTAAACAGTACAGTTATTTCCTGTGCATAATTTGTATTTTAGCATAAAATGATATTTTTTTCCAATGAAAGGAAATATGACTCCCTCATCTTTCATTTAAGTTAATGATATTGTTTGTTTGTTTTTTTTTTTTACTTTCCAAAAGAAATATTAAGAAACAGGAAGCATAATTCATTTCTTTGAGATACATAAACCATATGCAGAGAATATCTCATGATTTTGTTAATTCCTTTGTTACAAGCAATATAAATTATATAGGGAATTGGAATGGCTCAGATTCAGTACTAACATATTTTGGGAAAACTAATGCTGGGTTTAGACATTTTACTTCTTGCTGATACAAAGACTCTCATACAGAAAATAGCCAATATTTTTGTCATAAGATACGGGATTTTCAAAGACTTTCTGAGCATGGTAGCCTCCTTTACTGATGTACAGTTCTCTCTCCCTCCTTTTTACACTGGCAACTTGTTTATTCTTAATAATTAATATTTTTGAGTCTGTTCTAAATGTTAAATTGGTACGAGCAGAAATAGATGCTCTTGAAATAAAGCCAGTGATATTTTATTTTTCTAAAATCATTTAATTTTTTCCTAAACTTTTCTTTCTTTTCTGTCTTTCATTCTTTATGCTCATTGATGTTTTGTTTGTTTGTTTTTTGCTGCTATTGTTGTTTGAATATCTGATAATTTCAGGATGACAGCTTATTTTCAGGAATAAGAAACTAAGTCAACTGATTAACATTGCTGGAATGAACTCCCTGTTTCTGTCAAGTTGCCCAAGAATTAAAGAATCAGACATGTGTTAATACTGTATTGGGACAGGAACACAAATTACATGCTTATTTTTAGTATATAGATGAGAAACAGGCAGCCAAGCTGCTACTCTGCCTATGATGAAAAAAACAAAACAAAACAAAGCAGTTTAATATAAAAACAATTCCATCTTGAAAACCAATCCCTAACTTCTCCCTGACAGACCACTAATGTCCCATGTATTTCCTCTCACTTTAAGTAGAAACTCTAATTCTACTGAAAAAAGAGAGGTAAACAAGTAAAGATTTCAAACATTAATTATGTTTTCTCTTTCTAGATCCATTTGTTTTAACAATTAATTTTTTGACTAGTGTTTCATTAAGTTTGATGCTTCACTAATTTAACATATAGCTATTGACTAGAATTTTTCTACTTCTGTAAACCTTATCACTGAAGAAATTGCACTAAGCCCAGGTTTCATAGTCTTCTTGTCTAGTAGGAATCAGGAAAGTAAACAGGTCAAAGCAGCAAAACGTGGTGTATTCTTTAGTAGATTAAATAAAAGATGCTCTAGAAGCAATAAGAAGGGCTTCTGTTGCAACTTTGGGAACAGGGTCATAGAAAGCTGAGACATAGGGTCATCAGGGGTCAGCAGGGCAAAGCAGGGCTGAGAGGGGGAGAGCAGTGTTTAACAGGAAAGGAACTGTACGCACATGCAAAAAGCTCACTGCAGTGAAGTAGAATTGGTAAGACTAAGATCAGGAAGCATTGTGGGCCAAGGTCAAACTAAGTAATTAAGGAGTAGGCTTAGAGTGCAAACTACTGTTCCATGAGTTAGGTTGTGTCAAGGAGTAGGGGAACCCTTTGGAATTAGACAATGGATCATAGAAAATGAATTTCCTGAATTTTCATTGAATTCTGCTACCTGCCCTCCTCATTCTGGTTACTGATTTACACATTCAAGTCTGTAGAGTTATATACAAATAAGAAGTTAAAAATTATCAAAATGTGACCAGGAATGTTATAGTATATTTCTTGATAAGAAAAAGACATGGTATTATTTAGTGAATAAATGAGATTTTATAAAAGCCTATTCTGATGTATAAGCAGATGTGCAGGATGGGGCAAAAGTAGACTTACAGTTGTGAGTACATGAAACAAAGTTTACTCTTTTATTATTATTTATTAATTATGGTACTTTTCCCATAAGAATAACTGTAAACCTACTTTTGCCCCACCCTGTATAGTAGGGATGCCCCTGAGACAAATATCAGACTGATACCACAGACTCTCTGCCAAAATGCCTTTCTTTTCAGATAAAGAAGGATATAGGATGGAAGGATGGAATAAAAACACTGAAAATTTAGTTTTAATGTTGTGCCTGATAGTGCCAAAAGTTTCATTACTCATTTACTAAGTAAATTTTCTGGAGGAAGAAAGACTCTCCCTCAGTAGGTCTGAAAATAGTTTGAAAGAACAAGAAGAGATGAATAAAATTGGATTTTACCCTTGGATATGGTCAGAGTGACGATTTCTTCTCCTCATGCAATTGTTTGCACAGTTTACCTTGTTGCTTATGCCACGGGCACAAGTGTCTAGGCTTTCTTATTAGCTTTCAGACTATCAACAGTTAACTTAAGAAAATGAACTCAACACTTTATGCAGAGAATATTTCTCAAGTTTTGAATGTGACAAAATACTTTTTCTGGTTCCATGCTAATGTATGATACTAAAATACATTTTCAATAACAAAGCTTTGAATCTTTAGTTTGTCAATTAGAGACTGAGGGGAAAAATGTCTTTTTTACTAGAAATTACATGTCCAGTAATTACCACAATATAAATGCATAAAACTATTAACACTTTAGACAATAATTTTAGTTTAAAGAGCAGTTGTCTACTGGGACCAGCAAGCTGAGCTTTCTCCAGGATATATAACTTTTGCAGAAATTGGTTGAAGCAAACAAGCCATAATAATTTGTTAGAATTGAGTTATAGTTTTTCTGATTTTCAGGACCAGGAAAACACCAGGGTCAGGACTAAAACAGGTAGAGTTGGACCACAAGCCAAGACACTAAACATGGGGCTATGGTATAAAAGTGAATAGGAAATTGAGTTGAGCTAATAATGGAAAATCAAAGAAGTTTTGTTTAGATTATTCCAAAAAGATAAGCTGAAGTCTCTTTGGAGAAAACACTATAAGATTAATATAATCATCATGATCTAACATCTGAAGCTTAATAAAGTCATCTTTCAAGCACTCACAACTAAGCAATAATTATAACCCTTGACATTATTCCTCCTTAATGAAATGAACAAAAAAAATTTAGAATAATCAAAAGACAACCGTTGCCCATATGTTCAGTAACTCTTTTACACAGAGATATAAAGACCGATAAATCACCAGAGGGAAGCAACACCCCAGTTTTTATAGTCTTAAACAGGCCATACTCCATTAAACTCTTTGAAATTGCTGCCTTATCCAAATAGAAAACATAAGTAGGGACAGAATTGACACCATTTTGGAAAAATATTGTTGGATTTAAACATTCATATATATCTAATTAAAAAATATATATGTATGTTTGTTGTCTTTAAAATCATTTAGAACTCTTAAGTATAATAAACATAATTAGATTGTTCTATAGAGATGAAAAATTATAAATTCAGACCACGACTTACTGATGTTCAGTAGCTAATACTTTAGTCAGAAGTTAGTGTGGTCATATATGTTTGATATAGATGCACCTTTATTCCAAAAGAAAATCACATAGTATTTGAGAAAGTAGAGCATTAGACATGAAACACAAGCTGTATTAATTGCTGCTAAAACCAGACTTTATTTTGAAAGCAGGAATATCTCTATATATGTTATTATGGACTTAATGATGAAAGGACACTTTGGAAATTAACCATACCTTTTCAAATTAGAAGCCAAAATTAATAATTTTCTCCAAAAACACTGTGGACAAGTTAATTATTTTCTGTATCTAGATTGGCTAATTTATGGACTTGACACTTACACATACTTACTTTGACAGTTTTCCTTCAATTAATTCCATTGGATTTGTTAAGAATCTGCACCAGGAGTCCTGAGCTTGGATTTCATGTCTACTGCTGCCACTGCTATGTGAAACTTGCAGCCAAATTAATCTCTTGTGCCTCAGTTTCTTCATCTGTAAAATGAAAATGATGTTATGCTCATCTTACATGGTTGTTAGGAGGACTAAATGTGTAATGTGTGCTAAAGAAAAATCAAATATTTACCATTCTTAAGCATCAACATATTAGCTCTTTTTAAAGTAATAGTTTTGTTTTTTTGTTTGTTTAACATTAGGCGCTTAAGCTTAAAATACTGATGTTCATTATCATATTTATGTTCTTCACTGTTTTCCATGCTTCAAATAAATGTCTTGTATAGTTTTTTTCTTTTGACTATATAGTAGTATGTTTAAACTCAAGGGTGCTTCCCAACAATGTTGATCTCATTGAGTAGAACCAAAAAGGAAGATATTAACTCTCTACTTGATAAAAATATAATAATAAAAGAGAAAAATGTAACCTATAACCAAAAATAGATTTTCTTTCTGCCTCAAAACTTGACTTGTTACATACATCTGACTTAGAAATAGTTCTCTATTATTATCATTTGATCATAGGCATAATTTTATTTATGATTATGTAATTGAATATTGACTATTGAACATGTTGCCAACTTAGACTGGCATGCTAAAATCTATGATTATATGTTTTATTTTATCTTCTTCTTAATTTTGAAAATTTTTATTTATATACTTTACGCATATATTCTGTGCCTCACAAGGAGTTAGGATTCCAAATTTTCATGTTGTAATAATATATTAATTTTAAAAGATCCTTATATGTTTTCATTCATAACATTGTCACATATTTGCCTCAACTTGTGTATGTTAATCTTGACATTCTTGTATTGTTTTCAACATAGGGTTGTGTGATAGACATTTATCATCCATTTAACTTCTGATTCTTTAGTTTTTATACATGTATTACTTTTATGATTTATCTGTTATGTATTCTTATTAATTATTCATCTTTATTACAACTTTGAACTCAATACTTTATTCCTCACTGTTTCTCCTCAATTGTCATTTTCTAATATAATCTGAAAGTGGAGAATCATAATTATAAATCATTGCTTTTTATTACACCTTTTAAATGTCCTTATTTTAAACGTATGTTTCACAATTAAATTAAAATAGCCATTTGTATATACATTGCCTGAATGGCTCATTACTCATTGTGTTTTTAGCACAAATTCACCTAGCTCATGAAAAAGAACTAAGTAATACCAAATTTTTGAATGAAATCTTTAATTCCTGGCACAACTGCCTTTTGTCATTTATTTAGGCAAAAGGTACATTGAAAGGAAACTTGATTTTTGCCCAGTTATAGATTATTTGATATTGCTCTGGATCTCTTTGTTTGTCAAAATGTTGTAAACCAGAGAAATGTTCTATTTCTTGCTTTGTTTTTGACCTCAGATCTATTCCAGGAAAAAAGTCTGGTTGTGTCTGGTCTGCCTGGTGTTCTGACTTTCCTTGTCATTGAAGTGCATCTAGTCAAGTCCAATCAACCTGTTTGCTCTTGGTTTGCCCACCTTTGCCTTTTCTTCTCCTAGCACCAGAGAGAGGTGACTGTAACTAATCTGCAATGTCAAAAAGCAGTTTCAAGTGACCTAGTTCATGTTTGACCTTTAGTTTACTCTGGATTTTTTGCAGCTGAGCCCGAGATTTAGATTTGGAGCAAACATTTTTTGTCCGATGTCATTGTCCCTTGAATCACTAACATTTCAGCACAGCTAGAATAAAGATGTTGGAAGACTTTACCTCATATCCCAGCTCAAGCACCCACCGCAGTATTCACTTCAGTGCCTCTGATTATTTTCCTTCAAGTTTAAGAAAGGGCAGTAAACCCTTCAAGGCAACAAGTTAACACTCCTGGGGGCCATCCTCAACAAATTGGGGAAGGGGGAGTTAATAAATGCCCCAGCTATCAAATCTCTTGCAGGAAGGATTTTGCTATTCATTCTGTAAGGTGTCATTTTTGTGTTTTCTTCATTCTGGGTCTCACTTCCAGCATCTCTTTCCTTCCATGCTATGGGATTTACTCCCAAATAAATTCCTGGCTCTGAGGTTTGCTTGTCAGAAACTGCTTTTCAGTAAACTCAAATAAAACCAGGTCTTTCCAGCTGTTTCTTTTAATTTCAGCAACAACGTGTTACTTCCTCATAGAGGAGAGTTTTGGGTTGGGCTTGATTGTTTTCTGTCAATATAGTACTGAATGCACTATATCTAGCAGGAATTCATTGATGTTTCCAGCATGAAGCCAATATGAAGGTGCTTTATTTTTATCATTGTCATTTTTAATTTCTTTTACCACATTCAATATCAAGACTATAAGATGTGGGAAATTCTCCTTGCGCCCAAGATGAAGTGAAAGGTATCATATTTCCCATCCACCCTTAGAAAATGATTTTAAAAAAATAACTAATAAATAAAACAATTATTTTTAGACATTTGGTAATGGGACGCACACAACAGGGGCCCCTAAGGGAGAGAAAACATGCAAACCCTATACTTGGTAAAAGCCGAGGTGAACTGTTAGTAAATAATATTTATTGTGACTTTAAGAGAGCACATAAAAACAGTAAAGATGATCAGATAAATGACTGAGACCTGAATTTAAAAAAAAGAAAAGAAAAAACATGGCAGAGGACCCTAAAGCAACACTCCAGCAATCAAATACAGTGAATATTAATATGTGCTGCTGGGGTGAAGAGAGGTAGGACGGGAATCTCATTAAGAGCTTTTCAGTCAAAACTAGGGAGCCATTGGTGACCGACACCTGTGCTCTGAGGCCGTGGTGCAAACTGCAGGTTGCCTGGTGGCCCCATAAGCCCAGGGAAGGTATGCGCAGAAGCAAGCAGCCAGATAAAAGAACTTCCAGCATATTCAGGCACCCTGGACATATGAAACGGCACAGGGAAAAAATCCTGAAAGCTTGATATGACAGTAACTGAGAACAGAATTTGCATTTTATCCCCTTCGTGGAATTATACAATGTTTTTGTTCGTTTCCCACATTCTGTTCTACAAATACTAAAAAATATATAGTTTGGAGAAGGCACAAAATTGAGTTTATTGTAATAAATGTATGCCAGTACAACACTTAAAGGCACATACATGACTAATTTGGTGCTCTTTTTGAGCAACTGGGAAGGAACACTGCTGACACGTCTCCAGCCCCCATGTTTGTGGAGCGCTGCACATTCGGAGTTCAATCCTTTCACCTCTGATCAGTTCTGGAATTCTCCAAGAACTACCCACATGTCCTTCTACCCAGGCCGCCACCCACAGGCTCCTTCTTATTTGTGGTTAAGGAAACTCCTTAGGGAAGCTTGGCGTCTGTAAAATGTCTTCCAGGAATGCCCATACCCTGGACAAACCAACCATCTGAGATTGCAGACAGGAGGGATGACAGCTTCCACGGAGTGACAGAGGACTTTTTCCCACAGGGACGGTGTGGTTGTCACCAGACCCGAAGGAAATGCATTTTGGCCCAGAGTCACTGCAAGTACCTCATGGACATAGTTCTTTCTAAACCTAATTCTGCCTCATCTCTTCCACTCCACAAGCAATAATAACAATCCAGAAGTCAAGTGTAAGCAGATTTCATCCCATTGCCCTCCTTTCTCTGAAAGGTAACACATCTAAACTAGAATATTTCTCTTACTAGGAGTCAGTCTTTAAGTAATTCATGGATTTGTTAAAGATGTTAAGTACCAATAGCTGTGGTAGGTAGCATAACAAGGGAATAAAGACAAAGGCAGAATTTAAATATAAAACTATAGTTCAAACTCCTGTTAAATGAATATACTTAATTTTGAGTTGTCTGAATTGGGATGCCTCTCCAGTATTCTATGAGTAGCATGGCTGATCTCAATTATTTAATGTGTATTAAAACTATTTATCTTGGTTTAGCCCCTTATGGTTTTTGCTAAGAAGATTGCTCTTTCTCATCTGAACTCTTATCCAGTCACCCATCCAATTGTTTTTTTTTTTTTTTGCAGAAGCTCACACATTTCTGGCAGTTCTGACTTTAGGTATGAACCAGGAATTTTTTAGGTGGTTCAAGTGAGATCTGGAAAGGAC
The DNA here is from genome assembly GCA_004026585.1 of Noctilio leporinus. Classification (NCBI taxonomy): domain Eukaryota; kingdom Metazoa; phylum Chordata; class Mammalia; order Chiroptera; family Noctilionidae; genus Noctilio; species Noctilio leporinus. Next base: position 447,395 of record PVIW01000336.1, on the reverse strand, counting down.
AAGGTGCATTTGAAAATCAGCCCTGATACACAACACACACACACACACACACGCACGCACTCCTACTACACAAAAGCTTGTTTTTTTCCATTGTAAATGTTTTATATGTCATATATGTATGATATATGTGCTATATGTATGTACCTGTTTAAATGGCAGGTGGGTAGCATTATACTTTCATTTTCTATGAGTCTATATAGAGAAAAAGATAGAAGGATTGAACAGACATAAAGCAAATGCTGATTCAAACCTATATACTCTTGGTGGCTAGGCAAGGATGGCAAATTGAATACAGAGACGTGAAAAATATATGTAAAGAATTCTTATCTATAATTGGAAAAATCAATGAGTAAAAGGTACAAATGAATTATTCAAGTTATCTCAGTGATAAAAAGTTAAAATTCCATTCTGAATAATGACAAATGAAAGAAAGAGGTGAGGAGAGCAGCTCAACAGTTTTAAAGCTATTTATAATATTTTTCTATATTATTTTGATAAAATGGTTTTCTAATTAACTGAAATAGCAAAATGAGCTAATACATAATAAGACGTGTCAAGTAATTATATATTCTGACATGGAAGGATGTCTTTGATGTATGGATGAGTAAAATGTTAAACTTTGTACAACATAAACCCATTTTAAGAACCTGTAAGTGTATGTTTGTGTAACTGAGTATAGATACAATTATGTAGAGCATAGAAAACAAATTTAACCATGTATTTTAGAAAATTATAGATGTTTTGCAAAAATAATTTTCTACCACTTAAATTTAAAATTGTCAAAAATTTAAAAAAGAATCATAAATTACCCTAAAGGATTTAAAACCCCATTGTTGTAATAAGTATGTATATGTAATTTGAATAAGCTTCAGAACTAACAGAATTACATTTATATCCAATATTTGGAGCATGATACAGAGAGTTGATGAGGTTATTGTTGACATAATAATAACCTTAGTCCAAAAATTATGTTAAATGTTAAATAACATAAATATTATTTTATCAATTGCATGCTATCCGAAGCTAAGTAAGTATGAGATATTCAATTTGTATAACATGTTTGAAGTTGACTTATAAACTTCCAGGCATCTTGCAATTATATATTAATTTCCACTGAGATATAAATATATATATATATATATATGTGTGTGTGTGTGTGTGTGTGTGTGTGTGTGTGTATTCTGTATATAGGCAGAAAAATTTTTGACATTCACCAGACGGATATACACAATTTTAGTGTAATTATGCCAGGACCTGGACTTGGTCCTCCCCATCTCTCACATATATTATTGCAATTATTTCCTAATGTTTACCTACTTACAGTTTTCCTGTCATGTGATCCAACTTCAATATGGATAACCAATTTAACCTTTAAATAGCTATATATGGTCATACTTATCTTTTGATTCCAACTTCCAGAGAATAACTACTGGAAAAAAATAGAAATAAAAAGAGAAAAAGAGGGGGAGATGGGAGAGAGAGAGATAATAAAGGTAGTAGGCAGGTCATTTTTTGACCCAAGATTAATATCTAGCCCTGTATCCAACCATACAGCCCACATCTCACACAAATTCTTTATCCGACCATGCATGGGCATCTCTTAGTAAAACTTGCATCCACTATGGAGTTTATAAAATATAAAGAAACTGTTAAACTTTTAAAAGAATATAGCAAATATTTTCCATGTTAGCACATTGACAAAAACTTTACTTTCACTGACTAGTTATTAAATGTTATACTTTTATATAATATTTTGCAGTATGAATATAGCCATAAACACTTGATACTTCCGCCACTCCCTTAATCTTAGGCATTTATGTTCCATTAAAGACTTAGTGTTTTTAGTGTACACACATTTAAGCCTTAAAAGGTGTTTAAAAATTGTGTGCTTTTGTTGAAAACTCTAGAAAGAAGTGAGGAGATGTTCACCAAAATAATAAAGGTGGTTATCTCTGGGTAGGTGAACAAGGAATACTATTAGGAATGGTGATCAAAGGAATTTTAACCTTGTCTAAAGTTTATTTACAGGCTTATGTATGAATCTGTTTTAAAATGAGATAATAAGGGTGTAAAAATGTCTTTAAGCATCTGAAACTTTCTCCTGTCTTTCTTTCAATCACAATTTACTTCAATGTCACTTTGCATTGTTTCCAGGTGTACAACATACTGGTTAGACAATCAGCTTACAAAGTGTTTCATCTGATATTTCCAGTACCCACCTGGCACAGTACATAAGCATTAGTAATCTTAAAGGAAAGCAAAATCAAACCACTGAAAACAAAATTTTTAGTGTTATGAGAATCTGTATCATATTATATTTGTCTTTAAGAGAAAGAGAGTTCACTAACCAGAAATATTCTTCATTCATTTTCCTGTTCCTGATAGTATATCTCATAGCTGTAGCAATTTTCTTTAATGCTCAAGAAGTTGGTCAAAACACTGGCCTCTAACAGTTTGCCTATTATTAAACTATTTTTCTGGGTAATGAGTTTAATATTTATTTGAAGCCTTCATTACATTACACTGATTTAAAGGTATTGCATTTCAGTAAAAGAGGGTGTTGAACTAACCTCCAATTACAAAGCAGTGTCTATCCTTACCTTTGAGATAAATGACAAGAATTGCATTAAGCCAACTGCCTAGTCTTTTCAGATAGTTGAATACAAATGTGAACCTTGTAAAATATTCATATTAATATTGTTATGAAATAATGTATGGTTCCATAACAACAGGTATTACATTATTTATTTCATGGAACACTGTATATCTAGGAAATGAGGATTTTATCCTCAACTATTGTCTTTCTGGACCAGCGCTTAGATACAGATTACTGCCAATTACACATGTAATAGAGTACATTTACAGTTATTACTGAATTAAGAATTGTCATTACAATTTGCAAATGACCAATTCCTCTTCACAATTGTGCAGTCAATATTGTCAAAATGGAACATCAGCACAATCACTTAAACACATCGTATTCTTTTTTTCCTTTTCACAAAAACAAATGATCTCTAAAATCAGCTATTACCATGGCTAATGAATACTCAGTCACAACATAAAGATCCCTGGAATTTCTCTCTGGCCCAATCTCATTAAGTTTAATGCATCCCGTAATTTAAATATCTGAGTTATGATCCATCAGCATTGCTTTCTACAGAGAAGGCCTGTCAGGAAATAGTTAAGGGCAGAAAATCCATTCCTCAGTTTTACTGTTTCTCTCACTCTCACTCTGTGTATTTACTAAGCTATCAAATGTTGCCTATTAATTTCTCCTTTTTTTATCTTCTTTGTTTCTGCTTTTAAAAATCATTGTTTATACCCTCATCTCTTGAGTGCAAAAATCCTAGTTTTTCTTCTTATTCTTTAGTCTTCGTTATCCAGTTAAACTGTGCTAATTTAGAGAAAAGAATTTAAAACATAAACTTTTCCAACTTAAATATCTTTTTATTAACATTTTCTCAATAATTTGTCAATAATATTGTCAAACTGGATTCAAACAAGTCAGGATATTTCTTTATTCATTCAATCAATATTATTAAGTACCCTTCCTGGCTGATTTTCTCTATAGATTTAATCATTTATTGTTGTGTTTTCACATTCTGGCTAGTATGCAACCTTCTTAAAACAAAACATAGTTTATCTAGAGATTAGATTGAATTTTATTTAGTCTTGATTGCCCACTCCAAACATTAGAATCTTTTCTTGAGCATTTCAGAATATTCACCAATCGGTATATCTATAGCTACTTGTCCTTGCACAGATTCATCTAAGTGTTTAAAGTACCACTATGGTTCAATTATGACAAACCTGTTTGCTTTACTTCTTTTGAATTTTTGGGTAATGCCACCTTCAAGTATTTTCTCTATCTGTGTATGCTAAGTGCCAGGCCTCACTTCTACCATGATATTGGGGGAGAGCCAAGGAGGAATAAGGTAGTTAGCCTTGATTTCTCCTCCAGCCTCTTCAATTACTTTTTTTGTGATAAGCTTTTACAATTTTAGAACAGTTATACATTTACAGAATTATTGCGAAGATGGTATAGGGAATCCCCATATACCATTTGTTCATTATCTTCTATTAATATCATGCACATTTAATTAAGATGGTCGCTTTACTATTGTTGGAAAGTTATTAATACATGTCCTTTGTTAGTATTTTATAATATTTTCCCCCAATCTGTCACTTTTCCATTCCTTTTAATGGTGGTTTTTACAGAGCAGAAGTTTTTTGTTTTTGTTTTTGTTTTAAGATTTTATTCATTATTTTCAGATATAAGGGCAGTGGGGAGGAAGAAAGGGAGAGAAACATCAATGTATGGTTGCCTTTCACCTGCCTGCAGCTAAGGACCTGGCTGGAGACCTGGCTTGCAACCTGGTTATGTGCCCGATTAAGGAATCGAATCAGTGACCTTTGGATTTGCAGGCCGGCGCCAATCCACTGAGCCACCAGCCAGGGCTAGAAGTTTTAATATTTAATAAAATCCTGCCTAGCAATTTTTCTTCCATGTATTATATTAGTATTACATTTATGAACTTATGATCAAACTCAAGATAATGCAGATTTTTGCCTATTTTTTAATGAGTTTCATAGTTGTGAATTTTACATGTATGTTTGTGATTCACTTTGAGTTAAAATTTCTGAAAGGTGTAAGGCTCGTGTCAGGGTTCTCTCTCTTTTTCTTTCCCATGCTGGTAGAGGTTCATTTGTTCCAGCACAGTTTAGTAAGAACTGACATTTTACTATTGAGTCTTTCCATGAGTGAACATAGACTTAATATAACTTCTTGTGAGATACTGTATTAACACTACACAATACATTTTTATCTGATATTTTCCTTGCTTTGAAGGTCTGTTTTTTTCTTAAATTAACATATCTACTCCAATTTTATTTTGACAGGTATTATTTAACATGTTACTCTCTCCATCCTTCTCCTTTTCATTGAATGAGAAGAACACTCTTACCCCAAGCTCTGAGATGAGGTTCTGATGAGGTCTATCCTGGAGACTGGATCTTTATTGTGAAGTAGGTTCTGGTGCTATTTTACAAAGATCTCTTCTTTCCTCTCCCTGAAAGTCATGAAGAAATCTTTCTTGGCTTTTAACCATAAGACCTTTCTGAGTTATCCTGTAAAGATATCCAATTTGTTAAGCACATGTTGGTGAGTTACAGAGACTAAGGATAAAATGACTGCGCTGTGTTCTTATGTACTATGTTGAGTAACTTAACTCAGTGGTTTACCAAAACCAGGTTACGTGGTGTTGCAGTACTTGTGCTTGGAATATAATTGGAAATAGATGAGCTGAAAAAGTTTGAATCAATAGACTAAGAGACCCCCCATCACCAATGTGGACAAACATCCTCCAATGCATTGGGGCCTGAATAGAACAAAGTGGTGAAAGAAAGGCAAATTCTACCTCTAGGTAAGTTGGCATGTCCATCTATCTTCTGCCTTGGATGTGGTAACTTCTGGTTCTTGGGACTTTGGACCTGGACTGAATTGGATACTGTCATTCCTGCCTCTCCACCCTGCAGATGGCAGACTGTGAGGCTTCTCAGCTTCCATAAGCATGTGAGCCAATTTCTGTAATAACTCAGTTTCTCTCTCTCCCATATATATTTCTCTGCAGCATTTCCAAGTTATGGGGAGCACCTATGTAGTCTACATTATAGTACTCATTTCTAACACAACCATTTAAAATAGCACTTAATCAAGTAAGCAAGTTTTGCATGAAACTAAGAGTAAATCTTAGTTACTATTCAATGGAAAATTAAGCTATAGAGATGAAGCAGTTTAGTGAATATAAAACAAATATAAAACAAGTTAATTTAAAATCCTTTTTAATAACTATATTTTATAATATAAATATTATTTGAACATTTAAATAAAATGTTCTTTTTATGGAAACCAACATTTTAGATCTAAAATGTAATGTATCTTGTTAACAATTTGAAAAAAGATATGTGTTCCTAATTGGAAAGGCAAAAGAAAATGTGTGGTTTTATCTAGGGGTATTCTGCAGAAAGACATCTTCTTATGATTGACATTAATGAGAGTTTCACATGTGTATTTGGGATAGAAAACCCTGCTAATTAGTGTTTTCCTCCCATATATTTCATTTCTCATAAGGTTTAGTTGATGAGCTGTATCAGCAATACAGTTTTAGAAATGTTTACCAAAGAGAGAATGAATCATGAAAATATTTCTTTCTCTGAATTTAGTGCAAACTCCAATATAATTTCATGCATAATTAGAGTGTAAATGATGTCATTAAAACAAAAAGTATAAAAAAGTAAACATACATTTCCCATCCCAGAGTTCTAAGTCTTAGTATGTAAAATTATGTTCTTTTGGAGCTAGAAAATAAAATAGATAATGATCAACAAGTATAGATAGAGATTTTTAACTTCTTAATGTCTGTAGTTCAATGAGGTATTCTAAAATAAGTGCCTGTCATTATAAAGCATGAAATAATACTTATTCTATAGAATTATTTTGCAAAAACTTTTCAGTTTTTCAAATCCAACAAATTTGAAATGCCTCACTCTTTATCATAAGTTATTTTATTTATTTATTCCATTGCCATGCCTTAACTATACAGTAATTTTAGAAATGGGACTTAAATGTACTTACGTTTAACTGCTTATTAAGTATCTAAAAAGCTTCACATTATGCTTATAAATAAATTATTAAGTACATCTGTTCTAAGATAGTAAACAGATACCTTTTTATCCCTAAATGAAACAAAGTTTATTAGAGAGGTTTAAGTGTTATGCCACTTACCATTTTCATCCCTCTATTATTCTTTTCATCTCTCTACTATAGCTGTTATTTTCACTATGAGAAGATTTTAAAATAATTATCAAGTATTATACTTAATATAATAAATTTATATACAATATAACTTTTTTTTAAAGACAACATGTTGACCCCTCTAATTTATCTATGTTTTAAAACCTGGGATTACCTGCAGATCTGAAAATATGAAGATTATCCTCAGTTATCCAGATGGATCCAACATTAATTCAGTGTTCTAGACATGCTACATGAAAAAGAGCCATCACCCATTGAGCTATTCCTATCTTTGAATATGTGAAAGCAGTCACAACCTTTAATAAATGGCGGGAAAGAAAGAAAATGGAAGCACCTCCAAGTGCTCATGAGTAGATAAATAGATTTAAAAAATTATGGTTCATTTACACAGTGGAATACAGCCCACCAGAAAAAATGGAAATCTTATCTTTCATGACAGCATGGATGGACCTGGAGAATATTATACTAAGTGTAATAGTACAGGCAAAGTAAGTCAAATACCCTATGATTTCACTTGCATGTGGGCTCGAATGAACCAAGTAAACTGACAACTGAAATAGGAACAGAATCATAGATACAGAGAACAGACTGTCAAAAAGCAGAGAGATCAGAGGGCTGGGTGAAAACCACAAGGGGTTAAACAAAACAAAAAGTCATAGACACAGAAAATAGTGTGATGATTACCCGAAGGACACCAGTGGGGTGAAGGAGAAGGTAAAAGGTGGGGATAAATCGTGATGGAAGAAGACTTGTCATGGGGTGGTGAACACACAATACAATATATAGATGATGTGTTATATAACTGTACACCTGAAACCTATAGAATTTTATTAACCCATATCACCACAATAAACTCAAAAATAAACTTTTTAGCCCTGGCTGCTAGAATGGTGGATAAAGCACTGGCCTGTGAACCCAAAGGTCACTGGTTCGATTCCCCAGCCAAGGCACATAACCAGATTGCAAGCCAGGACTCCAGTCAGGTCTGTAGCTGGAGGCAGGTGAAAGGCAACCGTACAGTGATATTTCTCTCCCTCTCTGCCTCCCTCCCTTTCTCCTCTTTAAAAATAATAAAATAAAATCTATAAAAATAGTAATAAAAATAAAAATTTTAAATAAAACAATATGAGCCCTGGCTGGTGTGGCTCAGTGGATTGAAAGATGTCCTGCGAACCCAATTGTGCCAGTTTGATTCCCAGTCAGGTCAGGTAACCAGATTGCAAGCCAGATCTCCAGCTAAGTCCCTAGCTAAAGGTACTCGAAAAGTAACCATACATTGATGTTTCTCTCCCTTTCTTCCTCCCTCACTATCCCTCTCTCTAACAATAATGAATAAAATATTAAAAATAAATAAACCTAAACTAAAAAAAAAAATAGATTCTCTCCTACAGCATCCCCAAGGAACACAGTCCTGTCAACCCTTGTATGGAGCTTAGTGTGATCCATTTAGGACTTTTGACACCCAGAACCATAATATAGTATATAATATACTATTTTTAGCCATCAAATCTGGCAATTTATTAGAGCAGCAACAGACAACTAGTACAATATCAAAATATAATTAATAATTCATTCAGACATGCTGACAATAAATAAATAATAATGCCTTTTCCTCATTCTCTTACTCTTCTCATTATGCCAGTTGCATCTTCCTACATCTGCTTATCTACTTTCAAATTTTTAATTGTCTTTCTGTACCCCGTACCAAAAAAAGCAAACTTGTATTCAATATTATTCTAATGAACATAGAGCGTTTGTTTTATGTGGGAGGGAAGTGCTAAAAAGGAGTGAAGAATAAATATATTTTGAGTTTTTAGGCACTATTTATACAGAAATATTTCCTGCCCAATGATGGATGTCTAAAGCCTTCCATATTGCTGTAGTTGTTCCTGGTAAATTATTCAAGCTCTCATTTGAGTATCTCTATGTAACCAAGTGACAGTTTTCATTTAGCTTTCTGTGTTCTGTTCTCAAGCATACAAAGCTTACTTTTATTTTGAATATAAGGAAGTGTTCTGACAACACCTAAATTGCAACAATGCTGCTGATGTTTGCTCATTTAAGCAGAAGTTAAACTGAACATTCTAAGTGAGATAAATACATATATAGATAGATAGATAGATAGATATGCACATGAATATATAGACATATACACCTACAAATATATACACTTACAATAAAAATACAAACAAGACTTATACCATATGTATCATATGACATATAGAGAATCTACACATATTGTATTTTTCATTTTACACTTCGATTAGTTTAGAATTAGAAAGTATTATTAGTCTGTATGGACAAATTCATCAACATGGACGTTTTTGTTATGCATTCATCTTATATAGGGAAGGGTATACTTGAAGTCACTTATTTGGGAGAGAGGGCATTTCAAAGAAAAATCTTGTTTAATGATGGCATGTTTTACTAGTGCCTTCACCTTTATTTGTCATTATTAATGACTATTAACCTTCCTAATGATGTTTTTAAGTGAACATCTTCATTCAACAAGGTGAAAATATAGCAAAGAGCATATGGATCTTGACATGAGTTTTATCATAAACAAATTACTTTTGGAGTTGAGAGGTGGAATCTGTTTTCTGAATTCAGACCAGCATGCAGCTAGGCTGGGGAAGGTACTTCTGGGCACAATGTGTAGTGGATGCATGTTCACTAAACCAGCTACCCCAGCACTATTGATATGCCTAGTGAAAATCATTACATGGTTATAAACCAAGGAATTGATTAAATTGGTCTTAAAGAAGTGTAATAATGCAAATCTAGTGCTATTTGACATAAACTCCTAAAACTGAGCCTCAGATTAGAGAAATTTATGCACTTTTCCACTTAGACCTTCACAGCTATAAATGAACATGCAACTAATAGCACCGGTTCATGACTGAGTGTACAAACAAGAAGCACATTTTAAAAACATTATTTATAGGAACAATGTACTTATTGGAGCTAAAAACTTTAGTAAATTAACATTTAAAGCCTCCAGTGTGCAAGGTGAGAGCAATATACAAAATGAATGCACTGTAAACATGAAGACAAAAATATATTACACTTAGGCTTTGGAAATTACATTATTTTTTCTTGTTATAGAAAAGTGGAATCAGAATTTTGCTTGATAACAAATCAGGAATATTTAAAACAAACATTTTATGCATATTATGCAAGTTAACTCTAAAGCAAATATTTTATGCATATTGTGCAAGTAAACTGAGCACACAATTATGTCAGCAATAACTTTTGATTAAATCACTGCTCATTAATTTTCCAAATCATTATGAACTACTAAATTTTCAATCCCTTGTGTAGGTATGCAGTTGTTAGCTTTCAAAAAAAAATTGTTTTGCACTAGTTAAAATTCTAGGGATGTGTGAATATATGTATTATTCATAGCAAAATAAGAAATTAGGTAATAGATATAAAAATTATAGTTAAATCCAAAATAGATTATTTATTTTACAAATAACAAACAGGCCTACTATTTTGAGCAACAAAATTTTGATCAAGAATGAATAAAATTTGCTTGAGGATTTTTATTTTTATTCTGATCACTTTCCAATAATTAAAATGATACTCATTTTCCTCAATGATATAAAACTCACTGACAGTAAGGTTGAAGTTGTCTAAGGCCATTGTGTATAAGTTATTCTGTTAATCTTTTCAGAGAACCATTTAAATATTTCTGAAAATAAGACAAAACTAGTACAATGAAATAAGTACCATTTTGCAGATCAATAATGCCTTGAATTTCAAATCAGTTATCTCTTCTATGGAACTCAACACCTGTTTAGAAACTCAATTGTATCCACTGTTACCTACAAAAAAATATTTGTGTGTCTCCTTACCATTAGAAAATAAATGTCTCCTGAGATGAATTTTTCACTGACAATTCAAAATATATGTATATATAATAATAGAAATACTAAAAATTGGCTAATATGGTTAAATTTCACAATTCATTTTAATTTTAGCTTATCTAGTAAGTTGGCAATGATCTCATGAAACAGATTTACAGTTGGCACATGTTATTTATTATATTTATAAGAAACAACCGAGGGCATACATATCTATAGTAGTTACTACAGATTGGGTGTCTCAAATATGATTTAAGCATTCTACAATTTTGAATAATTATTGAACATTATTTTCATATTTTGTAACTATTCATTCTTGGAAAAATGAAAGTTTTCTATAGCAGATTTCTGATGTCATGTCCATTCTTTAGTTCCCTGTGTCAAGAGACAGTTGCAATTGTTCCAGTACTCTAATGTGACTCTAATCTCTGTCTGGCCAGTGGCTTTCGGTGTCCATTTTTTAGCCTTCTGCATATGAGAGGCCATTGCACACTAGCTTCTTTATGCTGACTGATCTCCAGAAGCAAGTTGTTCTTCTAGAGGATTACTTGGGAAATGACCATTTAAAGAGTCCCAGATTAGAACCTGATCTTCCAGTTCTTCAAATACTTCATTAAGTACCGACATTTCTCTATTAAAATTGCTGGAATGGTTTCGGTTTCTTTTACTGAATTCTAAGGTCAAATAATGAAAATGTAAGAATGACTAAGCTATGAATGGCTAACAAATGATATCATATCCAATTGTCTGATCAAGGGAATCAGTTCATCCCAGGCTGAGTGTTCCAAAGCTGAAATATGCATGGGGAACCGTGAGTGCTAACAATTCTGTATAAAAATGTCTAGGAAATGACATTCCTGAAATTAAGAAATGTGTTCCTTTAAGTTACTATGCAGAGTATAGCTATTAGCATTATAAAAATAATAATGATAATGGTTAAAATCTAGAATATAAAGTCTATATAATGGACAAAAAGTAATAAGAAAAATGGATGCAGAAATTTGAACTTAGAATAAATGCTGCTAATATAATAAGATTCAAGAAGAAAATGCATTTTATTGAATACTTATAGCCATGTCTACAAATTCCCTCTCAAGCCAGACACTAACGCATATTCAAAACTCTGTTTTGATGAAAGAGGGGGAATGTTTCCCTACATTTGACAGGCAGGAGAAATGTACATGTTCACAGGCATTAAAATGTGAACAGTCATTTGATCATAACCCTGCACCACAGAGCCCAGAGTTGGCAGCAGTCCTTTAAAATAAAAGTCTCAGAGAACCCAAGTGGAATAAGCAAGACTTGAATACAGAGGAAATCAACAAGAGTGGAGTTCCACCAGAGTGATAACTACATTGCTTTGATGGAGGATAGGTTTTGTTCAGTTGGTCATGCCATAGGCCATAGCACAAAGGGATCTATGTCGTACCTGCCATCAGGATGCTGCCCATCTGTCAGTAGTTCGCTCTACTGATCCTTATGCTGGAAGGTGTCAGGGAAATGCTGCTACATGAGTTATAGCTAATGAAGATTATGCCCGGTCACCAAGAAGTTGGTAGATCTAACTGAATAACAATGTACCAATGACTAGGTTGTGAGATGGTCTTAACGGTAGTGTGTTGATACTTCCCTTTGACTGTCAGATGGTGTGTTAAGGTTGATGACCAAAAGAGCATGTAAAAGAAAAAAGAATTACAAAGGTTCTCCAAACTGCTTAGGAATTAGGCTGATGCTAAAAATCTGACGACTGATGAGACCTCAGATTAAAAATGTTGGGGGATTACCAAGTATAAGTATAAATGATTGGAAGAATAAGGTGGTTACTATAGGAGGAGAGAAAGTAGATCAACTAATGAGGGAATCTATGAGCCTCAAAACAGCAACATATGTATGTGAAAAGAAGCTGATCAGAGATGCTTAGAAATGCTCAGTATTAGTTAATGGCCTTTAATATTCCTATTCCATCACTTCAGAATGTAGAGGTTCGAAATAATGATAATTGATTTTTATGATTCGTTGAGCTGACCTGGTGGTTCTTCTGTTTTATTTGTGTTGTACGGGGATGGTGGCCATTACCCGCCTGCCTGGCAGTGCGGCCCAGGGTGCCACCCAGGAACTCAGCTGGGTTGGTCACCCAGTTTCTCTAGTGTATCTTCCTGAAGGCCTGTCCACTCAGCTGCATGGAGTGCCTCAGGCTAGACTTCAAAGGAGGATCCTGAGTTCTGAATGTAGATTGGTGGACCTATTAAGGTTCAGCCTTGGAAGTTTAGCAGCCTAATTTCTGCTGTATTCTGTGAGTGAACATGGGACACAGAGGCAGCCAGAGCCAAGAGGAGGGAAAGTAGATACCACAACTCTTTCTTTCCACTAGCTACCCCTCTGGGAAGAATGGCAATGCAAGAGTGACCATCATTTTTTATCAGCACTCACCCTCAGTGACTATTTGCATACATTTTACTCAGGTACAACATTCATCCATTCCCTTCCAAGATCCTTCCAGATATCAATCCAGGAAAGCACCTGGATGAGGCTCAAGTTCCTGGGTCTTGTTACTTAAATTATGTCCTGGTGAAAATGAGGCTGTTTGTGTTTGTTTGCATGGATCTAGCAAGCTGTGATCTGAAAAGGCCTTTCCTTGTACACAATACTGAGGCAGGCACAGGATAACTGAAATGCACACTTCTATTCAAAAATGCAAGTGAGTAAGAGTTAGAAGGAAGTCACTGGAACATCCTAAATTTTCTACCAAGTCAAATGATGGCAATTAATCAAGACAGGAAATGTTTCTTGGCTAGGTATCAACTCATTCTTCGGCAACGATTATCCAGGACTCTTAGCTCTACTCTAGATTCTTTGATCTGCCTTGTGACATGATCTTCCTTTTCATGAGAAATGTCCTACATTTGTCAATCTGTTTCTTGCCCATTAAAATTTGAAGCAAAAATACTTTTTTTTTTTTTACTTTCAACTGATGTCATATTCAACTGAACATTTTACAGCATCTCAAAAGCTATGAGCTTCTCTGTATCAAATTTTCTATCCATTCAATTAGAAAACTAGGCACGCATAAATCTCTGTGAATCAAGTTCTTCTGGACTGAACCTGGGATTTAAGAGGTGTGATACAACGCCATTTACAGTCGTAGATGTTTTCTATCTATATGAGTGAGTCTGTGAAACACACAGACCCTTCAGAAGCTTAAAAGCTCATCAGCACAGTGTAGAAATGCTAGGATGCACCACGTTGAAGGGTCAGGCAGCCACACTTGACTTCATTTTGACCATTGTTGTAACAGGCAGCACTCCCTGTTTTCTGTTCTCTCTGTGTCAATTTCTAACTTTGAGTATCTTTTGTCAGCGGGAGAGCCTGATAATAGGAAACACCTTTGTTTCCCAACAATGCAAATCTTCAGATGGAAAATGTTGCCGTAGATTCTTCCTGAAACTTAACAGTTCCTTCTTGATGCCATTCTTTTTCATCCAAGAAATACATTTAGATCCAAAAGTCTAGTAGGTATTACTTCAGCTTATTTGCTTTTCCTTTCAGTCCACAACTCAGTGTACTTTATCAAACGTGTAATAACAGTTTTATTACTACCTAGCCAGCCCTCTCCTTACTTTTCAAGCTTCCAATCATGGCCCAAATGCAAAGTCATTATTTTTTTGTTATGGTATCATCTTATAACCAGGTGCCAATTTCTAGTCTAGCTGTTGATAACTAACTTCCTCTCTCCAGCCTTATCTTCTTAAATCACAATAACTTATCATTTTGTATAATTCATTGGGAAGCACAGGTATTTTCCTGCTTCACTGGGTAAAATGGCTGGGGTACAAGGATAGCTGGAAGTTCCAAACAGGCCTCTAAAAAACCTAAAACGCTGGGGTTGTTGAGAGGGGTCTCAGTGGTCTCCACGCAGCTGTTTGAGCTTCATTGCAATATGGTAGCTGGGTTTCAAGAATAAGTTATTTTTGCAGTGAAAATTTATGCTGTAAATCTCTTGAGATCCAGTCGCAGAGGTTAGAGTGTAAATGAGCTTGTTTAAAAAACCTCAGAGCAATACCAGGTTGAAGTGAAGAGGAAACAGATGTGTTTCAATGGGAGTAGTGACAAAGAAGTCACTTCAATTTTAATTCACTAAAGATAAATGTGACTGCCAAGTTGGGGGCTTTCCAGATCTAAACACCCAAAAGAAAAAAGTAAACCTGAAAAAACAATTATGCTACCAACTGTTTATACTTAAGGTTTTTATCTTAATTCTGGATTAAATTAAATTTAAAAAAAACTGAACTTCTATATACGACATTTTTCAACCCATGTTGTTTATACTATTTTTTAACCAAATTTTGTTTTTCTATCTTCACCAAGACTGGATAAAGCAGTAATAATATCCACATTTATCTGAACAGTATATCCTACTTCCAGCCATCAACCAACCCAGATCTAATATTTCCATAATCGAAAGGAAAAGAAAAATTGCCATATGAGAAAACATTCATAATCTAAACCTCCTCCATTGGTGTATCTGTGGTTGATTTTAAACATTGAAAGAATAAAATATCCTGAACCGTAATATAAATGTTTTCTGAAGCACATATTTAATATTTCATGTAGAAAATGTATTTTTTACACTTTATCCAAATAAGCAACATGTGTCTTCATGCAGTCTCCTCATGTGGGAATTGGTTCTTCTAGACTGCCTTTATCACCAGAAATATTCCTTCTTGATTCATCAGGGTTGGTGTTGTTAATAGAGGAAATAGTTCTCCCTGACTCATTTGCTGCTCAGTCCAATTTATGTGTAGTGGGGAAGTTGTCTTTGCTCAATTTCTTTTCCTGAGAAGCTTTATTTACAAATAAAAATATAAAGTTTTTGTATTCACATTTAATTAATCAGTTATCCTGATTGATATGTTTGTGGTGTATATTTGCCATTCAAAGATACATTTTCCATCTGTTTTCCTTTGCTTCAGTCTAACAGGATGATAATAACAGCAATACCATTTAGAAAAATTTGGTAGACACCCTAGTAAAATGAATAAAGAGAGTTAACTGTACTGCAGAAGATAAAAAGATTAATGGATTAATTAACTAATCTGAAATTACTGATTTCAACTTTACCAATGAAAACAAAACTCTTAAATCAGCTACTTATTTTATTAAATCTTTGACAAATTTTAGCAATGTAATTTTTGCAACCATCTATCCAGTTACTAATGACTTTTATGTTAACTTTCAATTTCATTAGGTAATTCCCAGTCAAATTAACAATTGATTTATATTTTAATAATAAATAATGCCTTAAATGATCCCACTGTTGTTATTGCAATTACAACATCCATAAATTAAAAAAAAGAAAATGACCTGTACTCTCCTGGGGAATCAAAAGGTACCTCATGAGTCATAAAGAAAGGTATCATATGAAAGTGAAAATGGGATAGTAAAGATCACTGTGGTGAAAAACCAGAAATTAGTTAAAAAAAAATTTATATATATTGTGTTGTATTGATATTTTAAGATTTCATAGGCATAGCAACATATTTAGAATTTTAACGTAATTGCCTTTTTATTTGGTTGACAAAAATTTATCTTTTTCTTTTTAATTAATTTATTGATGTTGCATTACATTTGTCCCACTTTTTTCCTTTCTTGCTCTCCCTGTCCCATGCACATCACTCCCTTAAAATAATTACATTTATGCTAAATTTTTACATAGGATGGCAGACCTATAAAGACAGTACTGTGAGTTCTTGATTTTATTTGATGCTTACATCAGATAACTTGAAGATGACTAAATCATTTTTCAGGAAACACAAGAATTTTATTATAATTTCAGAGTCTGAAATATCTGATTATTTTTCCAATTATTTTTGGAGATAAACAACTTGGTAAGAAATATTTGATCACAAACATTTTCTTCAGAACTCAGTAAGTGATAATGACAATTCTTTTCCTCTACTTATTATGGAGAAGTCTGGATTTACAGAGTTTTTACCCTGTAATTTTTACTCTCAAAAAATTATGTCTTTCTCTGACTGGTGGCTCAGTGGAAAGGCGCTGACCTGTGAACCCAAAGGTCACTGGTTCCATTACCCAGCCAGGGCACATGACCAGGTTGCAAGCCAGGTCTCCAGTCAAGTCTGTAGCTGGAGGCAGGTGAAAAGCAATCATACATTGATGTCTCTCTCCCTCTCTGCCTCCCTCCCTTTTTCTCTCTCTAAAAATAATAAATAAAATCTTTAAAAATTATGTCTCACACTCAATTTGTTAATATTTCCTTATATGTGTTTAAAAGAAAAGTACATTTCAGCCTTGGCTGTTGACACAGTGGATAAGGCACCAGCCTCCGAACCCAAAGTTTACTGGTTCTAGTCCCGGCCAGGGCACATAACCAGGTTGCAGGCCAGGTCTCCAGCCAGGTCTCCTGCCAGGTCCATGGCTGGAGGCAGGTGAAAGGCAACCATACATTGATGTTTCCTCCCCTACCCTCTTTCTAAAAGATAATAAATAAAATCTTTCAAAGTAAAAGAAGAAAACAAGAAAAGTACATTTCATCCCTGTATTCTTCCAAAGAAGTAATGTCACCTAACTTTGGGGTGAACTGCTAAGCAATCTCACTGTAAGATCCTTTTCCTTTTCCTTTTCTCTTTTTAATTATCTTGAGCAGAAAACACTGTATCTAGATCCAGTATTGGCCTGAAATTCTCAGTGTCCCTCTTCTCTGCTGACCCAGTTTCTCCTTGAATCTTCCTTTTCAGTCTTAAGTTGGAATCCAAATTAACATCAACAGCCCCAAGTTAACTTTCTGATATATCCAGCACTAGTTATACTATATGATTCAGCAGAAAGTAAAAGGAACATTTTTTTTTTCTGTTTCTTCTTTTTGGTATAAAGGGTAATTCAGGACTTTTAATTAAAGCAGTATGTAGTTCACCTCTTGCCCAAAGCAGTACTTGAAAATTTGCAACTGTCAGACTATGAAAGTTTCAATATATATCTTTTTCTCTCTGTCTTTTATTATTACTGAATTCATATCCGAAGTGTTTAATGTTCCACGACCTCCTCATATCTGATGGGAAATGTTCAGTATCACATGGATTTGCTATACTTACATCAGAATGTGATCAGGGTAAAGTAGAGGGAACATGAGAAATTCCATGGCCTGATCCTCCAAAATTATATCCAATGCTGCATGACTAGCTTAGACTTTAAATGCACAACTTAGACTTTAAATTTAAATCTGAGCGCTTGAGCTCACCAACAGTTTAAGTGCACATTCTAGCTAATCTTGCATCCACAGAGAATACGAATCATATTCCAACTCTCCATCAATCTCAGGAGCCTTTGTTTCAGGGCCTCAGGGTCATTGAACATGGCCATTATGTTCCCAGATCGAAAACATTTAAAGGTCAGTGTTCCTTGAGTCTACAACAAAAGCAAGATCAACAATAATGTTAGCACAACGTTAAGCCATGTGTATTGGTTATAAATTTTGCTTGTTAGTGAGGAAAGACTTACTTAAAATAAGTTTAAGATACAGAAGAATATATTAACTCACAACCCCCAAGATCAGGGATAAAGCTGGATTAAGACCTACAGTTATTTGTAGATTTGGGTATTTTCACCTAAATGGGAAATCCTTTATTTTGATATTTGATTTATTTTAAACCATGTGTGCCTGACAGTAGCTCCGCACCCTTCCAGGATTAAGAAAAGTGCAGGGCATGTCTTTATATTTTCTGCAAAACTCCCAGGATTCCCTCTGATTGGACAAACTTAAGTCATGCGTCATTTATGAAACAGTCACTGTAGCTAGGTAGATTTGATACACTGGCAGGATTGGATTACATGCCTCTCTCAGGAAGCTGTCTATGACCCCCCGCCTTCTCAGGGTCATAGGTTGCATGAGACACAGATCTATACATAGGGTTCATTTTCCCTTGTTTGGTGAGCAGAGATAATTGCATCTTTTGTAAAGTTTATTAGCATATCATAAATTGTTGATTTCCTTGGAAGATGAATACAGCTCCCTATTAATAGAAATATATCACAAAATAATATATTTTTATACATTTTTCCTGGTCTGGAATAACTCAGAAAAGTGAGCCAATGAATCAAAACTTTCTCACAAAACTAGTACCATAGTGGAGACCATATGAGCACAAGAAGAGTATGACAGTATATCTAAATGGTGCTCTGTCACCCATGTACATTTGGAAAAAAAAAAAAAAAAAAACATAGCAAAGTGATAAAAGTACGTATTCAGAGGTCCAGGTGCCTGTGTTTGATATAGACCCTGCTCTTTGGTATTTGTAAGGGTTAGGACATCCAATCTAATCTTTCTTTGAAGTTTAGTAGGTCATTCACATAAAGGATTTAGAACAGTGCCTCAACAAAGCTTTTTCCATCAACAAAGGAATTGAAGAAGCTCAGTGGTTTCTAATTTGAGAAGTTGAGAGGCTATCCTTTCATTGGCTGGGATATAACACTTTTTAGGTATTATTCCAGTTTAAACAGTCTAAGCACAACTTTATCATGAAATAACAGTGGAATAAAATATATCTAAATATGCCAAAAATCTGATGGGCCAAACCCAGGGGAGTTAGGGTAGTCTAAGCAAGATGTTCAACCAATTGTCTATAATACCTGAAGAAATCTCCACATACTTTTTGCTTCTGAAGTAGAGGAGATAATCTGTCAAGTGAGTCATAATTTGTTTTGAATCCATGGTCTGTCTCTAGCAAAAAAGTATGTGCACACATGATTATACACACATAATTCTCATATACAGTCTAGGGCAAAAGTAGGCTTACAGTTGTTAATATGGAAAGTAATGCAATAATTAATAAATATAACTATAAATTCTGGATTTCATATACTCACAACTATAAACCTACTTTTGTTCCACCCTGTGTAAGGTAGAAGTAAACTACAGTCTCAAACTTACTTTAATGGTTGCATCTACCCCCTTAAAGAGATATTTCTTCTTCAAAATACTTCTTAACATAATCATACTTCTGAAATATGCTAGCTAATCAAAAAAATGTATACGTGTCAAACCTTTTAAACTATGTCCAAAAGGTAGTGGGAGCCCCTAAATCTGTGCAGCAATTACTTGTTTTACATTTTGACTATTCTCAGTTGTTCTTTAACTATTTTCTAGAACAATGCTGTCAATAAAACCTTCTTTAGTGAAATGGTTGTCGTTTTGCTGCTAAACTCTTGAAATACAGCTTGTGCAACCTAAGGCATATTTTTTATATTTTATTATATGGCTAGTGGGTACTGTATCGAATGGCACAGTTCTAGATCATTCTCACAAGCAGAAGGATCATATGTACTTTCAAGGGTTTTTTTTTTCAATTATATTATTGATTATGTGATTACAGTTGTCCCAATTTCGTCCCTTTGCCCCCCTACACTCAGCAAGAGCCCACTCCCATAGGCAATTCCCCCCATTGTTTATGTCCATGGGTCATATAAAAGTTCTTTGCATTTTCAAGTTTTTATATAGATACTGCCATTTTCCAACTGGCCTCTTTGAAGTTTTGTCTTATTTATCCATAACAGCTCTAGGTAAAACTGCCATAAAGGGTAATCATTATGTTATTTTTAATATTGCTCTTTTTCAACATTTCATATATTGGTATACAGCAGACTTTTTGTTATTTTTTTCATTCCATATCTTAAAAATCTTTTAAACCTCTTAGTTTTCTTCCCTTTAGTTGTTACCTCCTTAATTTTGTTTTTCCTCATTTACCTTCTTTCTAGACTACTAAAATGTTTTTCACTACATAATATCTCAGTTCTCTTGATGAAATCTGGAAATACTGCAGTGAAGATTCAGCAAAATTCAACTTTTTAAAAGAGACATTCACAATTGTGCTTCTTTTCCTTTGTGTTCCCATTGAACTTCTTCCAGACCTTCATTATCGTACATAATTTCTGAGCTCTAACTTTTTACACAATATTGTAACATTCTTGAGAACAGAACCATAGGAAGAGAGAATATCAGAATGATTCTCATCATACAACAGCATCTCAATCTCTAATTGAAGGAATAAATATGTCTCCATTTTTAAAAGATTATTTAAAGTATACACACTTTAACTCAAATATATCACAGTGGATAATGCCAAGCGCTAAAGGATTTAGCACTAAAGGTTTAGGAACCAGTGTAACTTACAGAAAATGTATTTTAACAATTCAAGAACTTAGTTCAGAATTAGAGAGTCCTAGAAAGAGGAAAAGAATCACTCTAAGTAACAAAGAATTGTATGCTTGCTTTTATATATTTGTTAAAGATTTTTTTAATTTTTATTATTTTTAGAGAGAAGAGAAGGGAGAGAGGCAGAGAGGGAGACAGACATCAATGTATGGTTGCCTTTCACCTGCTTCCAGCTACTGACCTGGCTAGAGACCTGGCTTGCAGCCTGGTTGAATCCTGGCTGGGAATTCAATCAGTGACCTTTGGGTTCACAGGCTGGTGCCTTATCCACTGTGCTACCAGTCAGGGCCTATTTTTATATATGCTTTAGTTTTGTGTATGAGTAATCAAAATGTTGTAATTATTTGTCATAATTAATTTTTAGAACTACCATAGAAATTATTTTAAGATAATGTTGCTTCTGTTTATTATCTTCTGAGTAATATAAATATACTTATGAAGAGATCAAGTTTACGGAAATGTAAATGACTTCTTGTAAGAGGTTAGCTCTTTGCATTTTAATTATATAACCTATGACTACTACGTCAAGTAACAAACTTTAAGAAGTGTGTCTGGAAACTCTGAGCAGTAGGGAGTTCAGAAACTGGGAAAGAACTCCATTGTGAGAGGATATTAGATGGGAAATGTAAAGTAATGTAATGAATACAAAAGTAGTAGATAATTTGGAATGGATCTTGGGAGCTAGTAAGAATATGGCTAAATGAGTACCTTGGATATGACTTTGACAGTATATGTGGAGCATAAGACAGCAATAAAGTTATTTTAATCTACATTTGGCCAAGCAATTATACCTCATGCCTAATAAACTTAAAAAATATTTTAGATAAAAATCTGGTGTAGATAAAATATATGTTATTCGGATATTCATAATAAGAAATAATTATAAATATTCAGTATTTCTGGCATAAGAGATCAGTGAACTAATTAATCTATGATAAATGTCCTATATGATTATAAGTGTATTTTAGTGCTCCTAGAAAGCATATCTAATGACCAATTTTCCCTCTCATTGATAAACAAATATAATAAAGATTCAATAAATGTTTTTTAATTTCATAAAAATGTCATATAATCAAGGCAAATAAAATGCTTTTTCAAAATTTATTTATATATTTTATATATTTAGCAAGAGTATATATACATATATAATAAGTAAACAAAATCACCACAAAAAATGTACAAGAATAATTTAACAAATATTTCACTATATGGTTTTTGTCATTGGGTAATGAGCATGTATTTGGATTTGGATTCATGTAATGATTTTTATTATTTCCAAAATGTTTTTATGATTAACAGAAGTCAAGTTATCATGAAAGTATAAGGTACAGCCAAATTGTTACTATGTACTAAGAGAAATTTAACCAGTGCCACAATTTTGACTATAACCTAATCTATAAAAAATTTGTACAAGACTTAAAATTTCATCAAGTACAAAGAGGAGAAAGATAAATACCCTCAAACTTTTAGTTTTGTTCTTCCATGTGTTTGACTCAGGATACTCTTACAATGTATGACTCAAAAATGCCAGAAATAACACAGGACCTTCCATAAACCTCTTAAAACCTATATATCAAAAAGGATTTGAGAAAGAATTTTAAACTTTTTTTTTTTACTAGGCTGCCTCTGCATTTCAGGATACAGGCTCAAACCTATAGTGATAAGCAAGAAGATAAAGGAAAGTAGTAAATGAAGCTTGAGAGGAAAAAAGGGTTAAAAATTACCTTTCATTCCTCTCCTTCCATTCTTATTTTTTCTGATCTAGTCTTTGCTTTTCCTGTTTACAATAGACATGTTATTTACTAAAAAGATTTGTGGAGTGCATACCCTGAGGGGGTCCCCAATCATTCACACCTTTACATAACTCCCTGTCCTTGGATATATGCAGAAACTATGAATTGCTTCTAACTAATGTAATACAGCAAACAATGAAAAGATTTGCAGATATAACTAAAGTCTCTAATCAGTTGATTTTGGATTAATCTAAAGACCACCCTGGATGATTGGATCTAATTAGCCCATCTTTTTAAAAGAGGGCACAACCCTTGTCCCTAGGTAGGGAATCAAAGTAACAAGAGCTATTACTCCCATGTAAAAGTCAGGTAATTTGAATTCTGTAGGCACAGAGAAATAAATTCTTCCAACAAGGGCTTTAAAAGTAATTCAATTCCTTCCCCAGCACAAGCTTCCACATGAGACTGCAGCCCAGCTAACATGTTGATTTTAATCTTGTGAGATCTTGAGCAGAGAAGTCAGCTTAGCCAACTCTAACTCCTTACCTATAGGAAGTATGAGGAAATAAATGGTTATTGTTTCAGCCTACAATATTTGCTTATTTTTTGCACAGCACAGAAACCTACTACAAGGGTGTATGTTATATTACAGTATCTCTCTGGAAAAAGTCCCCCCATTGCTAATGTAATGAGGATGGTTTGCACAACATTGATGTAACCTGGCAGCCAAGGAGAGTGGACTGGAATGTGCATGTGTGAACGATGGTGACTTCACTGTACTAGTCAGTGGAGGTGATAGACATGGTTCAGTGAGCATGTGTACTGTGTAGCTGTTGCATTCAAAATGACTGAGCAATAAGTCTGCATCAAATTTTACATTAAGCTAGAGCATTCCTCCACAGAAACTATTCAGAAGGTTCAGAAGGTTTTCAGGGACTTGAAGCAATGAGTACAGCACAAATCAAAGTGTTGCACAAAGGCTTCAAAGATGGTCGAGAATCATTTGAAAGTGATCCACATTCTGGAAGGCCTGCAACAAGCAGAACATCTGAGAATGTTGACTGTGCACAGGCTGCAATTTACAAAGATCAGCAACAGACAGTCAAGAATTAGAAGCTGATCTGGCGATTCTAAGAACTACTGTGTATGAGATGTTGATGCAGGATCTTGGCATAAAATGTGTCATTACAAAATTAATTCTGTGGCTTCTGCTACTAAACCAGAAGGAACATCATGCTGCAGTTGTTACTAACTTAATTCAAACTGCTACCAATGAAGCAATTTCCTCAAGAAGATTATAACCAGAGATGATTTGTGGGCCTATGGCTACTAGTATGATCCAGAAATGAAGACTCAGTCATCCCAATGGGAGTCACCTGGTTCTCCACACCCAAAGAAGGTGCAGCAAAGTTATAGCAAGATCAAGACCATGCTAACTATGTTTTGTTTTTTGGAAAGGCATTGTCCATCACAGGTACACCCCTCCAGGCCGAACAATTAATGAGTAGTACTTGAATGTTCTTCATTGGTTGAGAGATGCAATATGATGAAATGGCCACAGCTATGGGCAACTGGTGATTGGCAGCTTCATCATGCCAATGAGTTTGCTCATCATGCATTGCATCTGGTGCAGTTTTCTTTTTGTGAAACAGCAAATCACCTAGGTGATTCAACACCGCTACAAGCCAGATTTGGCACCCTGTGATTTCTGGCTTTTCCCCAAACTAAAATCACTTTAAAAAGGGAAGAGATTTCAGTGCATGGGTGAGATTCAGGAAAATAAGATGGGGCAGCTGATGGTAATTCTAACAAAGGATTTTGCAGTATTTTGTACAGTGGAGTGGATGCTAGGAGAACTGTACGAGGTCCCAAGGTGGCAACTAGGTGACATTGTCCTATGTACAATGTTTCTTATATCTTGTGCCTTCTCCAATAAATGTGTTCATTTTTCATATTACATGGTTGGATACTTTCTGGACATACCTCCGTAGTATATTTCTTGAAAGCTATGCTAACATTTTTATTTCACAAATACTATAAAGGCATTCTGAATACATTCAATACATTTAACCTTTGCAACAACCTTGTTGGTTTACCAGTATTTTCTGCTGTTTGCTTTCTTATTTGAGAAAACTGACATTTACCGAGTTCAGACACATAGCTCCAGAAACAGTGGCTTGATTAGGAAGCAGGTCTGTCTTATTAGAGCCTATATCTTGCCTATTACCCTTCAGATATATTCATTCAGTGACTGGTTTAGATGATGCACTGCTGCCACATCTTCAGATAGAATTAATTACATACACAGTTAAGAAAAATTTGGCATAAAAGTGTTTTGCTTTTCCTTCTGTCTTTGTATTTTCATACCATTGTGCATTTGGAATGGAACGTTCTAGCTGTATTTACATGGAAGAAAATAAACTCATCACGGCAAAATGTTACCGATCTAAACATTTTGAGGACAGAAGACAAATAATGTTGCAGATGTAGTTTATCAGGAAGGGTGTTTGTGTTCAAGCTGGCTGTGTGCCTTTCAGAAAGACTGAATTGCTAAGAATAGTGCAGAGCTGGAGTACTGCTTAGAACACAGCTCGGCAGAAATATTACATTAGTTATCACAAGCGAAATCACTATTTCTAATGATAAGAAGAGATCAGCTGGGATGACCCGAACACATTATCTAAGAAAAGGTCTCTGCCTTAACCATGCTGCTGTGATGAATGGCTCTCACTTTATTCCAGCATAGCTCTCCTTAAAGAGATGAGAGGCATGCAAGCATTATGTAAGAGAAAAAATTGAACACAGTTTGCGTTTCATCAGTTATTAGAGCTTGCAAATCGCTATTCAAGTCACACAATTCCTAAATAAAAAACAAGACTATCAGGTGTGTGATGGCAGAGTAATATAACCTGAACACATTGTGATTCGTCTTGGGGAAATCATCACAGAAGGAACTGAATTGAGTTAAAGGCATTGTTCCTAATGCAAGGAAATGCAGTCTTAGTTTTACTTTTCTTTAGTCAAAATGTGCCCAGATAAAATACTGCCCAACTTGGACTTATATTAGCTGTTTTTCCTACCTTCTAAGAATTTAGTGAGGTTCAATTAAGATTGTGAAAATTAAAACATGTTAAATACTAACATAAAGCATTATTTGAATACAATGAATAGTTGCTATCAAATTAGCCATTTAGCATAATGTGTCCTTCCCTCTAATAGATTCGGAACTATAAAAATCATTTTCTTTAATTGGAATTGGAATCATAGGCTTTTGCTTTTGGTAACCTTTTGGTAAATTTTATAAATAAAGTCCCATCTGGAAACTCCAGTTTTATTAAAATCTTAAAGTTCATAAAATTACCACTTACTCTATCACATAAAGATACTTGTGGAATAATTAAGTATATGCAATTGTAATTTAAAATTAGTAATTATAGACAACTAAAGAACTGAACAATGTATGTTCTGAAGGTATAATGAAAATGACCAATGCTGTTAAAGACTGATTCATGAGAAGCTAAATCAAGGAAACTAATAACACCCTAAAAATGGGCATCAGGATCATAAGAAGGAAGAACATGAACAGTGGAATGTGATGGAAAACTACAAGAACAGAAGCCTATTTGCTTTTCTATTATTCCCTTACCTGTGATATATATACTCAAATGTATTATTGTTTTTATCTTTCTCACATCCTTCAAAAGGTAAAAAGATAAATTTCTGTCTCTACATTATTAAAATAAACTGCATAAAAATGTAACGATACATCCAGGTAATAACCAAAGTTGTATTTTCTCCAAATATAAATGATTTCCCTTGCCCCTTCTATTTCTGTCAATAGGTAACAGCAGATCATCCCTTAACTTCATTATATATTCTATGAGAGAAGAATAAAAGCACTTTTTTACCTGACCAAAGACAGATTATTCCTACTACCTTCATCTATCTCTTCATTATCTTTTGTAACCTTTGTGTATGTTTTTTTATTCCATAGTTTACTTGGTACAGAACAAACTTTTACTTTTTATTCTAAACTCAACATTCACCTTCCTTTTGATCAAGA
The DNA here is from genome assembly GCA_004026585.1 of Noctilio leporinus. NCBI lineage: Eukaryota > Metazoa > Chordata > Mammalia > Chiroptera > Noctilionidae > Noctilio > Noctilio leporinus. Next base: position 420,694 of record PVIW01000336.1, on the reverse strand, counting down.
TAGGGTACCTTGAGTTCCAATTTGGCATCTTTTCTAACTTTAAATCTATCCCTTTACACTCATCAGCTTCTATTCTACTGAGTCCCATAATTAGTATTCTGGTTTCTTTTTAAGCCTAATTTTAACCTCATTCCATTAAATTCCTTTTAGTCCTTAAAAAGTTTATGTAAAGCAAAAGAAATTATCAGAAAAATGAAAAGGGAACCCCAATATATGGGAGAACATATTCACCTATGACACATCTGAGAAGGAGTTAATTTTCAAAATATATAAAGATCTTATACAACTCAATACCAGGAAGACAAATAATCTTGCAAAAAATGAGCAAAGACCTGAATAGATATTTTTCCATGGAGCACATACAAATGGCAATAGACATGAAGAAATGCTCAATGTTACTAACCATCAGACATGTGCAAATTAAAGCTACAAGGAGATATCACCTCACACCTGCCAGAATGGCCATCATCAATAAATCAACAAACAACAAGTGCTGAGGGTGGAGAAAGGGGAACCCTGGGGTGTGGTTGGTGGGAATGCAGATTGGTGCAGCCACTGTGGAAGACAGTATGTAGCTGACTCAAAAAATTAAAAATGGAATTGCCAGTTGACCCAGTGATCCCACTTCTGGACATGTAACCCAAGAATCCTGAAACACCAATCAGAAATAATGTATGCACTCCTACGTCCATAGCAGTTATTTACAACAGCCAAGCTCCCGAAAGAGGCCAAGTGCTCATCAGGAGGTGGGTGGATAAACAAGATATGGTACCTTTACACAATGGAATAGTATGTGGCTGTAAAAAAGAAAGAACTCTTTCCCTTTGCAATCGCATGGATGAAACTGGAGGGTGTTATGCTAAGTGAAATAAGCCAGTCAGAGAAAAAGAAGTACATTCCACTTATATGTGGAATGTAATGAAAAAAATAAACAGATGAACAAAATAGGACCAGAGGCCTGAATACTCAAACAGACTGACAGATCTCAGAGTGGGGCAGTATGTGGTAGGGACAGGAAGAGATCAGCCAAAAAACATATATGCACACATGCCTAGCCCATGGAAGCAGACAAAAAGTGGTGAAGTGGGAGGTATGCTGAATGAGGGAGGCAAAGGGGGAAATTTTGGGCCAGCTGTATTAGTGTCAACAACAACAAAAAAATAACACAACACAGGATAAAAAAGTGTAATGTATTATGCCCACACACCAACCAACACCCTTAAAAGTTTTTCCATTAATTTTGAAGAGTAATATAATAATATTCAAGACTGAAATGGTACTTAGAAGTCTGAGATACCCAAGTTAAAATGAGGAAATGACATTTATTCACACTTGAATGTGTTTTTGTGGAAGACAAAAAAATTAAAAGGTTACATATACATACTCTCTAGCTCTGTAATATATTTTCTAAGCCAGGAAACATAAAAATGTGAAAATAGAAATATTTATGTGCATGAACAATAAGACTGTTATTTATAATGGATGGTGTCAATTTATGTTAAAGCCAGCATGTAAAGGATTTGAACAGAAATGCATTTGCCAGATTGGAAACAAATGTTAGGTACCACTAAGAGCAAAAATTAAAATAATAAAAAGATTACTTGGCTATATTATTTTATATAGGTGCAGTAGGAATTAAAAATAAATAAAATACTTAAAAGGCAAGAGGAATATTGAAAAGAGAAATTAGAAAAGTATTTAGAAATGGCCAGCAATTACCCATAAGCCTAGTTTAAAAGAACAAATTAGAGTATTTATCCCTAAATACCCAATTTTCTCAGAAAGAATAAAGCTTTTACTTGCTTGGGTTAAATTAGCTTCCTGACCATAGGTTCTCTCTCACCTTGGAAATGAATGCAACTGCCTTCAAAATAAACTAAGCACAGAATAGTAATTCTGTAGAGCAAGGGAATTTAAAACTGTGTGTGAGTTGAAACACTTATGAGTAAAGGTACATTTATCTGCCAAGATCTCAGTGTTCTGTTAAATCCCTAACTTTCAGCAATGGAGATCTCAGGGGACTGTTGTAGACTTTAATCAAAAGAACATTTTGCCGTTTGGCTTAAAAGGTCAAACTTGCTAACTTATCCTTATGTGATGGTAGTTTAGTGATGGTCTAGTAGCTTGACTTGTGGATTGTCATGACCCAAATAATTTTGTGGCAATGGAAAATTGATAGAACACTTTGAGCCTTACTCAACCATTAAAAAGAACATTAACTAAGCTTTTGTGTCAAACAGAGTATAGCTATTCACACAAAGAAAGTCTAAGAAGTTTCAAATAGAACAAATCCAAGAATATTTAAGCTTTTATTTTTTCCATAAGCATCTGAATGTAGCAAAAAATGTACGTAAACCTCCAGTTGTTCATGAAGAACAAAAAAGAAAGAGTTACTAACAAAAGGCAGAAGGTCCTCAGAGACCATTTGACTACTGTGTGTCTGGATCCCTACTAATTCTGAATATTTTCTCTGAGAAGAGAAGTGGTCTCTCATACCTCCACCATCTGCATTCCTAAAACTAGCATATCACAGGTACTTAAGGTACAGGTGGATATAAAATGACTTGTCTAATTATATACATCATTATTGAAATTTTTCATACCACAAAACCAGGGGAAATTATCTACTGCTTTAAGGAACGGTGTTCTCAGAAATTGAGGTGAGAAGGGAGAAGTTGTGAGTCAGACACTTTTGGACACTGTACATGCAGATAGCGAATATAACATCTGAAATATAAATTACGTATATAATTCAAAAAGCCCAATCTGAGTTATCTGGATGGATAGTGCTAATGGATAAGTCAGCACAAAAATCATTACATAATCATACCTGTTGAATTCAGGTTAATTTAATTCCCTGAGATACTTTACTTGAAAGCAATGCACTTTAAGAATGCTGTAGGTTTGAATAACAGCAAATACTTAATTCTTATTTGCTTTGCATAAATATTGAGAATATGCAGATGAACAACTATTTTAGATAAATGCACTGTGATAGTTTTAAAGCTATATCCAGTAAATCTTAGATATTGCTCCCCTCAAGAGATTGGTTTTATGTAGAGAATAAAGCATGACAGGAGTGATAGGATGTCACTGCAGAGTTAAATTCTAAGAAATACTATAGTTTCCCATTTTAATTGTAATCTCTCTCTCCCTCTCTCCCTCTCTCTTTCAGTATCTCTCTCTCTCTGTCTCTCTCCTATTCTCTCGCACACACACACAACCTCTCCCTTGAATACTTGTTCTGAGGGAAGTTTGATCTACTGTACCAGACTTTAGAAGCTTATGGAGAAACACACATGACAAGAAACAGGCTTGTTAGGATTCACAGGGCACTGGAAGCAAGTGCTTCCCAGTCAAGCTGTGGAAAGAGCACAGCTCTGGTCAGCAGCGTGGCAGCAAGCCCATGAGAGACCATAAGTAAGAACTTCCCAACTAAGCCTCTCTTGGATTACTGATTTATTGAAAATGTGAGAAGATGAACATTTTCTCTTATAACCCCCTGATTTAATAAGGTAACTTGCTATGCAGGAAAAGGTAACTTAGCAAAATGCAATTTGTTTCAAACAAACACTAAATATATGTTCGTGTTTATGTAATTTCCACAGCTCATACCTATGTGAATGGGGAAGAAATATATTCAAGGATAACAATCAAGTGTTTTTTTTATTTTCATATTAAGCCAGGAAAATATCTGAATTTAATCTCAGCAATTTAGGGAGGCCTTTGAATTATAATGGGCTTTCATGATTCGCTGGACACAGATGGCTAATCAAATTTTAAGCAGGAGAATAATCATAGGTGTGGTGCCAAGAAGGTAAATGTTGGTTCTAGTAATGGTTTTGTCTTTGTGTATATTGTGTATCCTTATTAAGGGAACCAACGTTAAAAGAACTCTTTAGGTATCCAAAAAGAAGAATATACGGTCTGCTGTTGTTTCAAGATTCCAAGTTGTCTCGCATAAAATTGGGTAAAAGTACAGAATTTAGGATTTCGAAATCTGGGTATTATTTGCTACTCAGCCCTTAAAATGCAGAGAGATCTGATTAAGATCACTGGAGGGGCCAGAGGAGGAGGTTGCCAAGGCAACTGAATGCAGTCTAGGATGGAATGGGCTGAGAAGCTGAAGCCTCCCTGGCCTGTGGGAATAAAAAGAGGCTGGGCACGTTGGCTCGGGACCTTCACCGACCTTTTCTGGCTCCTGAACTGGCTCTCATGCTCGCCCTCTGGCTCCTCATCCTTGGAGATGTCTTGATGTTGGTGCCGTGGCTGCTGCGTTTCCCAGTGGATGGTATTTTGGATGGGAAGGAACTCCCGGCACAGCCTAGCATGGGGCTGGCCTGGCAGAGGGTGGCAGGTTTATTCTTTGTGTGTTCTAGAGGGGACAGGCTCCTCCTCAGAGCCGGCCATTTTTCCAGGTTTGTGTAGCTTCTGTGGATTATGTTGTTTTAGTTTGTAAACTAACCCTACAGAAACAAACAGGGCAAAAGATAGGAGAACCTAGGTGTTAGAGTTTAGCCTTAATTGATAAGCTGAAGTAATTAAAGCAGTGACTTGATAGGCTTAAGTGACAGCTTTTGAAGAAAGACTCCTTTCCTTTATCACCAAACCTTTGCCCCTGGGATTTTTGCCTAGCAGGTGGCAGTGGGCAGAGGGACCCCACTTGCTGTTCCGTAGCATTTACAACATGATGTGTTCCAGAAAACCACTGAACAGGTATAGACTTCAACTTCTTCCCTGAAATGTTTCCTATATTTGTTTTTAATTTGAACGATATCAGGAAAATTACACTCATCAATTCCAGCGTTATCCAATCAGGTTTCGTCATGTTTTTATTTATAAAGAGTCCTATGAAATCCATTGTTCAACCTCTCTGTATAAAGGCTTATGTGAGAAATGCCCTTCAGAATTTAGAATTAAAAAAAAATGCTTCTTGTAAGATGCATATAATAACATAGCCTTACTTTAAAAATAAAACCATAAAATGGTGAAAGGCTTTGACTGTAATGTGATAGAATTTCATACATATTTACCCTCTCATAAAACCATAAAATTGACTTTATCTTTTTTATCTGATTCACTACTTTAATATATTTTATAAATTTTAAAATATATTTTATATTTGCATAGAAATATATAGAGTATTATATATAGTTATGATATTTTACTGCCTCAGTTAACTTATCTTTAACATACACTAAATTGTTTGCATTTGTCACTCTGAGAATGAAGAATATAAATGAATAAATTATCCTCTGTCTTTTCTTAAATTATATAAGCAACATAACTTCAAAACTAGTCACCTGAAGTGTACTTAACAACAGTTCCAACAGTAATTAAGTCAACTAATTAATAGTAACTAAAAGAATCATAAGAAATTAGAGTGCCTATTTTAAAATATACAACTTAAGAAGTATATCCAAATTTCTTTTGAGGCAAATTGTTTAGTTCAGATTGTGATAATACTCTTAGTCACCTGTCAGGCTAACACACACACATGCACACACTCAAACATACACACATGCATAGGCACCCACAAAAATCACATTTGTATTTGTTGATGTAAGTCTTTTTATTCAGTGAAGCACAGATCAATGAAAGCAGCTGTCTAGAACAGTGCGATGAAATCAGCTGTCTTATTGAGTTTTTCCATCTGTAATTAACTATTGTGTATGTATAGCTTCAAAATTAAAATGCCAAAGAATGTGAAATGAATGCAAACTGTAAACTGTATAGTCTTATTTGGAAAGCTACTTTAATTTCATGCTTTTTAGCTACACTGTTTTGGAACTTCTTTGAAAGCATCTATTATTTTTTTTTAATGTTTATTGCAGTCTGTACCTTTAGCTATGTAGGGATTGCATGTCACAAAATATACATAAGCATGCAAACCATCACTATGTTCTAATTTCTAAGAAAATTGTTTCCTGGCATAATTTTCTGATCTACTTCATATCTTTGAATGTGTAATATAAAAGAACTAAAAAATTAATTTCAATTTTAAATCCTATCTTTGAATCTACAAATAATTTAGACTTCTGAACCTAGCATTCATCTTAATAATATTTTAATTAAAATATTTTATTGATCTTAATCTAAGGAACAATACTAAATTATAATGCACGGTTACTCTCTCCAAAATCTAACCATGACTTTGTTAGTTTGCTTATAGTCTTTGAAGTGATTGCTATAGGTTTTATTTCTCCTGAAGCATCTGCTTGTGGGTAAGTATTTCATAAGAAGTTCTGTAGAATCAGAAGTAAAATATCAAGTAGTCACTGTTCCAAAAGTACCAGCATAAGGATCCTTCCTCCTCAAAGCCCTCCTGCAGGGGCGGGGGCGATGTGTATTGTGACCTCCTGAGGGAAATATTGTTGTGGTCCCAGGCACTCCTTTGATCTGAAAACCACTATAGTAAAAGTAAATTCTCCATGTGCCTCTCAGAAAGTAATTGACAGTTACTCCACTAGTGTTTGTTGTTGATGGAAGGAACCAACTCACTCTTAAAACTGAAATCTATTTTCTGAAAAAGAAGAAAGAAATATCAGCTATTCAGGGTGATACCTTGGACACCTGAGCCAGTCTAGCTAGGGGACTTTATCAGGACACAGTCCTCTGTCACACCTCCCTTTCCTCTTCTATGATATTCCATCCATATTCCTACAGTCATTTTGAGGAAGAAACTCAAGTAAGCACACAGATCCCTTGAGACAGTCATGATATCAAGTAAATGTTAAAATTATAAATAACTATAACTCAAATGTTTTGTGTAGCTAATTTTTATCAACCAAATCCTACAATTTTCTTCATTAGTAGTGAAGTAAACCCCTTCACAAACCTGGTTTCTTTGATTCATTCAGCCTTTACCTTCATGAGGGAGTACTTTAGTACTTATATTGGTTATTATATTTATAAACTCATAAGTTATAAAGTACTTATATTATTATTATAAATAGCATTATGTTGCTATTTATAATATTGTATTTTGCCTTTCTGAACTATATAATAAAATAACTAATATAATGCATATGATATCATCCCATAATTGTTGAGAGAAATTTACCACTGGTCTGGTCCAACAACTGAACCTGAACTACCCCAGAACAGTAACAGCAACAAAATGTTTAGAGAAGATTCACACTTTATACAATTGTAGGCTAACCTTGGATAACTTTTCCAGAGAATAAACAGTACTTTGATAATCTTGATCAAGGAGTTATCCTACTTGCTCAACTTATTTTGGATGCTTTTGTTTAAATATGTATGATCTACCTACACTTCTGCTAGAAGGCAGAAATGAATCATTGGTGCCTACTAAAGCAATATTTACTTGAATTAAAGTTAGAAAATATTTCAATGTTAAAACATGGGTGAAATTTTTCAGATATAGATACTTTCTTGGGGGAAAATTTTAACTTTATCCCTCTTGCTTTTCAATGAGAGTAAAATATTAGATATGCAGCAGTATTGATAATACCAGATTGTGCATCAGGAGACCTGAAAGGTATATTTGAAAGATCTCACATGTATAAGCCTCATTTACCACATTCCTCAGAAGAAAAGAACAGCTTTTTCCCTGAATTAAAATATTATTAGAAAATAGTGGTAATATTCCTTGAAAAAGTATTAGATCTATATTTATTTTAATATTATCAAAGTTGAATTAGAAGAACTCATGGAAAGGGTTTTTTTTTCAGAGACAAAATGACTAAAAAGAACTGTCATTATTGGTAGAATTCAGACTAGAAAATCTTTTTACATGTTTCTGGTAGTATTATCTCTAATCAGCACATTAGATATTTAAACTAAACTATCTCTCTTCTCTATTTCTCTTTCACCTTTCTTTATCTGGCTCTTCTTTGCAAATGACAAACTTCATTCATCATGTACACAGAGAATGTAATTCTAACTTTGTTTTTATATAATCAAAAATTCATGTATATTTCTAGTCATAAAGGTATGTAATCAATATTTATAACAATGTCAAAATTTCATTCATTTTTAATTGTCACAGATTGACTGAAGTCATGTTTACTCTAGTGATGCATTATATAGTATGTTGTGTTTAATGTTGTCATATTAATAGAAGAGAAATGTTGATGACTGATGAAGAGACAAGTTCATTTTTCTACCCAGGAAATTTGGAAGACTCACCCAGATGGTTTTTCTGTTTTGACTAGTGGAATGTTCTGATTGTTCAATGGAAAATAAGAGATCACAGTTCAGTGAATGGTATACAGAATTCAGTTTTTAAAACAAACACACAACTCCTATTACGATTCTATGGTGATTTATTTCACAACACTCAATTCTCCCCCAGGTACAAAGTATAATAGGAGTTGGGAGTTTGGACAATGCAGTTGCAGCTGCCATAAGTACGGTGATTAGGACAATTAATTCTGAGCAGGTTGCATTACCTACATACAGAGATATATAAATAGTTTAAAGATAGTCTTATTTTTACTTGATGTTTGCTTGCTGCAGTAGGAACAATTGTCTTCATTATTTCTTGGACATTTTTCCCACTTCACTCCTACCACTCCCTCAACATGCACACCATTATTCTGATCGCCATATTGAAAATTTGTAAGCATATTTTATGTGAATTGATTTATCAACAATTAACCTTGGTCCCATACTGGAATGTAATGATGTATTCATGGAAAATACAGCCTAACATTACCGTATGTCTACTGTAAAAAAATGAACTATTATTAGTAATAGAAATACAGTAGCTATAGTATAATAAAGAGATACAATAATCCTATAAGTGGTAAGCAAATGAGACCGGATAAAAATAATACATTTTTGTTATTGCAACACAAGTTATTTACAATTTTATCTTCTCTATATTTGCATTCTATAATTAGTTTATATATTTCCAGCTGGCATGATTAGTTTGCCAGATTCCTAAGATTCTGCTGTTATGTTTAACTTCTTTTATTGACAAAAAAACAGCTGATTTCAACACCTGGATTTTCCTGAAATAGTTTTCAGTCAATAATTTTTCTTTTCAATCAATTGAGATAATCTGACTTAGTATAGTAGCATTTTATGACACATTTTAGGAGTTTTTCTTGCACTTGAAGTAAAAAATTTGGCATTACATTTGCAAATTGTTTGCCCAATAGCTCTCTGAAACTTTCTAATGGACCCAAAGTAAGACACACAGATCTGCCTACTCTTATGACCTATTGAGTGAAATGGATTTATTAATTTCTCTGATGATAGGTAATTGTGCATAGTGTACCCACATTTTTATTAAATTAGGATATCTCCTGTTTCTTAGAAGTTAATTATAAATTATGTTGGCATATTTTTTCAGTTATGCCACTTAAGTCATTTTATAACTGAACATATAAGTATACTCTATCGTTATGCATGCTAAATGATTCAGTGCACTCAAAATTTACAAATACATGAAAAAGTAAAGATAAAAATAAAATAAAAATTTCATTTAGTTAATGTAAAATGGATTTTAACTATTTAAAAATGTTTTCATAATATATAACCTTGAAAACTAGCATAGGTAATCAACACAAGTGTAAATACTGAATTCAGAGAGCCAATGCAGAATTTTCTAATTTTTTAAAAAATATATTTTTATTTTTTAATCACAGTGGATATATAATATTATACTAGTTTCATGTGGACAGCCACATGATTTCATATTTATATAACTTACTAGGTGATCACTCAAGTAAATCTAGCACTCACCTGATACCATACATACATTATTGACTATATTCCCTATGTTATTCTGTAACTGCCAATTTTTACTTCTTAATTCCTTCACCTTTTTACCTTTTTCGCCCATTCCCCACCACCCCTCTCATCTGGCAACTGTAAAAAATGTTCTCTATACCTATGAATCCATTTCTGTTCAGCTTATTGTTTATTTTATTTATTAGATTTCATGTATAAGTGAAATCATCTGATATTTGTCTTTCTTTGTCATACTTACTTTGCTCAACATAATATCCTCTATTTTCATCCATGTTACAGATGGCAAGATATCACTATTTTTTTATGGCTGGCCCATATTTCATTTGCATGTGTGCACCATGTCTTCTTCATTTATTTACTGATGGATACTTAGGTTACTTCCATATCTTAGTTATTGTACATAGTGTTGCATATGGAGGTATATGTCCTTTCAGTTTAGTGTGTTGGGTTTCCCTGGATAAACTCCAGGAGTGGAATTTATGGATCTATCTTTATCTTTTGTTATAACCTGTTAGAGTCTATTTTGTCTGGTATATGTATTGCTACCCAGCTTTTTGTTTGTTTGTTTCCATTTTCACGAATAACTTTTCCAGCCCTTAACTTTCAGTTTGCATGTGTCTTTTGATCTGAAGCAAGTCTCCTTTAGACAAAGTATGTAAGAGGCTTGTTTTGTTATCCATTCAGCTACTGTATGTCTTTTAATTGAAGCCTTTAATCTATTTGCATTTTAACACAATTTTTTTTTTTTTTAAGATTTCTTATGTATTATTTTCAGAGTAGGGAAAGGGAGAGAGGCAGAGAGGGAGAGAGAGACATCAGTGTGTATGATTGCCTTTCACCTGCCTCCAGCTTGGACCTGGCTGGAGACTTGGCATGCAACCTGGTTATGTACCCTGGCTAAGAATTGAACCAAGAACCTTTGGGTTCACAGGCTGGCTCCTTACCTACTGTGCCACCAGCCAGGGCTTATAACACAATTGTTGACAGATATGTATTTATTACCACTGTATTTGTCATACTTTTATCTTTTGTTTTCCTTCTTCTTAAAGAAGACTCTAATTTCTTGAAATGCTGATTTGGGTTAATGAACTCCTTTAGCTTTTTGTTGGTTTTGTTTTGTTTTGGTCTGGAAAGCCCTTTACATGTCCTTTGATTCTAAATTACAACTTTGCTGGATGCACTAATCTTGGTGGTCCTAAAGAGCCTTGTGGGTAACCTCCCCAGTCACCCAAGCTGGGCACTCCAGGTGGTGTGAACTGTGTACACTCTTCTGTTATAGTTGAGCTTTGATTGCTGTCAATGGGAAGGATTTACTTCCAAGCTGATCAGCTGTGAGGACTAGCAGTGAACTCTTGCAGAAGGTATACTGCTCAGGGACCAACCCCATGGAGCATAACTCATTTTAGCAGGGCTCGAATACCTGCCATGTCCACCCCTTTATTGTGTCAGTCATGGAGGTAGTTGGATGGTGCTTTAGGGTAGTCTGAATCTTTCCACTGGGTGTGCTGCCTCTGGGGCCTCTCAGAAGCTGCAGGCAAGATGACCGGCCATCTGTACCCTGTCTGGGGACCCCTAACATGAGCAACAAGTGATCCACAGATGGCTGTTAATTTTGCTGGGCTTGGAGGTGCTCAGGAAAAGCCAAGATGCAAACCAAGACCAGCAGCTTCCGGCGAGAGGCCCAGGGCCATGTAGCAAGAGGCATAGGGGCCTAAAATATAACATGAATCCACAATTTTCAAATCCTGAACTAATATTTTCTGTTCATTTTCTCAGTTTCCAAGGCAGTGCTTCTCAAACATGTGCTTCAGAAGCACCTGAAGAACTTGTGAAAACCCAAATTGCTGACAACCACCTCCAGGGGTTCTGGTTCAGTAAGGCTGGGTGCACTCTTGAGAATTTGCATTTCTAATAAGTTTTCAGTTAATAGTAATGGTTTCATAGATTAAAAACAAATAGGATGTTGCAAATATCCTACCCATATTGAAATGCTATAAAGAAGATGGTTATAGCCTCTAATCTCAAAAAAAGCAATATGTCTAAGCCAATAGGTTATATACAATACTGCAAGAACATTCTGAGCTATGAAGAATGAGGAAATAAAATGTGCAGCATATGCTATAAAATCTTTCTTGCCACATGTGCATTTGTGTATACAATATATACCATTCATCAGTATGCATCTAAACACAAACATGTTTTATGCTCGCAGATAGAGAAAAGATACATTACAATAAAAGTATATAGATCAGAGCAGTATTCTATTTGTTTTACTTTTACTGTCTCTGAGATTCTTTTAACATAAAGTACACCAAATTTTTATCATGAGAACAAAGTGATATTCAATACTAGCTAAAGAGAAGTTTCTTTCCTTGCAATTCCTTAACTATAAAGGTCCTTTTGAATACTCACATGGCAAAAAAGCCAAATGTGTCTCTCTAATCCTGGACATGAGGGATTATCTGATATCCCCGGTTTCAGATGTAAGAGCAAACCTAGTTCAATGAAGTCCACTGAGCTAGCTATACACAGAATGAAGCCAGGATGCTATACAGAATCCAGAGAGAGAGAGAAAGAGAAGTGGGAGAATCAAAGAAATAAAAAGATTCCAGGAACCCACTTCCAGCTTTTAAAGTTGGTTGTGTGCAGCCTGGGAGGAGCAGGGGGAAAGAGGAGAGCAACGCTTTGCACCACATCCTGGACTCTGAGTGCTCAGCAGCAACGGGGAATAATAACAGTCCCTTCAGCTAATGGTCTATCTGCCTCTGTGTGCCCTGCCAGACGCCATGGGCATAATGGAAAGGTTGTGTGCTCGTGCACTCTCCCCGGAGCTGCTGAACTGTGGTGCCATAATCAGCACCTTTACTTGAAAGCTTGCCATCAAACTGAGCTAAGCACACTACACCAGTGCATCCAAATTGCTAATGGAAGGAAGCCAGGGAGTGAAGGAAGAGCACAGTTATTATTCCCAGAGTACGCACTCACTGAAAAAAGGAGGCCATATAGCCCATTGGAGAGCATGAGGGTCAAGGCTAAATGTGTCAATGAGAAAACAAGAAGAACACTGTAGAGTATCCATTCTTCCGGAAATTCCTTGGTAGAAATTTTCTTTAGAAGTTTTTAGGGCAATAGAAACATTCAATCAGTTTGGATGGCATGAGATTAATTGCCATCCTCATAATTTTTATGTAAATGTTTAATTTAAATAAAATAGAATAAAAGGAAGAAATGTAATACTGTTTATTTGCAGATATCATGAATATATGTAAATATTATTTTTCATTCGTCGCCCAATATTAAAATGTTAACTCAAATGCATGAAAGACAAAATGCAAAGTCTGAAACTGTAGTGCATCTAGAAGAAAAGATTATTGGGATCTTAGGTTAGACCATAATTTCTTAGATGCAACACCAAAACCATAAGTTATCAAAGCAAACAATAAATAATAAGTTTGTTGAGTCAAAATTCAGAATATTTCTCTGAACTATACTAAGAGGAAAAATAGAAGGTATGGGTTGTATGAAAATGTATTTAAAATACTTGTATCTAGAATATTAAAAAACATAGGTTTTTAAAAAACCAACTAACCAACTCCTATATCAATCTATATAAAATAGAAGAAGTAAGCATGAAATCAATAGCTAAACAAAAGCTTCTCAATATAATACCCCTGAATCCTAAATTTGTGTAATAAAAATGCTAGATTCAGAGTTGACTTTGCAGATTAAATAAAATTTAAACATTATTTTCCATGAAAGCATCAAGTAGGTATTTTTACTCTTGTAGAAATATTACAATTCTCTTTTTGAAATGCAAATCTAAAGCTGAGGTATTTCACAGAAGTTATTATTTGGGATGTATATGTCAAGAATATTCATTTTTAAAAAATCTTTCAATAAAGTAATAAGCATTTACTCAGCAACCTTAACCTTTGTATGTTTCAAAAACATAGCATGCTCATTTTGAAAACTGAGTGAAGGAAGGAAAGGAAGTCTAAATATCATTTTCATTTATCACTATCATGATTATTATTCATTTATTCATCTATTTATTTAAAATGTATTATCAAAATAATTGTTTGTCAAGCCTGATGAAATTTAGAAAATGCTCTCATGGGCCATGCTTTGTGCGGGTGGTGGAAGAAAATTGTTAAAAATGATAAAGTAGAAAAATAGATTCAAATATGTATTTAGGATGAGAAAAGTGATATATACTGATCAATATAGGTCATCTTGTATTAAATAGATGGAAAGACAGACCTTATTAGAATAAACAGGCAAGGTCTGAATTGGTAATATTCACAGGAAAAGCTCAGTGATGAGAAGTGAAGTTCTCTGGAAGAAGACAAAGTAAGCCCTGTGTTTGGAAGCTCGGAGATCTGTGTTTGAGAACATTTTGGAAAATGTCAGCAACTGTGAGACTCTGTATAAGGAGATTTATGAACACATAACTGGAAAGACAAGTTAGCAGCAGTGACCCCAATGGTAATGACTTTGGATTTTATTCCAAGTGCAAATGGAAGCAAACGAGAGTTTTGTCAAGAAAGCGACTTAATCTGTTACTGGTCTTAAATTAAAAAAAACTTTATTAATAAAATGGTTGTTTGATATGAAAGCTAGCTTTGTGAGAGGGTTGTTACTTATCATTAAGATGAAAAAGCTGTGTAACCCACTTGGCTCTACTTCAAAACCAAAAGAAAATAACATTCTAAGAGAAGAAAGATGAAAAATTGATAAATACTAGAGATTTTACCTGGAGCTGTTGTAAGTTTAACATTTTCTGGGTTGGGAGGGTATGATTTGACAGATCATATATAAAATACAATGACTATCTTGCATTATCTGTTTTAAGTAGTTTAAAATATGGTAAAAACACCAAATCACAAAATATCAACAAAAAATTGCTTTAAAGTTTTTATTAGAAATATAAATTTTAAGAGGAGGCAAATGGGTAATTTAAGTAATACCTTGTACATGAGATCTTTAAGCCTTAATTGGCCTGAAATAAAGCCCCCTGACATCTTTTTGTGTATGTGTGACAAAAATAATGTTGGTAATGTTTCAAATTTGTGGACATGACTATTCATACCAACACTTACATGTAAAGGACCATTTCAGTTACAATGAAGTTGATTACAAGTAACATGATAGGTCATAGTGGCCTTGATATTCAGGTAATTATTTCATAAATCAAAGAGTCTTGAAATAGGTGGTACTGGGAATGGTTCCATAACTCAAAAATATCATAAAGAAAGAAAGCTCTTTTCATCTTTCCATGTCCATTTTCAGCATAATCCAAAATAGATAACTTAATTAAAATGGCTAAAATCTAAAACAGCAAATGCTAGTGAAGATGTGGAATAGCAGCATCTCTTATTTATTAGTGAGAATGCAAAATAGTAAACCACTCTGTAAGACAATTTTATAGTTTCTTACAAAACCAAGCCCACTCTCATTATATAATCAAGCAACCTTGCTCCTTGATATTGCCCAAATAAAATGAAAACTTATGTTTAAATAAAAACTTGCAAAATAGTATTGTGTATGTATCAGTTTTATTCTTGCCACTTAGATGTTGTTCAGTAGGTAAACATAAATGGATATACCAACTATGGTATCTCTACACAGTGGAATATTATTCAGTGGAAAAATACATGAGCTATCAAGTCATGAAAAGTTACAGAGAAAATTTAATGCATATGACTTATTCTGGAAAAGGCAAAACTGTGGAGACAGTAAAAATATCAGCAGTTGCTAGGGATTTGTGTGGAGGGAGGAATGAACAAGTAGAGGGTCAGGTAGTTGTAGGGCAGTGATAGTATCCTGTATGATATTGTGATAGTGGGTACATATTCTATATTTGTCAAAAACCAAGAACATGCAACACCAAGAGTGAATGCTCATGTAAACTGTGGACTTCAAGTTATAATGATGTGCCAAAGCTGATGTGTCAAATTAACACATGTATTACTCTGGTTAGTGGAAGGAGGTAGGATATACATGAAAACTCTGTGCTTTATACTCAATTTCACAGGTAACCTAATATTTTGCAAAAAATAGATATGATGAAAATTTTAATTTTTATGGGAAAACCCTTAAAATATTACTCTTCAAAACTATTTTAAGGTCTATATTGGCTTATGCTGATAATTTTATGCATTTAATAGTATGATGTATTGTAGAAACTAAATTTATATATATATGTATATATATATACACATAGCAAGATAGCATCAATATTTAATAAAATTATTTAATTACAAAGATTAGAAGTTTATGTAAGTCAAAATAATAGAAATTTATGCAATATACTATTAAAATTAAATAGGGTAAGCAACCAAAATCAGGCATCAAGCATCTGATAAAATTAGTGAAATAAAATAGATGAAGAGAATAGTACTGTAGTTAGTAGTCTTTATTAATTACTGAATACTTAAAATTTTGTGTGATAAGTGTGTGTATATGTGTTTATGCATATATGTATATACATGCACAGGTTAGGGAACAAATTAAATTCTTATAAACCAGGTCTCAGACTCTGGTCAAGATGGAGGTGTGGGCAGACATGGCTCAACACCTTGCACAACCACATCAAAATTACAACTAAAATATAGAACAACCATCATCAGAACTGTCATAAATCAAGGTAACTAGATGTCTGACAACTAGATTTAAAGAAACCACATCCATCCAGACTGGTAGGAGGGGCACAGATGCAGAACAGGTTAATTCCTCACACATGTGTGGCAGATGAAAACTCGGGAGGGATATTTCAGGAATGAGAAGTCCCAGACACACACCAGGCCCCCAAGCCCAGCGTTTCAGTGCTTGGAAGGTAAGTCCCCACATCTTCTGACTAAAAACACCAGTGGAGATTGAATTAGTGGAAGAAAGTTCTGGAGCCCCAAGCACTTCCTCCTAAAGAACCCACATACAGACTTACCTACTGATTCTCATTCCCTCTGAGCTCCAGCACCATGGCAGCAGCTTGAAAGACACCAGTGGTATACAGGGAGAAATTAAAGTGTCAGGCATCAAGGCAAGCATAAGTAAGTGTCCCTTTTCTAAACCCCCCTGCTCCTGAGAACCAGCAAAGTGGTGCTATATCTGAGACTCCATTAAGCTGGCTAACATTGACCTGCCTTGGAAATCCCCAGAGACTCCACCCTACCCAATTTAGGAACCCACTCAAGCTGCTTTTTCATATGAATGGCTGGTCTTGGCTCAGGCTCCACAACTTCCTAAATACTAGCAAACCAACAACAGCTGCCTCAGTAAGGCCGACCAGCACTAGAAGCAGTAAGCATAGAGTCACAGTTTGGCTTCTCCTGGAAACCTCCAAGCCCAGCACAAGTAGCAGCCATCTCAGATTGCTTTTAGCTCAGGTAGGGTGGCCACAGGCAAAGCACAGGTCAGGGTTGACCTGGCCTGCACCACCTGGGAAACCCTAGGGCCAATGTGCCCAGTAGACAGCTATAGGCCACATGGAAACACCAACACTCTGCCACTGCAGAGTTGATCCTCCATGGAAAGTGAAGGTTGGTGGTAAGTGATCACAACCAATCCTTGCAGCATGCTGGCCTGGGTAAATCCCTCCCACTGATCTGTCAACAGCAACCAAAGCTCAACTACAAGAGGAGGGTGTGTACTAATCCCACATGAAAGGTGCACCTTGAGTACCCAGCTTGGGTACAGAGGGAGACTATGTTACTGGACCCTACAGGGACTCCTACTACATTAGGTCACACTACCAAGATATGGAGTCAAAGCAGCTCTAGCTAATACATAGAAATAAACACAGAGTAGCTGCTAAAATGAGGAGCTATATAATCATAGCCCAAATGAAAGAACAGATCAAAACTCCAGAAAAATAGCTAAACAAAAGAAGATAAGCAGTCTATAAAATGCAAACTTTAAAAACTGGTAATAAGGATGCTCAAAGAACTTCAGGAAGACTTCAACAGCATAAAAATGATCCAGTCAGGAAAAAAGATACACTAATTGAAATAAACAACAATTTACAAGGAAACAACAGTAGAGAGGATAAAGCAGAGAATCAAATCAATGATATGGAACATAAGGAAACAAAAAACAACCAATCAAAATAACAAGAAGAAAAACAGAATCCAATAAAATGAGGATAGTATAAGCAGCCTCTGAGACAACATCAAGAGAGCCAACATTCACATCATAGGGGTGACAGGAGAAGAGAAAAATCAAGAAATTGAAGAAGATCTATTTGAAAAACATGGAAAGAAAACTTCCTTAATTTGGTGGAGGAAATTGACATGCAAGTGCAAAAAGCACAGAGTCCCAAACATGATGAATTCAAAGAGGCCCACACCAAGACACACCATTATTAAAATGCCAAAGATTAAATATAAAGTCCCTGGCTGGTGGGTCAGTGGATAGTGGATAGGCACCAGCCTGCAAACCTAAAGATTGGTCACTAGCTTGATTCCTAGCCAGGGCACATAACAAGATCTCCAGCTAGGTCCCCAGCTAGGTCTCCAGCTAGGTCCATAGCTGGAGTCAGGTGAAAGGCAACCTCCTTTATGATAGCTGTCAGTCTGTTTTCTGTATCTATGAGTCTTTTTTTCTTTTTTGTTGGTTTTTTAAAATTAATTTTCCATATAACTGAAATCATATGGTATTTGTTTCATTTATAAAATCAAGCCCTGGCTGGTGGCACAGTGAATAAGGTGCCAGCCTGCAAACCCAAAGGTTGCTGGTTCGACTCCCAGCCAGAGCATCATAACCAGGTTGAAAGCCAGGTCTCCAGCCAGGTCTGTAGCTGGAGGCAGGTGAAAGGCAACCATACCTCGATTTTTCTCTTTCTCTCTTCCTCTCTACTTTCCCCTCTCTCTGAAAAATAATAAATAAAATCTTTAAAAAATAAAATTAAATGAATAGAAAGAACATTAAGCCAAGCTTGTGAAATATACAAGAGCTAAACTTAGATCCCAAAGGAATTCTCATCTAAAGAGGTCACTATGCCTACTGGCTACTTTGGCTCTCTGGTGCCTGTCATTACCACTGACATAAATTCCTAAATATCCAATTTTTGTGGGTGTCACTTGCTCTAGAGTTAAAATGCTGAGCAAGACTTAAAATTAAAATAATTAAAGAATGGCATTTCAACCTCCAGATTAGTATATGAGGTGAATGGAGATAACTGAGCAAAAGAATGGATGTGCAGGAAGTGGCACACAACAGTAAATTAGATGGCAGGGAAAGATAGACTAATAGCCTTATTAAACAGCTTGGTTCTCACTAGCTTAAAATCTTAAATATATGACAATCAGAGACATCAATAACATTGCTTTTAAAACTAGAACAAAAAGTAGATACTGTTTATAATTCATGGTCATTGGACAACCGAATATATAGATGAGAACATTCTATTTTAAACTAGAAGTATAATCATCTTCACACCCTGTTTTACCAGATTTAATATGTTTGAAGACTTCTTGGGAAACCTGGAGTTGCTTCAATATCCAGAGGGACTGGAACGAGATGCAGAGAAAGCAGGAATCTTGAGACTTCTGTTTTAATTAAAGCAATTCTTTCACATTTTCAACATTGAAAGTCGCCATAAAATTATTTTTACAGAAGAGTTTTGACTCTCCAAATTTTGAAAGTCAGTGATATGTAAAATGGCAGCCTCTAAGTCAACTCTTAAGAAACAATTCTGAGTATAAATTTTCCTGTTTAAGAAAATGATCAAATTTTTTTCATATCAGCTACTTTTTCCAGGTGCTTACTATGGGACAGACACTTTGCTAGCACTTTTTTTTGTGAGCTACTTAATTTAAACAAGACTTTATGCTTTTTTAAAATTAGAAGTATATATGAATAGGCATTTCCAAATTCAATTTTATGTGCTTAAAGCCTTTTGGAATGATTTGTTTTTGCCACTTAATCTTCATTCAGTCAAATATTCTTGTCAATGCTAATCCATGAAAACCTTACTATAGGTAGGTTGAAGCAGTAGGAGGCTCAACAAACTAGTGGAATCAGTAGAATATCTTCTTACTCTATTTAGACTAGTGGAATCTCTCCATCAGAGAATGCTGTCAGCATGTTTATGCTTCCCTAAAACGTGTATTGAATACTTTGCTGTAACTGGTATAGACCCTATAATTCTAAAACTCCCACATTCACTCCAGCCAAGATGAAAATAAATTTTTTACAGCAATCCTGTTATTGGCAACAAATTGCTATCACTTTCTCTTAACAGCTGTGAATCACTCATGTTTAGTCTCCAGTCTCTAACTAACAAAAGACAATTAAAAGGTATATAGAAGGTAAAGGAATGTCTTTCTATTGCATTTTTTTTTTTGTTCCAATCACTGTACCAAGCCACAAACTTGATGGATTTGATGCCCCAAGGTCTGCGTTTCTATGTTCTTTAACCTCAGGCATCAATTTTTCTTGGTTTGTTCTTTGCTTCTGTTTTTGCCTCAGTCCTGATTCTGTATAACAAAAAGTACTCTGCCTCCCATTTCATCTTTGGTATTTTTGTGCTGTTCATGCTTAATAGGTTTTTAACTTTTCAGGTTGCTCTTCATGACCCCTCTGATTCCAATCCCATATGCTTAAAGAAAATAAATTTAAAATATTTATTGTGTATATTTTTTTCTCACATAATGAAACCTGCTTTATCTCTTGGCTTTTAGCTTGTGAAAGTTGGCCTCCCTATAGAATGCTTCTGTACCTTTTCATCCTTGCCCTTTATCTTTTCCTCTATCTTCAGCTTTGCAAGGTAAGTCTGATGATGCCTAAAGATGAAGAAGCTGTTTTGCAACAATGAGATGAATGCCAAATGCTAAGGAAAGTGGAATAAAAGGCTAAAAGGACTTAGAGTCACTGAAGATACATAAAGTTGCCGTAACTGGCCTGAACATCCCTTCTTATACTGCTTGTGTAACAGAAATAAATCACCGTTTGATACAGTCAAATTGCCTGTTCATATTTCCTAATATACTTCTAATCGATACAGTAACTGCAGATATTAATTGATTTATTATAGAAGTCAGAAATTGAGATAAAGAAATAGATAATGTGAAATAAGGTATTAGTTTATATTTATTCTACTTTTTCTGATATTTCCCACAAATTAACTACCAACTTCCCAAATTAAAAACTATATTCAATGTTAGATATATTCATAAAATAATAATTTACTTAATAAAATATTTAAACACATTAACAAAATTACTTGATTTTTTCAATTATATACATTATAGTAACACATAAGTATATTTTTCCATGAGAACAAAAGCAATATCATTCATTTAATGAACCTAGAATATTTAAAATTACATTTCCATGTTCTTTAGTCTATATTCACATAAAGAGGCTCACTTAGCTTATTGGTGATGATTCAAATGGTCTATTCATCCCTTTTGGATAAAGAATGGGGATATATTTTGTACCATAAGTAGTTGTATGTACTTTTTGATGGCATTTCTTCTATAATTATCACCTCACTCCAAAAATTTGAAATTTATGTACGTGTTGTGGAAGAAAGGTCTTGTCTGTGGAATTCAAATTAGACCTACACAATATCACTTAATTCTTGAAACACAGCCCTATAAGAGGAAACACAAAACAGTCATGTACTTTCCACTGAAATGAAAGTTAAGCAGGATTTGTACTGTTAAGTTATACAACTTGTCAGTTCTTAGATTTTATAACATAAGTGGACAAATATGATACTCTATTTTAAAACAATCTAAAAGCTATAGTCCTCCAGTTAAAATTTGCTCTCACAAGCCATATAGAAAAGATATTGCTCATGATCTGTTGACTGGCAATCCACAGGGTTCCCAACTTGAACCCCAAATTGGCCCCATGTACAGTGGGCAAGGAGAGACTTCAGAGAGGAAGGTGGCAGCTTGACCAAGCAAGAGACCTTTCTTCTGAGGCTTGCCTGGTGGCCACAGCCAAGTAGATCTCTGCAGCTGCCCACCAGATTCTTAAAAGTATATAGAGAGGCCTTAACTGAGTTCAGTCACATGTAGTATATGTTGTATACCATCCAGATGGTCTCAATGACACATCTTTCACTCAAGGCTGTGTCCTTAAAATGACTCCTTCTGCTGAAATGTAGGACAGAATGTCTGTATTTCAAGACAGGGATGACGGTGAGTAGACTCTGATTGCCTGGGTCTAACTCGAGGGTCCACAAACTATCATGTTCTCTCACTGACCTCCAACATGCTTATTAAATAAAAGTTACTACAATAAAAAATCCATAATCCTGAACATGGATTTTGGATGTTCCAAAGTCCTAAATGAGAGCTTAGCCATACCTGTTTTCTTCCCAAGTAGATGTATTAAATATAATTTAGCAATGTACATTTTATATAATACCTCTTTCTTAACCATTACAAATGAAAAAGTGAATTATTTGAAATTACCTGGGTGCTTATGACTACATTACCATTTTTATCAGAATGCTTATCAAATTTAATCACAATTTACAATTCTACAATAAAGTTTGATTGAAGTTACATACACACACACACACACACACAGTAGCACCATAAAGATTCTCATTTTATTTTATTTTGATATGTGTGAACCCTAAATTGCCAACCTGATAATATGGTAACATCGCTCAATGCATTTGCAATTCAGTCAAAATTTATATCTTAGAAGTGTATTAAATCTTTTGCACTGATTTATTTTTCAATTGCTTTTACTGTAGCAAAATACATGCAACATAATATTTACCATTTTTATTATGTTTAAGTGCACAGCTTAGTGATATTAAATACATTCCTAATGCTACCATCACCACCATCCATCTTCAGAGCTCTTTCCATCTTGTAAAACTGAAACTCTATACCCATTAAACAATAGTTCCCTATTCTTCCTTTCCTCAACACTCAGGAAACCACGATTTTCCTTTTTGTCTATGCTTTTGACTGCCTCATGTGCCTCATACAAGTGGAATCATGATGTATTTATCTTTTTGTAACTAGCTTAATTCACTAAGGTTATCCACCTTAACTTTAATCCATGATATAGCATTTGTCAGATTTTTTTCTTTTTAAAGCTGAATAACATTCCATTGTATTTCTATAAATTTTGTATATATATATAATCTGCTTATCAATTCATCTATTGATGTGGGGCTGCTTTTGCATTTTAGCAATTGCAGGCAATGCTGTTATGAAAACAGGTGCACAAAAATCTCTAATATGCCATTTTAAGTTAATTTTGGTATATAATGACAAGTAGAATTGCTGAGTCATGAGATAATTTTATTTTTAAATTTTTTTCAGAAACTGTCATAAAGTTTTCCATGTCAGTTGTACTAGTTTATATTCCCACCATAGTTCACAAGTATGCCAGTTTCTCCATATCTTCATCAGCCTTGTTATTTTAATAACAGCCATTCCTAAAATGTATGAGTGTTTTGTCCTCATTCTTAATTCAAAAAGTCACTAGATGAGTTAATATTTTTATGTAAAATGAAAGTTTGATTTATATTAAGAATTATACATGAGAATTCACACTGAACATTATTTTAAAAAGTAGCAAAAATGAATATATTTTTGTATTTATTTTTTTCTATTTTTATCATAAATTACCACAAATTCCCCAAGGTAACATATAGATATAAGAAATGTAAGATGTAGCAGAGAAAAAATTTTGTCAATTAAACACTTTTCAGTACATCAATAATTATCTTGATTATATTGAAATGTATACCAAAAAAAATAGTTTCTAGAAAGGCAGCATGTGATATACAAATTTAGCAAACCTCAGAAACAAAATACTTAACTTCAATCTATGTGAATATGTGTTTTTTGACTGATTTATGTTCTGTGAAATATTGAAGAAAATGCATATTAAGAAAATGATCAAGTCTTTGGTATCTGTTATTAATTATTAAGCACAGAAATAAAGTAACAGAGGATATAATAAAAACCGAAAGTGATGCTGAGTTGTTATTGATGCCCTGTCATAGAGAATTTAGGCTACTAGTAACGGTGTATTATAAAAGATTAAGGTAATGCTGAGTTTCCATTGATATATTTTCTGTCATAGGGAGTTTAGGCCATTGTTTTTCCAACACCTCAAGTGGGAAAATAAATACCTTCTAGGCAAATAAAAAGTTTCTGTAGGCCAAGGCAATTTAGTATCTGCTCTGTAAGATGACATAGGCAATTTTTCATCCTCTCTGAGACCACTTGAACAGCTGTCCTTGTGTGCTTAAATGTTATTAAAATTCCTCTCTGGAAGTGTTTACCTGAAGGCTGTAGAAAAAGTGAGATGTCTTCTCCATTCCAGAGAAATTCAATTTAATAAAGTTGATTTTAAGCTCTATTACACCTCAACTTCTATTTCTCCATGGTTGTTTCAGGTAGAAGGAACGGATGTCTCTTTTGGGAAACAGATCCATGGTGTCAAAAGGCAGTATTTAAATTCCCATCATCCTAACTGTGAAAATAAATCATGGGCAATCCGTAAAGCCATCCTAATAAAATACAAAGACTCTTTAGGAAGAAAAGACAAAATAAAAGCACATCTGGGCTTTTGATAGCATTTTCAACAAAAGTAAGTTTTGTTTCCTGAACATGCTTGATATTTTCATGCTTTGTCTCTGCTTAGAGCAGTTTCTCACTAGAAAACTAGCTCACTTTGCTTAGATTTGTTTTAATCACAGTTTTTTTAAGAGGCCAATTTTACCTTACCCCCAACGCCAGCACCTTACTCCTTACACTGTTCTAAATAATTTTCCTTTTTCCCAGAACAGTTCTGTCCTGCTAACAAAATGAGTGATATACTTACATGTTTTTACTGTCTACTCCCTTCTTGTAGAATGTAATCTACAAGGGCAATTGTTCAATACATATCAGTAGACTTAATGAGAATAAAGAATTAATAATTCAGTAATTAATTAGTATGTAGTATGTGCCAGTTTCTGTTCAAAGCATTAAGGATAGATATTTTCTCTGCCTTTATGCAAGAATATTCCTAATGGGAAATATAGCTATTAGATGAATTACTATGAATGTGATAAAAAAAATATGAAGCATGATGGAGGATTATTAAAGACTACAATATCACATCATCTGTTTCAGAAAATTTCATCTAAGGAACTGAGTTATCATTCTATTCTGACAGGTGTGTAAATATTTCTAAGACGCTTAAACAAAGCTTTTTGCTTTCAAACTTTGGATGAATTACCTTGTTTGTTGATCTTCTATGGTTTACACAATAGTCTACACTATAGTTCACATCTTTTTTATTTTTTAATCAGAAACTTGGCTTTATTCTCTCTTGTGTGCTCCATAGGGAAATAATAATTGAAAATAACAGGGAAATAATTTTATTCTTAGAAGATGTAGCCAAGACACAGTGACAAATGAGTGAGAGTTAAAACATAAGATTTAGATAAGGCAAATATTTATTTTATATGCAAGGGAGGGGAGATGAGATTAGATCTTTTACTTCTCTAATAAATTTATCAACAGCTATTGATTAAGCAAAACTCAGTAGAGTGTCACTAAAAGAAATTCCTTACAAGAAAAAGCTTTGGATACTCATGATGTTCAAGTACAAAAATTCCATGGAACATCAGAGAGGAAGAGATACATGCAGAAGAAATGCTGATTGAGTGGGTTACTGCCAGAGTTTGCCACTCCTTATATTTCTTTCTTCCCTGGTGGAATGAAGCAAAGGCTAGAAAAGTGAAAATTGTCTGTGTTGTAGAGGCAAGTTACCAGCAGGCTTCCTGAGTTGCATTTGAATATGATCAAAGAAGGTTAAATACAGGCAGCCTGTGAGTTCTTAGGGAACACTTTGAAGAGTCATTATTTCTGACAGCCCTCTAACTCACAGGATAATTCATTTTCGACAAATATCATAACAGCCTCCCTAAGAAAATGGACAGGGTATGTCTGCTCGCACAATACAATTTTTCAGTGAATGCATTGGTATGAACTGTTGTCTGGGCTGTAGGGGAAAAAAAGAAAGTTCTGATGTATGTCATTATTTGATAACATTAAAAGATGATTGAACAAAATCAACAATCCTGCTATTTCTGAGATTTGAGTCAACTCTGAGCCAAAGGTGTATGTATTTTTTATTTTTATGTGGTTAGCATTTTGGTAGCAAGACACAATAAGAGAAGGAAGTTGAAGCTGTGCAGTTCTGCAGAGAACATACAAAGGTCTGGGAGCACAGTAATTGATGTGTGAAGTGTCCTTTCTAGACATTCTTTCAATGTTCTTTTCACTGAGTGAAACACCAAGTGTTTGGTTACTTCTCAAGATTTATATAAAACAAAAGAAAAACAATTTAATGCAAATGCTACAATTATCTATATCATCATTCTCTTCAAAAGCCTTGTTTTTTTTTTAGATTTAGGCTTTTCACTTTTTTACATAATGAGGACATCAAATACATGTAATGTGTTGCGACGTACCAAGGGAGCATTGTCTTACCATCAAAATATTCAGGTGGGCTTACTTACTTTTTGTCTTAAGAACAATGTGTATTTGTCTCTAAGGTTCAAGCCAGGTGTTACTGTTAGTTAGTTGATTTGTTTTTAAGCAGTTTACGCCTGTTTGTGGCCATTGTGATGCCCACCAGCTGTGCACTGAAATAGCCAGCTGTGCCCAAAGCCTTCCACTCAGCCATTTCCAGGGAGTCATCCCTAAAGGAGAGTGAAATGCTGTCACTAATTTTAACAGCAATCTGTTCCACAGTGGTTTTCACACGCCACTTGCATTTCCTCCTGTGTTTTCCCCATAGTTTCACTCTTTCCTCCTTGTCTATAATTTTGGTTTTAAACTCATCAAACTGCTGGTTAACAGGGTTAGTGTTAGAGTATATAGCTTTTAGCACCTGTTTTTTTGAAGTACCTATGATTGCTTACACTAATAGTTAAGATAAAGTTTGAGGCATTTCATCCAGGACAAGGTGGACTGTATTGGATATTAGTGAGGATGGTTAGTCCTTAATAATAATTTTTTGTGGCTGGTGCCACCTGCATTAAGCTGACAGAGGCGAGGGTGGGGGCAGAAGGGGAGAGACTCCAGTCCACACACAGGACTTTTCAAATATGTTTTCAATTCTTCCACACAATTACTACTTTACAGAAGAAAACACAGTGGAAAACAGACAGAATCCACTTTTTAAAAATAAGAGTTGATTGAGTTATCATTTTTATTCAGCCTGAATTTATTAAAACAAATGCTAGGTCCTTATGATAGATGCTTATGTTAAATACGGCTTTATTCATCTTTACATTAGGAAATAAGAATGCTTCTTGTTTTTTTTTTTGTTTGTTTTGTTTGTTTGTTTTTTTATTTTTTTGTATGAAGCAGAAAAACTTAATATCAACCTCTCCCCTCAACAAGATATTTTGGGTGGAAAGAAGTAAATCATTTTAAGGAGGGACATGTCTTGCCATGACACTTGTCTTCTGACAGTTATTCGGTGATGCATAGCTGAAAAGGCCTCTTTGCTTATGGTGAAAAATAATTCCCAGCACTTGACAGGAAAGAACGTATTCATCCCATGCCTAGGGCAGAAGTCTGCTGAGACAAACAGAAACAAAGATTGTTGGTGAGCAGAGTCATCAAGGCTGATATCATGTATTTCTTCCAGTGGCCTGACAGTTGATGGGGCACATTTCCTGCAGGCAACAAAACTATAAATCAAGGGCTACAAACAGAAGCACCTGAGAGTCGATGGGAGCACATTTTCGTTCAACAAGAGATGCTGACAACTAACAACCATCTGCCTGAAACACAGGTTGAGTCTAAGATGCAACAGATCTCTCAGTCTCCAGACTCATGCCTAATGATGCTTCCAATGCCTGGCATCTTGAGTCATAGAATTATAAACCTGAGAGCTCACTTGGTGGGCAATTACATGAGGTCATACTCAGACTTTTTCAGAGGAGAATAATGAACATAGATTAATTAGCTAACAATTATAGGTCATACGGTTACTTTGGAAAAGTGATTTGAATGAAATCTAGGTATCCAAATTCTAGTCTAGTGCTTTTTCTTTCTGTTCTACCTCCCTTAAGTCATTATTTTTAAGAATAAAACTAAAGTAATAAAGTCGGAGGAAGCCTCTGAATGAACATGCTTTTTTGAAGAATAGGATGACACTGATTTTCCCCCCAATAAGCACCAACCCCAGGCAATCAGCTTCAGTATTAATTTTATGGTGGCTCTTCCATTTTTTTCTTCCAGATCTCCTGGGTGAATGAGTGTAGGAATCTTTGAGTTGGCAGCTCAACTTGAGGAAAACAGTGTGTAGCACTGGAACAAAGTGAAGCTAACTGGCAGGTGAGGGGGGTGGCCTCATTAGCACCATGTGCTAAATGATGGAGCCAAGCAGATGCGTGTGAAGGTGAACCAGGTGTGAAGAAGGTCCAGGTGCCCTGAAGTGGACATGTCTGGCTTCACTGGGAACTTTTCCCTGGATGTAATTAAAGCTGGATCCTCTACAGGTGTAGTGGCACAGATTGTTCTAAGGGAAACTCAATCTATAATTAAAAATCTCATTAATCATATCCAAAATTATTTGTTGTAATATAAACTGGGAGTTCAAAACATTCCTGCTGTGGCAAATGGTTACAATATTAATAATCATGGCTATAACAGATGTTAATAGAAAGAGGGCCTTTGAGTTACGTTTTACAGTTTTCCATTGTCACACCTTCACTGAGCAAGTCACAGGATACGTAAGCATTCTTTAAGCTGATGGTTTTTTTCTTTTAAATAGATTCAAAATTTGTTAATCTATTTTGGGATGATAAGAATATTATACAGTCATAATTCCATATTAAATTTATTAAATAGATTCAATAGGTATAAATGGTTTAAAAATAAGGCTATTTAACATTTTATCATGACTGGCAATCCATAATTAATTGAGCTTAATACTTAAGCTCAATATTTGTAAATATCAGACTCTGAGCCTTTTTTCCTTCTGAGAACTTTAATCTTCATATCTGATTCTAAATAGACGGAATATAACTGAGTTACAAATTTTAATTATGTAGTTCTTAAACAAAAGGAAAATAAAGTTGCATGTTACATTTTTCTTCTATCATTTTTCTTCATTATCAGTTATATTTAGAAATACCTAACCCTTAGAAAAACTATTTTATAAATCACCCTAAAGAACCCAGTATGGTATTAGACATTTTTTTAAAAAATACTATATTTCAATTGGAATTTATTTGTAATGAGTTCAAAATTTGAATCAAAATGTTCAGTGAATAGAGAACTGAAATCTAATGCTTTTAAAAGCAAAGTTGGAAATCAAAAGCTAATATAATTTATTTTAAATATTTTAATAATATGAATTTAATAAATCTCTTGTTACTCAACATATTTCAAATATTATATAATTTTGGTTATTTTTAGCAAAACCTTTCACTTGAGTCTTAGTTTGGACAACATATTATATGATCAACTTATGAGTAACAAAGATAGATCTCTTTCATTTTCATTTAGCAAATTCCATATCAACATATCAAAATACTGTTCCTTGATTTGAAGATGAAGAAACAAGAGAAATCAGAAAGAATATGGTTTCCAGGAGACCTTAAAGAAACTTCTTAAAAATAGGTCTGCTGTTAATTCATGATAAAGCAAAAGGAGTTAAATTGAGAAAAAGAGCCCTTATCTAACACTATAAAAATTGTTATATATAAGAGCTTCCATGTAATGCAATCATATTAACTAGAATAACCTAACTTCTCTCACAAATATCCTACAGATCTCTCCATGGCTAAAGAGGGGTTTGCGTCCCTTCTCATGTTGTACTGTCATACAGGTCCACAGTAGATGCTTTCCCACACTGCCATTTGGGAACTAGGCCCCTTCCATCTTAGAGTTCTGCCATAATTAGGGTCTCAGAATCCTCCAATTAATGGATTGTATTCAAATAAAGAAAGATTGAAAGAGCTCAGGGAGGCATTCCAGGCCAAGCCTAGGAGTTGTTCCACTTTTCCTCCTGCACCCCACTGGTGAGGACTCAACCACTGGTCCTCCCATCTGCAAAGGGTCCTGGAAATGGACACTGGAGTGTGTTCAAGAAGAGAAAATGCAGATATTAGTGAACCACTGGCTGATTTCCACCAGAATCACTCAAGAGAGGGTACTCATTCACTGCATATTAACTCATGAGTTCACTTACAGTTTATTAAAACAGCACTTCCAGAGAAGCTAGCCAAGAAAACGAGAGAAGCCAATGAGCATGCAAGCAACAGAGAGTGGTGGAGACTGAGGATACAGGCAAACTCATGCCCAAGCAAAGTGGTAGCAGATGATGCCAACTTTCATAAAAGGGGGATTCCAAGTTACAATTCCCATAGGAATTTGATGAGCAGTTGAGTGCACAGACTTTTATAAGGAAATGTTTAATACTCAAACTTTTTGCAAATTCAAAACTCTTTATTATCTAGAAATGCGGTTGAAGCTAAAAGGATGAACTGTAATGTGAGAAAATGGCTACAGAGGGAGCGATAGGTAAAGGGTTAACCTGACCACCAAGAAGGAAAGCAAAATTGGTCAAAACACCCCCAAATGAAACAAGGGCCAGAGGATTGATATCAGGCTAATTATTGACCTGGTAAAACTGATCTTTGGCCTAAAGGAGAACAGATCACTTCTGTTCATTCCATGTTTGTCTCTCTGACATATCTTTTTCATCATAAGTACTTACTGTTAACTGAATAGTTAAAAAATTACCTTTTTAGAAAAAGTGTTTCACAACTAAATGCTGCTGTTATCTTTTCAAGAAAAGTTGGTTCTAACAAATTTCTGTATACCTCAGGCTGTGCCATATTCAATCCTACTTTAGATGATCCAATTTCCTAGACCTGCCTGAAGTACTTAAATTAGGCTTTCACTAATCTAGAGTGACATCTTATTTTAGCACCAAGAGATACTTAGATATCTTTAACATAAGTAGCAGTATGGACTGAACATTCTCTGTTGTGCATTGGGGATTCGTCAGACACTGAGAAGTACATAATAAATGATTTATTAAATAAATATTCACGTATTATTTATAATAATTTAAGTTTTATTTCTGGTAGAAAAAAATTCATGAAAAACTAATAAAAGATTATAATGAGTTCACTGAATTCATTTCTTATATCATACACTATCTATTATTACAATGCTGTGGTCCCCAAACTTTTTGGCACCAAGGACAGGTTTCATGGGACACAATTTTTCCACGGACCAGGGCAGGGATGAGGGAGGGATGGTTTCAGGATGATTCAGGTGCATTACACTCAAGTGGGACCAGTACCAGTCAGTGGCCGGAAAATTGGGGATCCCTGCATTCTAGTATGTTTCATTAAGATCAAGTAGTTATATGTATATATGTATACATATATATTTATAAAATGATGCTCAATTTTATAGTGATTTGTTTACATAGCACTTGCCTGCACTGAATTTCAAAGTGTTTTTGTAGCAATATTACCCTGTCCGCCTTATTTATATTTTGTAGCTCAAAAGAATGATTTTCAACATTAGTAAGAGATTAATGTTGTTTCTATTAGTGAAATGGATTGAATAACTGAGACTGTGTTAGTTTTTGTTATGCCTTCTGTCTGTAGACTGCATTAAATGGTTTTTAAATGAATTAATTTTATTTCACATTGTGAAAAAAGGCACATAGGGCCACTACAGATGATTTGAAGTAGGAATATGTCTATGCTTAGATTCAGGGTCCTAGATATGTCAGTGTTGGTATTGTCTCTCAGGGGAATAGGGTTCCTAGGATATATTTCAAAGAACAGAAGGAAAGGCAATGACAGAGTGGGTACACAGCAGGGAAGAAATAGCCTCTGATAGGATATTAGGTAACAGAAGTCATTATAAGGTATAAGCCATACATAAGGGAAGACAGGGAATTGTTCCAAATGACACAATTGAATTTTTGATTTACAGGATTGTCCTGTTGATCCAATATGATAGTCACCGAGACAGGCACTGCTTTGCTTACCAGCAACCTCCCCACTGTGGCTGTTCCCATTCATCCAGCTTTATGTGATGTTATAAAGAGAAATGCAAAGGTGTCAAAGTGAATCTTTCCACTTTTGGTCATTTTGCCTAGCACTGACATTTTTTAAAAAATCATTTAGGAACACAATGATGGCAGATTAAAAGTATGTGTGATAAAGTGGCTTGTCTACTATGTGAGCAAATGAAATGTAGAACCTCTCTATATTTTAATATGAATTTGTCCCTAGGTAATGCCTTAAGATGATGATTATAGCAATACTTTTTAGCATACTCTAATATTATTATCAGTTTTCTCTAAACCTCCCTGAAAGTTTCTCTTTCAAGTTTTAGGTTTTTCATTTTAATTCAATATACCAGTATACTTATCCAATATACTTATCAATATCTCTAGTGAATAACTTGACTATCAATTATAAATTCAATTTTTTCATTAATTTCATTCATATTTATGTGTTTATTAATATATAAGTAATTATAAAGAAATGCTATTTGATTAAAGATATTCAGTAAATTACATAAATTCAGGATATAATCTATAATCTACAAAATTACATAAAAGTAACTTTAATGAATACAAGGGAGCTAAGCAATATGAGAAATAAATGATAATCTTTTTGTATTTTTTGAAATATTGGATTTCAAAATCTACTTCTTGATATTTAATTACATTTTGAGCATATATTATTTTTAGAATCTTTACGTTCTAAACCAAAATTTTTAATACTAAATTCTATAAAGGATCATTTTATATATAAGGAGATTTAATTTTTACATTTGGAAATGTGAGTCAACATTGAAAATTGTCTTAAAACAAGGTTAAGTTCAGTAATAGATTCTAAAATTTTAAGAAACAGTGTCCTTTCTGATTATGTACATGACTTCTTTAGACTGACAGAATAATCCAAAGCAATTTATATTTTACAAAATGAAATATGCTCATGAAAATGAGAAATTAAATCTCATATATCTGTATATTCTACATATATAGCAAGCCTCCACTTAATGTTGTCAATAAGTTTTTGGAATTTACAACGTAAAGCCAAATGAAATCTAAGGAAATTAATTTTACCATAGCCTAATTTGTTATAAACAAAAGTTAAGTTCCTTTGGCATATTTGTGATTAAAAACATCACCACACTTTTAAATCAAGACCACAACACTTCTAATATTAAACACTAAAATAAATGTAAGCTATACACACATTTCAGAAAAAATAAGGAAAACAGGGTAGAAGAAGTATTTTCCAACCTGATTATTGCAGTTCAGACCCACAGGTGGGAGGAGCTTATCCTGGCAGCTTCCTGTGCACAAGCCCAGGCCACACCCACACCCACACCGCCCACTCACTCCTCTGGGACAACTGAAAACACAATTCACCAAACGTGCACATCTCTGGGATGTGGGAGAACACAGAAGTGCCTGGAAAAGTCCACACAGGCATGTGGAGAATGTGCAAACTGCACACACACACTGGGTTGGCGAGGAATCAAATGTTTTTTTCCTTAGCAGTGTTACCATAAATCGCCATTGAATAATCACAGTATACCAGGACCATGTACTCACAGCTATAACCCTAATTTTTCCCATTATATGTGTGTGTTTAAATATATAATGGGAAAAATTAGGGTTATAGCTGTGAGTACATGAACAGTATTTATTCTTGGATTACTATTTATTATTGTATTATTTATTTGTATTATGTAAATCTAGTTTTGCCTACCCCTGTGTTGTGCATATATGCAGTATATGTATGTGTACACACGCTCACGAGGTCTGTCCCGAAAGTATAGAGCCATGTAATGTTTTAATTATGTTGACATTGGTTCGATACTTTCAGGACGGACTATATATTTTATATACATATATTATACTATGTATAATACATACATTATATACAGTTCATCTAGTTTGGGGCCCTTTTTGAACATACTGGAACAATGGTACACTTTTCACCGACTGGCCTGCTTTTCTTTCAGTTCTCTAACCAGATAATAGGTATAATTATATCATTAAAGAGTTGTAAACAACCATAAGAGATAAATTGCAAAAATAAATTGTTTACCCATGATCAGGGAACTCTTTTTTAGGCAGAGACAGAAGTAAATAAAGCTTTCCCAACCTCTAGTGTAGTGATATTAAGTAGACACTTCTAAGTCATCATTTATCAGAAGTATATTATACATAGTTTTTCATGAATTTATATGTATTTGTTTGCACATATCAAGAGCTTGGTAAAGTTGGCACAATTTAATTGAATTGTTTTCCAATGTAGCATTTTAATCATATGTTTTTACATACCTCCAGTCTACATAACAAAGAGACAAAAATAAAGGTAAACCAGTATTGCTCTTTGTGCAACTAAATCTTTTGGCCTTCAAGTCATTCATTCCTCTATTTTTTTCCTCTTCTGAGGTTTGCATATAAAAGTGATATTTCTTTCTATAGTGGATTATAGCATTTTATAGACGATACTTAAGAAACATGTTAGTATTTTAAAATGTCTCCTCCCCCTACTTTGCTAGTTTTGCCTCACTCTGAGAAGCTGTTTTGTTCTTTCTGTTTGGACAACATTTTAGTAGCAATTTTAGGCCAAAGACTTCATTCAATTGGCCCTGTTGAAACTTAATAATCTTGTGGTGATGATGTTGAACAAAGGATAAATTAGGGTGCCTTTATTATTGATCTGTCCAAAGCTTTTATGTTACTTGATTATGTTCTATTGTTAATACAGCTGGAGGCAATTAATTTTAGAAGCTCGACAAGTTGTTAACATAGAACAGTTTGCCAGTCTTCCTATTGAAGACACTGCACTATGCTAAGTGTTGGATCATTTCAATTAATTTTCTTTCACTTTAAAATTAGCAGAGCATTTAAATGTGTACTTTGTTGTATGACTCGATCTGTTATCTGACCTTTCAAAGCTGAGTATCATTCTGAAGTTTAACCTCCAGGGTCAAATGTAAAAGTGGCAAGGATCTTGAATCGTTTAGGAGACTTGGTAGCATCGCATTGCTCACTTTTCTTTAGCCTACTCAGGAGACAAAATACTTAGCCTACTCTGGAGTTAAATAATTTCTCTTACTCTTAGATATAATTTCTTGCCTAAAAATTGAAAATGTCTTCATACGGAGAGGTTGAATTTCTACCAGAATGCATTATAGATAACATTGTTAATATTATCAAAAAGAATTTATTAAAGTGACAAAATAAATGTGATAATATCAATTATATCATTCAGTTCTATATAGTTTATGTTAGAAAACTATTTAACTTGAAGAAATTAATGTTTCTTTAAGATTTAAAAGTGTGTAAATCTATGAAGATGAATCCCCTTTAAAATATACATCCACCTCAAAAAGGTTACATAAAACAAATAAATTACCCACCCTGCTCAGACTTTAAATCAACCCTTTCTGTTTGCTTTCAACTTTAATCTACAAGTCTAACTTCTTAGGACAAAATTTAATAGGCTATAATTTGTAGTAACTTGATATTTTTCTGAATGCGATTCCAAAGAAAATCATGCCAATGTATCTATCAGAACAATAGTTACAAATAGTTTTAGAAGTATTAGAATCATCCTCTATCACATTAGTTATTCAAAACTAAAATATTGGCCTTCACTGGTTCGCGTCCCAGCCAGGGCACATAACCAGGTTGCAAGCCAGGCCTCCAGCCAGGTCCATAGCCGGAGGCAGGTGAAAGGCAACCATACACTGATGTCTCTCTTCCTCTTTGCCTGTCTCCCTTCCCCTCTCTCTGAAAATAATAAATAAAATCTTAGAAATAAAGTTGGCCTTCTTCATGATTCAAGCACAGTAAGACATTTATGAACAATATAAATGTAATCTCATGCACAAACTACCAATGATGAAGAGACGAAGTTACAAAATAGCTAGTCATTCATTCTGAACTTGAGTGACGTATGAGTAGATAAAGTTGAGAGTTCATGGCACAGGATTCAATAACATTCCTTTTGTTTAAACTAAAGGAATAGTTTGAGCATCCTGTGAATATGTAAATGTGTGTGTATGTATATATATAGTATATTCCCAAATTACTATTACATATGAAAATAATATATATGCAGACAGAGCACTTTTAAGATCTTGGAAAGGTCCTGTCTGTTTGGGTATTATTTTCATGACTTTAGTAACTCCTGGAGGATAGACCGGGGTCTTAGCCCTAATTACTAGAATTCTTGACCCAATGGCTTCAAACCAATGGAGTTAATCACAAGATTTGAATAACATCTGGACTAAAAATATGTTATGGCCTTTAAAACAACTTATGTATCATTAGTTGTAAAAATAATAGCTAATTTAATAGATTTTTTCAGTCATGTTTATATGTAGAATCCACTCTTTTATTAAATTGATTTATTTATTTGCTTAAGTATGTTCAAGGAATTGAATGGAAGTAACAATTCTAGTATTTCCTTATATAACTGCCTTATATTAATACATTGCATTTTATTTTAAAGGTAGAATATGTAGCTCTACTAAAGGCAAATTTGTAATCTCACAACCAAAAAGACAAGAGCAACAATTGTAAATTTTCCAGACTTCTTTCTTAATACATAGACTCAGATTTCTGTTGACTTACAAAATTGGGATCTTACGATACATACTGTTTTGTAACCTACATGTTTTTTAAATCTTCCATGAATGACATATTCTAAGTTGTATAAGCTCTGCTACTACAATTGTTTAGCACACCACCAATTGGTAGATTTTAGACTGTTTCCAGTTTTTCACATTATAAACAGCTAAATAACTTCCCCAAATAGTATTGTTCCAAAGCTAAATAGTAAGATTTTTCAGTTAGTAATGATTTTTTTCATGAGTTACAATACCAAAATATTCTGCTCTTAAAAGTTTATGTCTCATTTCTATATACTCACAATTAGACTTAAAACACTTTTTAAATTGACATGTAAAAATAGTTACATACAAATATACATCTATGTCCCATCATCAAAATTAGTTCTGCATCAGTCAAGTGCCCTTTGTAGTGATATCAGGATAGCTTCCCTATAATAAGCATATCTCCTCATGTTACAAGATCATTTATTGTAACACTCTTAAAGTTGAGGTCAGAGAATTATAGCCATTCTATAAATGTGATCATTGTTTTAACTGGTATTACATTTTAGCTCTTCTCTACCCTTTTTTCCATTGAAATAAAAGTATGTATTCAACCATGTAGCCTGATGTACACCAAACAAACAAACAAACATAACATTCATGGAGTGGTTTTCAGGTATGTGAGATTAATCTGAATCTGAATTTTGCCAGAGTCTTGCCTATGAAGTAGAAATCTTATATGGTGTTTCTGATTCAGATGGTCTTCACACTTCTCTTTAAAAAATAAAATTCTGTTAGATTTTTCTCAGCATTATCAGCTCACAGTATACGTTTTCAGGACCATCTGGCCTGTTGGCCTATGTAAGAGCAGTTTTAGAACGAAATAAATGTTGAAGCCAGATGGATGACTATACAAAGAGTGAGAAAGTGAAGTCAGTAAGCATGAAGCATTTCTAGAAACTTGACTTGAAAAGTTAGAAGAGAGATACATCATTGTCTCAAATTTAACTCTCAATTGAGCGTTTGATGCTGTTCTTAGTTTGTTTAGTCTTTAAGATGGAAGAGACAAGTATTATTACACATTTATAACAAAGATTTGGGAGAAAAAAATGTTGATGCCCCAAAGAAAGAGAGCTGATGAAACTAGGCCCACTTACAAATCATAGGATAGGAGGGAACCATGAATAAGGTAAAACAATTAAATGTGGATTACAAGAGATACATCTGTTCCTCTTAAACTGAATGGAAGTAGAAAAAGAAAATTTATTGGTGGAGAACAGAGGTAGTTAAGGGAATTCATGAAAGATAGCCTCAATTATTTCACCATAGTAGGAGGCAAAGTTAGCTGGTCAAAGAATATTTAACGTGGGGCAAGTGTAGTGCAAAGCTTAATTGATTTCTATAATGAAGAAAAAATGAAAGCTGGCTGGCAATATATTTTCAAGCTGTGTTGAGAACTCACACTGAAAATATTAAAATGTTGTTTAAAAGCAAGTAACAGCCTAAGCAAGGTAAAAAAAAAAAATCCATTGTTAAATTGGTTGACAAATAGTTGAGAATTGTTAAAATGCTTGATAACCATTTAAGAAACATTGGTTTAATGAAATCCAAACAGGTATTTTTTTTAACCTGAAGAAACTTTAATATAATAAGGTTCATGGTTGAGAAAGCAATGCATATAGGGAAAATAAGTAGAAAAAGGGATGAGAATAGTAAGTGTACTATTATAAAAATGGTTACAGTCATAAAGCAAGGAGATTAACACATGCAGACAAGAGAGTGAGGCATTGAGGATATATAAGTAGGAGGAAAGGAAGGAGTAAGACTTGATCAGACTTGCTGATTTGAAAAGAAAATTGCATTATAGTGTGGAATAATCTAATTTGATGCTGAGGTGCAATGCCAGGCAGTGACAAGTTGCTGAGGTCAACTGAAAATAGTCTTCCACCACACCATTTTAAAGAAGACTCTAGGGTTGAGGATGTGTGAGCCTTGTGCACTCTGCAGATGACAGAAGTCCAATAACAGTAGGAAGAAGAAAGAGAATGTCTTGTAGCAAACACGTTAATAGGTGAAGAGGAGTAATCTCAGCATTTGTAGGCTACACTAAAAAATCCGGAGGGTATATAATCAAGTGAAATAAACTTTCAAGTAAAAAAATTTTTGGGGATAGGTTTTTAGTGAGATGGAGTCCCAGCAAGCCTAACGCAAGTTCAGTGGCGCAAAGAGACAAAAAGAAACAAACAAACAACAACAACAACAACAAAAAAAAAACCCTAGAAGAACAGCTACTTGACTTTTTTTATGGAAAGGGAACTTTCCTTCCAAACAATAACATCTGTTCCTCCTCTCTGTATTCAGCTATTAGTGGCCCTCAACATTAAAGAAATTTGCTGTAAGGCTTGAAAACAAAATGAATCATCATAGAGAACACAACAGTCCATCTTCATCTAAGACAAGCCAGGGTATGGCTCTGTTGCCAATAACCGAGGAAGAGGAAGAATCCCCATTTGTGGCCTCAGCCATGTATATGGAAGATGATGACCCAGAAGTGATAGCAATATCTGAAATGGGAATGATGTCACCTAAATTGCCATTCAGTCCAGAGAAAATCACTGGTGATATAAAACATCAATTAATGAAGGAAATTCGACAGTTTGGACGAAAATATGAAAATATCTTCACATTGCTTGAAGGAGTGGAAGGACCTCCAGAAGTGAGGAAACAAATGGTTGAGTTTGCCATCAAGGAAGCAGCAAGATTTAAAAGAAGACATTTAATTCAGCAACTTGAGAAGCTGCTAGAAAAAATACATTCAGACCACTTTCAAAACATCCCAGACATATAATCCTGTTATCAAAATCATCCACAACAAACAAGAATCAGATTGTTGTGGTCTAGAATGGAACAGGATATCCTTGAAGCTTCCTAGCACATGTTAGTGAAGAAAATTGTCTTCTGGAGACTATGGAAAGCATTGAAACTTTACTGTTATTGGTAAAATAAAAGCTGGGCAGTTGTCCTAATTATGCTTTGGAAAAAAAAAAAAAAATTTTTTTTTTTTTTGCCTGAAGGCAGAATCTAGTGGCAACCCTGGAGAATGAAAAGAAATAGGAGCAAAGAAACATGTGTGTTCAGGTTCACTCTGAATTATATTTAGTGAGTGTTACTTAAAAGTATGTATGAAGATCCTTTTTCTCTAAAACCTCTCCAATACTTGTTATTACTTGTCTTGTTGATAACAGGTATTCTAACAGGTGTAAGATGGTATCTCGTAGTTTTGATTTGCAAAGGAAGTTGAGAATCTTTTCTTATATCTGATGGGCCTTTATATGTTTTGTTTATTTGGTGTTGAGTTGTGTGAGTTCTTTGTATATTTTAGATATTAATCTCTGTCAGCTAGAAACAAGACATTTGCTTTCTGGACATTTAAATTGAAACTATTTTTGCCCATTTTAGCTTGTTTTTCTTTCTTTCTTTTTTTCATCTTAATAGCAGCTTTCACAGAGTGACTGTTTAATTTGGGTGAGTTCTAATTTATGTTTTTTTCCTTTATTAGTACTAGATTTGCTATCATACCAAAAACTCTTTGTCTAACTGAAGGACATGAAGATTCTCTCTTATGATATCTCCTAAGAGTTTTATAGTTTTACATTTTATATTTATCCCATTGATCCATTCTTAATTAGTTTTTATATATTTTAAAATATATACCAAAATTTTCTTTGCATGTGAATATTTAATTGTCCCAATAGTATTCATAGGAAATTTTGTCTTTCTCCATCCAATTTTATTTGCATCTTTTAGAAATCCATTAGCCATGTATACATATTAGTCTACTTTTGGACTCTTCATTGAGTTCCCTTGATTCGTGTGTTTATGCTGTCACTAATACAACATGGGTTTGATTAATGTATCTTTATAGCAAATCTCAAAATGTTTTAGTCTAATTTTTTCAAATTTGTTTTTCTTTTTCAATCTTTTGCTAAATTTAATTCTTTATTTTTACATATAAATTATAAATCCAGCTTGTTTGTATCTGCAAAGATTACTGCTTAATTTTGATTGGGCTTGTTTTTATTCTGTAGATGAATTGAAGGAAAATTAACATCTGACCTATACTGTCTCTAATTTATAAAAATTTTTATTTCTATCAACAGTGTTTTCAAATTATAGATCCTGAACATATTTTGCTAAATGTATACCTAAATATTTTATTTTGGAGCTATTGTTAAAGATACAGTTTTACTTCAAAAAAACCACATTTATTCAAAAATGAAAAATTAATTAGTATAATTCAACACATTAAAAGATTAATTAGAAAAATGACATTTTGAGATAAATAGATATAGAAGAACATTTGATAAAGTAATATTAATTTATAATTGTAAAATATCTACTAGCTAATAGAAATAAGGGAGGTCCACTAATCATATAAGTTGTATCTATTAAAATATACAGCAACCATTATTACCGATTATAATTTTAAAATAATTTTCTCCATATCAGGTTCAAGGCAATAGCTCCTACAATTCTTTCAGCAAAGGCAGCTGAGTTAGGCAAAAATAGGAAAATCAAAGACATAAATTAGACAGAAAGAAACAAAAAGTGTTATACACAGGTGATACCTGTCAACATGGCAATTCCCAAAGGATCTAATTAATAAGCACAGCAAGATTGTTGGAGTTTTAAAAAATGGTATATAAAACTAAATGCCATGTCTACACACATCTGCCAATAGTATATAAATATTAAAATAGCTGTTTTAAAAATAGCATTAAAAAGTCTCTAGGCTTAAATGTAACAAAAAATTTGCATGAATTCTAGGAAAAAAATTGTAAGATACTATTGAAAAATATTAACAGAAACTAAACAAAGCAGAGATTCTGCTTAATAATATCTAGTCCTAAAGCAGATATAGCATTAAGATATATTTGCCATTAAAAAATACTATTATTGCTAATAATGTGGTTGTTAATGCCATTGATCATTGTAGATTTTAGTAATTTATGGAAAGCAGCACATGATCTGTTTAAATCAATCTGTCTTCCCAAAATAACTTAAAAAGTTAAAATTGATTTTCTTTTTTACCTTATATTAATTTAAAAACATGTACCTTGTTCATAGAATAGCCCTGCTATGGTTCTTACTGGCCTATTTTGTCACTGATTTAAAACCCAGCTTCAGCCCTGGCTGGTGTGGCTCAGTGGATTGGCCCCAGCCTGCGAATCTAAGGGTGGGTGGTTCCATTCCCAGGCAGGGTACATAACCAGGTTGCAAGCCAGAACTCCAGCCAGGTCCGTAGCTGGAGGCAGGGGAGAGGCAACCGTACACTAAAAAAAAAGGAAAAAGAAAAACATACAAGTGGCATATATCACACATGCAGAGCAAATATTTCAAAAACTTATATGGAACAAAAACAACCCCAAAAGCCTCAGCAATCTCAAAAAGGAAGAACACAGTAAGAGGGATCATAATACCTGATATCAAACTATATTACAAGGCCTACTATACTGTAATCAAAACTGTCTGGTACTGGCATAAGAAAAGACATATAGATGAATGGAACATAATCGAAAGCCCAGAAATAAATCCAAGTGTTTGTGGTCAGTTAATATTAGAGAAAGGGGGCAGTAGCATAAAATGAAGTAAAAATAGCCACTTTAATAAATGGTATTGGGAGATTTGGACAGATAAATGCAAAAATATAAAACTAGACCAGCAACTTATACCATACACTAAAATAAACTCAAAATGGATAAAAGATTTAAATATAAATCTTGACACCATAAATGTCCTAGAGGAAAACATAGATAGTAAAATTTCAGATATCCAACACAGCAATATTTTTGCTGATCTATATTTCCTAGAGCAAGGGGAATAAAGGATCAAATAAACAAGTGGAACTAAATCAAACTAAAAAGTTTATGCTCAGATAAAGAAAAAAACAACAAAATGAAAAAGGAACCAACCATACGGGAAAACATTTTTGCCAATAATAACTCAGGTAAGGATTTGGTCTCCAAAATATATAAAGAACTCATATGAATCAACACTAGGAAGACAAACAGTCCAATTGAAAATGCTTATCGCACCTGAATAGACATCTCTCCAAACAGGACATACAAACGGCCCATAAATAAACAAGGTCTGTTCAGAAACTATCATCTCCACAAACTGTTTTCATTACCTTGACATTGGCTCAATACTTTCGGGACAGGCCTCCTATGAATGGATGCTCAACACCACTAGCCATCAGAGAGATTCAAATGAAAACCACAATGAAATACCACTTTAATGAACATATTTAAGTAGTTTATCTATTTGAGAATAATTCTTAGCAAATGTCCTGGGGAAACAACTAACCCCAAGAAGTTGTTACAAAAAAAGAATTGTAATTCTCTGGATTGCTATCGTAGATCAATTCATTATAGCTGATTTTTTTTTTTTCCTCAGTTCTAGGTATTACCTTGTATGAAGACATTATATAACCAGAGTATTTTATGTAGACCTGACATCAAATAGTAATATCCAGCCTGCTTGATGAAGCAGGATTTTAAATGTGTCCTTTGCTGATCTTCTAGGGTCCTTCCTAGTTTATTCATTTTAAATAAAAAATTGATCTTGATAACATATCTCCAAGCAGATTTTGTGTAACAAATGTTAAAACCCCAGAAAGGATCCATAAATAGCTTGTCGCATTCTTTCCAAAATAAAGAATTGTGCATTGCAGTGACAAGTCTTTTATAGCATCCCTTTTTCATAGGAGAAACCATCACTATTTCCCTAGTAAGTTGTTTAGAGCAGTGTAAAACCAATATAACTATCCAAATCGATTTTCCTGCAGCCACTCAATGACCTATTTTCATACCCTCATGGGTCTGAGGGTGGAACATAGAAAGATTATACCAGGAATTATCAAATATTTAATATGTTCTTATAAACTGATGGTTTCAGACCATATAATTATAGTTGACTTAAATGCTGGGCAACATTCAGATTTTCTTACATGGTGCAGATTCTAACCTCAGGTCATCTCCCTTTCATAGAGGCAATAACTATTTTTGGCTTGGTATTTCTTCCCAATTTCTCCTTGCCTTACAAAAATGATAGGTCTCACATTTTCATTTGGGAAAGGGTTGAAGGCAGGATCCAAAACATTCAGCCTCCGAATAAAACCAGGGCTGAACAGCTTCTGCTTGGTCTCCATCTGAATCCTCAGCTTGCATACAGAACATGGATGGGAAAAGCACACACCCAAGGTCTGTCCCGAAAGTATTGAGTCAGTGTCAATATAGTAATTAAAAGCTTGCGCCCCCAATACTTTCAGGACAGACCTTTGTAAGTAGGCCCGTGGCCTGAACAGGTTAGCATCCATTCTGCTCTGTGCCTCCTTGCACATTCATGCATCTTGTTAAAATTCAGAGCTGGTGCTTATTTTCCACAGCACCCAATTCTCCCAGTCCTTCCCCCTTCAGAAAAGTCTTATGGTCACATAACCTATTTGGTAATAAGTTTAGGCCAACAAGCCAAAAGACACAGGCATTTTACAACAGACTAAAGGATACCACAGATGAGTTCCTACCAGATAGCCTTGTCCCTGCTTTGGGGAAATCACAAAGTTAAGAGGTTAAACTGTGCTGTTTTTTGATAGCTTTAGGTTTTGCTATTTTTCCATCCAGCACGGGGAAGCTTCAGTCCAAGCATCGGCAACCCACATTCTCCAAACTCAGCTGGCGTCTTTAAGGCATTTGTATTTTATTGTATTTGCCTCTCGCCCTCACTGCCTGTCAGCCTGCACCTGAGCTACCAGCAGACATTATTACCAGTTACGGGTTACCTCCTCTGAGGAGTAAAAGCTTTCGCTCCCTGGATCCTCCAGGCCCAAGCACATTTGGTCATTTAACTGTTATCATAGGGCTATTTCCTTAAAGGACTCAAATGATGGCAGGGCTGGGCTTTCAGCACCTCATGGTCTCTGTGCTATTGCAGACTCCCTGATAATCACCATCGCATCTCAGTGACACTGCCTGACCACAAATAAGTGGCCCATCCTGAAAATAACCCCCACTTTCCATAACACCATTTCTCAGTTACACAAGCATATTTTCTCAAAGGGTTTTCCCTACTACACGATCAAAAGAAGCTTTTCACTCTGAAGAGATTTTGTACATAAATGCATGATGAAACCCTCTAGGAGTTAAGCCAGCATTTTAGAGAAAGCTATATTTTCTCTCCATGGTTCTTGGGGAATACTATAGGACAGCAACTACTTTCTTTCTTTTCTACTTTCTGAGGAAAATGTGCATAGATGCCAATTTGTCTAAGTCAAGTTGGGCTAAATCACCTGTTCCAGGGTCATTCTTAATAGCACCCAACTTCATTATCAATGTAGGCTGGTTGTACAATAAATTCTGATTACCCTATTTATAATGAAACCATAGTTGCAGAATCAAAACTTTAAAAAAAAATTTAGCCTCTCAGATGAGTAAGTGCAGGTGACAATGCTCTGGACAGTAAGATACAGATGGAAATGTTGTGTAGAACTTCCAGGAAGTCTCCTTAAAACAAAAGACACCCACTTTGCCTTGCCT
Source organism: Noctilio leporinus (assembly GCA_004026585.1). Classification (NCBI taxonomy): domain Eukaryota; kingdom Metazoa; phylum Chordata; class Mammalia; order Chiroptera; family Noctilionidae; genus Noctilio; species Noctilio leporinus. Next base: position 375,756 of record PVIW01000336.1, on the reverse strand, counting down.
GTTCCCTACTGCAGCATGTAGAATGCAGGCATGATGGCTAGTGGTTCAGTTGCCATCTTGGATCATCAAAGAGCTTGAGAATTGAAGACATGTATTACTTAAGATGAGCTCTGGAAGCTAGAATAAGAATAAACAGAGGGGAGTAAAAAGGGGATGGATGTAATACAACAACAATAAAATTAAATTAAAAAAAAATAAAAGTAGCAGGAAAAATCCATTTAATGAAAACAAATACAAGAATGGAAACATATAAGGCACTGGCCTGCGAACCCAAAGGTCGCAGGTTCGATTCCCCAGCCAGGGCATATAACCAGGTTGCAAACCAGGTCTCCAGTCAGGTCTGTGGCTGGAGGCAGGTGAAATGCAACCATACATTGATGATTCTCTCCCTCTCTGCCTCTCTCCCTTCCCTTCTTTCTAAAAATTAATGAAATAAAATCTTTAAAAAAAAAAAGAAAAAAGAATAGAAACATAGCACTGGCTTAAAGATATATACATTTGTTTCTTCCTCACTTAATAATTCTCAGGTTAGTGGCCCATGAGAGTGAAATAATTATCCTTTTTATGGGTATATTGGGACCCAGGTTACCTATGTCATTTTCCCACTATTTCCTAACTTCTTGCTGCATAAAGTATTATCAGCAGGCCAGCCTCATTGATATAAATTGGGAGCTTTGTATAAAAGTAGAATATCAGGCCTTACCTTAGACCTGCATTTTAACAAGATGTCTAGGTGATTTGTTTATCTACGAATAATTTATTGAGCTTATAAGATAAACCTACCTTAGAGAAAATGTGAAGTTGGGTATAAATGAACAGGTCTGAAGTTGTTATCCTTGTAAATAAATGCTGTAACACAGGCTGACAGTTTAGACATGAACTTGATACTAGAAATTGTTCAGATTATGAAGGTAGTACCAGGATGCGGGGCTTTGTGCATAAAGAGAGTCTCTAAAGAAGTCTAAAACAAATTCTTTTCTTTAAAAAAAAAGTCAAAATAGAGGCTAACATAGTAAATAAGAGAGAAAACTAAGGCTTAAAAAATTAAGTCTTTTTAAACTTAATTTAAAAAATTAAGCCTTTTTTCTTAAAAAGGCTACCAGTGTTGAATGTGCCTTCCATGTTAAATAATCAAAGAAGCATAAAATAAAAGCATAAACCATAGAATAAAAACCTGTAATCCAGAGAAAATTTTATCATTTTACACGACTTCACATTCTGCTTCACATATTTTTGTAACATTCACATTAATTCAACCCCCAGAAGTGTTTGAAATGTAGAATTTCACCAAAAAAAAAAAAGAAATTGTTTTAAGGACACTGAGAAGAGTTTCCCAATTTAATAAGTTCCCATACATTTTTTCTTACCTGGTCATTGCACACACACACACCCCTCCCCTCACCAATCAAACTTTACACTTTCTAAGATTTGTTGGAAAAAAATGTCATTCTACATGTTATTTACAGTATCTGCCATCTCCTTTCTTTTCCTTTATTTTTAAGTAAATATTTTGGTCACAAATGTTAAAACAATTTCATTTTCTCAAAGGCTTTTCTCTAGTTTACATTCTCTCTACTATTGTGGCAGCTCTAAATAAAGAAGGCTGTTGAGGGACTGAAGTGTGTGTTCTGAAGTTATAAAGGCTATTTAAAAAATACAGAGGCCCATGCACTTACAATGGAGCTATGTCTAGATAAACCCATAATAAGTTGCAAATATGTCGTGTAAAGGCACTTAATAGAGCTAACTTACTGAATCTCACAGTTTAGCCTAGCCTATCTTTTTTATTATTAATTTATTGTTCTTTTACAGCTGTTCATTTCCCCCTATTGCTTTGCTCTGCCCCACCCATCCCATCCCCTCTCCCACAGTTAATCCCCACCTTCTTATCCAAGTCCAGGAATCATTTATACTAGTTATTTAACTAAATCCTTCCCCTTCTTTCCCCCACTTCTTGCCTCCGGACTCCTCTCTGGTCATTGGAGAATATTATGCTTAGTGAAATAAGCAAGACAGCAAAATGATCTCACCTAATATAGGACATTAATGAACAAAATAAACAAATGAGCAAAATGGAACCAGAGACATGGAACTAAGGAGCAGACTGACAGTAGCCTGTCTTACATGTGCTCAGAACACTTAACATTAGCCTAGAGCTGGGCAGTTACCTTGAATTCCATTCTAAGAATAATTGCCTTTCTCTTTGTCTTCTCACCAGAATCGGAAGCCCCAAATGGATGTTTTATGGACATGGTGTAAAACTAAAGCACAAAACACAATACTATATCTAAAAATGTTGACAGCATAGTCCACTGTAGAGTGTTGCCTGTTTTTCCTTGTGTTTGCATGCCTGGCTGCTGTGGCCCCATATCACAAAACTACCATATCACATACCACTAGATTGAGAAAAGATCAATGTTCAAAGTATGGTTTCCACTGAACATATATTGCTCTCACACCATCATAAGGTCAAAAATATATAAATCAAACCAGTGTAGGTTGTGATCTGTACTAGTTTGCAGTTTTTGTCTTTGTAATAGTAATGACAAACAAGACAAAAAAACTCATTAAGAAATGGTGAAGTCGTTGGTAAGTGACTCTCACTTCGTTTTTAGTCTCCATTCAAGGTTTAAATCAATGGCTCTCTGTTTCACATTAAATATAAATAGAATATTTCCAAATACATAATGTTAAATTTAAATGTAATTAAACCAAGAGGCTGCTTAGCATAATGGCTGTATTTCTGAGATTAGAGGTGAAACCAACTTATTTTTGAATTTTGTCTCTTCCACCCAGGTCCATTGTGATCTTGAGCAAGCCTGTTACTGCCTTGAAGTTATAATATCTTCATCTAAAATGGGTGGTAAATTATTAAGTGTGATAATTTCTAGTATGTAACAGAGTTTTTGGCATTTGATAAATGCTGAGGACTATTACATAATTCTCTTCTTAATATAAATCTATAGAGCAGAAGTTGGCACAAATTGGGGCTATTATTTCTTTAAACATTTTTTTCTTTCCCACCCTCCTTTCCTTCAGGGACTTAATCACATGCACATTATATACCTGAATTTTGTCTACAGAGTTTTTTCTGATAATTTTGTTTCTTTGGGGCTTCTTTTGTTTTTGTTTTTGCTTTTGTTTTTGCATTTAATTTTGAGTAGCTTGTACTGGTATGTGTTCAAGTTTACCAGCCATGTCTTCTGTACAATCTAATATTTGGTTTAACACATCTATATATTTTTTCATCTTATATAATTAATTTTTACATCCAGAAGTTTGATGTAGATATAATCAATAAATATATAGATAACTCACATATATAGCTAAATAATTCAGATAGTTCAGCTATAATGGATAAATAATTCAGATATGGATGTAGTTCCTTTTTGGCAGATGGGTTCTCTACAGTAATAATCTAAAGACTTACTTACCTTGGTCTTCTCCAGACTCTCAACCCCAGATCTGCAATCAGATGGTGGCCAGCATCTCCTTCCTAATTAGCAGGAGGTTAAACTTACTCTTCTCAGAGCTGTGCCAATCTTACAAGTCACTTTATGTCTCTGTTTTCAAATACCACAGGCTTGTACTGCCTGGCATCCAGTGTATGAAAACCATTCCATCTATACTTTGTTCATTTTTTAAATTGTTTAAGTCAGGAAAATATATCTGGCCTCTACTACTCCACTTTGACTAGTATCAGAGCACTACCAAAATTATTTTTAGTTTATTTATAATAATAGTCATATTATAAAATTTAATGATAATACAAAATTCGGTTGACTGCTTACCAGCATAACTGGGGATTTTATCCCTTTTCTCACTTAGGCATTTGCAATGTAGTTTTGCATGGATTCCTTATACATATAACTTTTGAGATTTTATATCATTGATGACAACCTTTATGATATTATTTTTATTAAGTAAATTCTTCTTATTCTGGTTGGTTTTGCTATTATTATTATTACTTCTTTTAGTAAATATTTTCATAACTGTAAAGTTTTAATACTTTAAAAATGTCTGTTCCTTGTTTCCTGATTTAATCAATTCCAGCAGCGGTGATGGAGTTACTGCTGTGAACAAGGGAAACACACAGGTGGGTACCTGCTTTCTGCATCTCTCTCCTTGCCTACCCAAGGTTTATATAATTATGTGCATATTTAGGTTAATCATATTTGCAGTGTGATTTGCTATTGTAATTATCTTTTGGGGGGATCTGGGTATTGATCATTACAATGATAATCATCTTTTACTATTGTAATTTCCTAACTATTATTAATTTTACTACTGTATTATGCTTGGTTCACTGAAAAGTACTCAGAATGCTATATCATCAAAATTAACACTTGAAATCATTTAAAATTCAGTTTCACATTAAAATGATATTGGAAGTTTTTTAAAAACACAAATAGCTCCAGTTTTTTTTTCTTCAGAGCTCCATATATGGTTTTAATAAGCAACCATGTTCTCAAACCAGTGGACTATATAATTCTCTTTTCTTTTTTTCTAGTTTGTTTTACTTTTTCTGTTTCAATTGTTTCCATTTCATGTAGTCTATGTTTTCTAATTTCATTTTTGTTGCAGTCCTTTCTCAAATCTTTCTTAAGTATATAAAAATAGTTTAAATATATATATATAAATAAATACAAACAGTATATAATAATATTTTTGAAAATAAGGATTTTTGCTTAGTTAAACATTTTGATATTTTAAATGTATTTGTTTGACAAGGTATGAATAGAAGATGGGCTTGTAATTTATTTTTCCTCAAACTTTGATAGAGTTTTATTTACTGCTAAAAGTCTTGAAAGTGTACCATTTTAGTGATACATTGAAAACCTTGAATGAGGGGTAAAACAGTTAATCCTATTCTGAAGATACAACAAAGCACTAAGTGGTAAATTAAGATGTTTAAGATGTTTTCCTAAATTTTCCACTCATATTATTCCTCTTGGTGTTATTTGAATGAAGCTAATAAGTGGGCTTTTTAATATTCATGTTAAGTTTTTTTAATAAGAAACCACATTCTTGTGGCATAAAGTAGAAACATTGTTTTCATATTACACAAAGAAAATACAACATGCCCCTATGAAAAAATAATTTTTCTTTGCTTTTCTTCATACATTATTAAACCTGGTCTCTAAATTTAGATTAAGAACACACCTGAATGAGACCTGTAGCCTAAAAACAGATTTATGATACCAGGCAGTTCAACACTAAGTCATTCATTGGTGATTACATGACATCAATCTCTGGGATGCAGATTACTTCCATTTAATAGTCAAACAAATTGCCAGGTAGAACAATTTATCCTCAACCTTGTCTGACTTTTAAAGTAGAAGTTAATTTGTTCTATGTAAATAAACCATTTTCAATATTTATTGCAAGCAATGATTTGCCTCCTCATGAAGGTAACACAGAGGCCGGCAATGTTCAGTCAAAGGAGAATCCCCTTACACATCAGGCTGTCAAAAGCCATCTCATGGCTCGGTCAGTGGTCTCTTCCTCCAGTCACTGTCTGTTAGGATGACAAGACCCCTTTTCTTTTCCATTCTTGCTGCTGGTGTCTTACGCACTTATGAGGATCTAATTTTATTTCTCCAAAAGTCCCTAATAAAGAGGAATATCACCTTACTGCCCTGCTTCTGTAAAAAAAAAGAATTTGTTATCCTGTGCATCACCATTTCCAGAACCTCAGTGTGATGAGTTAACTGAGCCTGCATCTTCCCACTAGCTCTCCAGTTCCCTTTGGCGCCAATGTACACTCTGCTCTAGTTCATTCATTATACTTACTGTGAAATTTGGAGATACATAACATTGGCTTCCTGTTCAATGTCAACTCAGACATACTGCTGTTTCAAAAGCAATCTTCTGCATTTGTCTTAATGATGGGAGTTTTCCGAGTGTTAAAACCTTTCTTTCTTTGTTACACTCCAACCGCACCTGTAACTGATCAAATGTTTGTTATGCCATGTCAGTAGCTATGTATCTAAGGGTTGAACTGCTGTGCAATAAGGTATGAAAATGGTCCAATTTACAAGAAAATACAAATACATTACCCAAGACAGAAACACCCATTTAAATCCCTAATAACTGTATATAGGCAGCATCCTTTTTGAACCACTTCTCAGATCCTTGGTATGCTATGATTGCTTCTTTCTTTTTCTTTTTTTCCTTAAAGATTTGATTTATTATTTTTACAGAGAAGGGAAGGGAGAGAGGCAGAGAGGGAGAGAGACATCAATGTATGGTTGCCTTTCACCTGCCTCCAGCTATGGACCTGGCTGGAAACCTGGCTTGCCACCTGGTTATGTGCCCTGGCTGAGAATCGAACCAAAGACCTTTGGGTTTGCAGGCTGGCGCCTTATCCACTGTGCCATGAGCCAGGGCTCTTTTTTAAAATGTATTTTATCGTTTATGCTATGGCAGTTGTACCATTTCCCTTTGCTGCCCTCTTCCATTCAGCCCATCTGCCCAGGCCTGATTTCTTAATTACAAAAGAAATTGAATGTATTTTCTTAACCATGAATGATCCCAAACTGATGATTTTCCATGTCAGAGCATGACATCCTGGAATAGCTCATGGAAACAGAACTTCAGGTAATTAAAATGTCTGTAGGAATATGAGATTCTAAAAGAAAGACCAGACCCGTAATTACCTCTCTCAAAGAAACCCAGGAAAGATGGCACAACCGCTGTAAGTTACTCCCAAGAAAATACTCAGGGAGAAGTTAAAGAAAGCAGAAAAATCCACTACGTAGGAGTAATACTTGAGAGAAATGTGAAGAATTCTGTTCGACTATTTGGCTCCAAAAATCATTTGGCTATGCTGGCAGATGTTTTCATGGAAAGACAAGGTTTGCAAAGTCAAAAAGTACTTTATGAAATAAACTAAAGAAAAAGTTAAATATACAGAGATAAAAAACAAGTCACTGGCTATGAGACATAAAAAGTTCCATCCTTTCCTTAGGATTTCCAAGTCCTGATACTAGATGGTTTAAATAAATAGTCTCTATCTTCTGGTTGAAAAGCTCATATATGAAGGTTGCTCTTTTCCTTCAGCATTTATTGAAAAATGGGAATTTTCTTATCAAAGTATCTCTTACATTTTCAAAGTTCAATTAAAATACTTGCATGGAATAAAATTAGGAAATTGTTTCATTTTAAAATGTATAAAGATGTTGAGATTTTAGATAGTGCTATGAGAAGTTATTAAAAACTTTAGTAGCTATATATTTAAGTTTATAAAAGACCTTGAAATTTCACATCATAACTAAATACTTATACCTTAATCTAAGTGCATTGGCATAATTATTATTAATAATTATGTCATTGATATTTGCAAGAAGCTCTGATAAAATAAAAATGATGTGTAGTGAAATAGTGAAAAGACTGAGCTTACATCTCTTTTTCCATTAGTATTCTACATTGTTTTTGTTTTAATTGAATTAAATCAACTGATAACATAAAACAACAAAATAAAAAAGCCTCCAAAAATATTCTGTTCAATATGTCAAGAATAGTTTTATGCATAAAAGTGAACTACTCTTACTTTTACATATTTTGACATTTAAATAAAAATGTAATTTAACAAATTGTGTTCAAAATTAAAACATTATTCCCCTTCTCTTATTCATAACATGAAAGAAAGTCAAGGTAAAAGACATCCAACAGAGTTTAAAATTTAAATCTTAATTATATATCAGGGCAATGGGTAATTAAGATATACTTATTAAGTGTCCTATGAAGATGAATTATCCTAATATGGCTCTTAAATTAGCTCAGATTTACATAATAAGAAATAATTATAAATATTAAAAACCTATCTACTATTTCATTACCAACACATCCTTGGCATAGAGTAAACGAGGTTAGGGGGCTATAATCAAAGTATGATAATCATATAAGTCATCGTCTTATATGATTATATTGGCCAGGTCATTTCTTCTAATAAAGTACAAAGTACAGATACCTATCTGCTTTTAGAACACATACTTCCTGCTTTTATTGTAATGTTAAGCTTTTCTTGTAAAGACTTTAGAAAAGGACTAAGCAGAGAACCCAGAATGCAAATCGATTTAATCCAACAGACTGCACGCATACAAAACCATATTTCCATAAAGCGGTAACCCAGGCAATAACTCAACACTGTGCGCTTTAATTCGGTTAACATAATTAAATAAATCCAGACTGATAAATTGCTAATCAACTTTCTTTGAATTATAACAAAATCGGTAAAGATAAAATGGTTTATAGGCCCTATATACTGTATATTCCTTAGGCTGAGACTCATTCATGAAAGGACAGGGAGGAGAAAATGTGGAGAGAAAGAGGGAGCGAGACAGGGAAGGAGGAAAAAGCCTCCCCATTCTTTCCTCTTGTAGTCAAGAGAGAAATAAGTCAGACAAAAAAGACAAATACCTATATAGTTGGGAAAATGGGTGAAGTGGGTCAAAAGGTACAAGCTTCCAGTTAAAAGTCCTCGATGTCATGCACAGCAAGTGATTACAATTAATAACACTCTATTATATATTCAAAAGTTGCTAAGAGAAGAAATCTCAGAAGTTCTCTTCACAAAAAAAATGAGTAACTATTTTCAGTGATGGATATTAACTAGGCTTCATTGTGCTTCACTGTGATCGTTTTGCAAAATATACAGATATCAAATAATTATGTTGTACGTCTGAAATAATACAATGTATGTCAATCATATAAAAAGTAATAAAAATCAAGGGTCAAGAAATGTAAAAATTGAAGAGGGGTGGCTTGATCACTTTTATAACATCTCCTAGGACTAAACTGAAAATAAGCTTTGCAATTCAAGTTAAAGTCAAAGAGAAAGATACTCTACGTCACAATAAAGTTCAACAGTTAGGTAAAAGCATGGGTGGAGGCTATGAAACTTTCAGGGAGACCCTGTGATAGTTATTTTCCAGTTAAGTTTTCTAAGGTACAGTAAACTGTGGGGAAAGAAAACAGACAAGAAGGGAATGAGAGAACAAAGGGGTAAGTAAGGAAGCTACAGCTGAGAAGGAGGGAAGACGCCACCCAGAACAATTACTCTTCTTCCTCCTTCACACCTCTAACCACATGGGTAAAGAGCAGCATTTCCACAGTGGTTGACAAGCAATTTTGCTTGACAGTTTCCCCCCAAATTAGAAAAAATACATACACTGTTACACAATTTAAACTGCCAACTAAATAATTGAATCATGAGTTTAAATAATTGCAAAGTATACAATCCCCAACATATTACATTATGAACATTTAAAAGTTACACTTAGCTTTCACACATGAACATTTTAATGTAATAACAAAGTGATATCTGATAATAATCATTTAAAAATATGAATAAGCATTTCTTTAAGTTAGTTACTTTATATCTCCTTTCATTTTAAACCTGTACTACCACTTGATTTCCCGTCATTCAGTAATTTCCATATTATACATCCCTGAAATTAATAACCTTTCATAGATATCCTACAATACACTTGGAATGTAATTTTTATTTCTACAATCAGAAGTCTCTAACTTTTAAAATCAATTATTTAGATTATTTTATATTTATTAAATTATTAAAAGCAAAATAAAATGCTCTATATAAATTTTCCTAGTGAACATGTTTTTCTTAATTAAAGAGAAAACATACTTGTTGCCAGAGTGAGACCAGAATACATAATACTTTTATAGTTATATTCTTTTTAGATGCAAGCACTGAGAACAGTTTCTTATGTAAATGAGAATAAAATGGGTTTTATTATAATATTTCATCCAATTATCTGACTTCCATTTGTTATAGCTAGGAATCATACAGTAATCACTCATTCAAGTTAATTTTTATTGATTTATTTTCTGGCAATTCCATTTCTTACTTCATTCAATTTTATTAAAGAAAGGTGAAAAAATTTCTTCCTCAATTAGCAGAGTCCATCACATTTTTAGTTTCTTGAAAATATACCATGTATATTCATTTTTCCCTTAGAGGAATGTTTTCTTTAAACTAAAATATACATTTTTTTGCATGCTTTAAGCATATTTTCAGGAAAACTTTGGAGTTATAGTTTAGTTCAGTTAATGTTAAAAAATAGTCTCCCACATAAACTAATGAGCAATCTCAGGCTTCATTACCTAACCAATCAGCCAAATTAGAATTTCTTTCCAGTATGAAAAGACCAAATTCATATTTTAATTTAGATATTACTATTAATTCAGAGTTTAAAATTCATACAGAATTCAAACCAAAGGGACATTATGTACTTTCAGAAGCAGTACTCAACTCCATGCTAAAATGCATTTAATGACTTGTTGACCCACAGTTATTCATATGAGTCTTAAAGAGATTTATTAATCCCAGGGGAAAATTAGCTATACAAGAGAGGTATTAATAGATATTGAGAACTTAGAAAATTAATTTTATTAGAGAAAAATATCTAATACCTCACATTTATTGCTGATCAATCAGTCATTTTGTGGAAATAAGTTATGACTTTATATAAAATCTTTGAAAAGGTAGTATTCATTTCATGTAATTAGATCAGGAATATAATCCGTTCTCATGAAATAAGACCACATCCATAAGAAAGGAATTCAGACTTTGACCTCCTATCTTCTGTGAAACCACAAGGTAACTGGAGTCACCTTTACATGGACAATGATGTCACTGTTTCAGTCATTCTACAAAATCATATCAGCATTCAAAAAAAACATGTGTCAGCACTCACAAAATCTCAAACAAACTAATTAGGCCACATTTGGTGTTAAAAAAGGGTATTCTGGATGCAAGAAGAACATTTTAGCAATTTCAGTAATAGCCAAATATCTTTTATTTAGAAAAAAAATAATTAGTTATTTAATTATTTCAATTCTGACATGATTTCAATATCACTACATTCAAATGTTTTCTTAAAATACTGCCATAAGTTTGAATAGAGAATATAAAAATATTTTGGATAAGATAATAATCAGAGAATGACTGATAATCCTACACATATCTAGTTGTTATTGTGTATGATTTGAGAATTAAAGAATAAAATTACTCTACAGCAAAACTCTTATCTTGGTATGGTCTTTAGAGTTTCTGAAAGAGTAGAAACAATGGTTTTATTTTAAATGAGTTAAACTTTTTAATAATAATAATTTCATATGAAACTTTCTAAACTTCAATCAAGACATGAAGAAAAATAGCAAAGTAAAATGATAATCCTTTTAAAACATAGGACCAAATTTTTATATTCATTTTCATTAATTAGGCATAGCTTATAAAACAATCTAAGAAAAAATTATTAATCAGGAACTGAAGTTGCGTGTTAATTATGATCCATTGAAACATTTTGTATTGCAGCATAAGCTTTTTATATTATCTTCAGCTTGCAAAGCTAATGTTAATTACTGTATGGATTAATAACTGTCAAGTGTGTCCTACTTTCAGTATAAATGAATAGAAATTAGCTTCATATTTTGGCAATAAATAGAGTACATCACTTTTGAAATTCATTTAACACATACACACAGATTCTTATCAGATTTAGAGTAACAGTTACATATTTCTCTGCGAACAGAATTGTTCTGAAGCGGGAAGAAATAACATTGGTTCTGTGTCTTCCCCTAATTGAGATTGCCCTTGGAGCAGACAGTAGGACTAAGCCCACCTGTGAGCACACACCTGTGGAGAATGAAAGAGGCCTAACGCAATGATCCCCAGCTGCTACCTTCACAAACCCTTTATGTAATTTCCCCCAAACACTGTAGTTTGCTTATCAGAAATGAATACATATTAAAGCATTTCATTTTTCCCTTTAGTTATTCAAGGTTTAAAACTTGGTTTATTTCATTTAAACAAAACCAAATAATCCTGAAATTTTAAAAGCAGTGCAACAATCCTGTTATCAATATTAAGCATCTCTTTTTCCTTAACATATTGAAAAACAGTTCATTGATCCCCCAGTACTGAGTTTGGGTTCAGTAGAAATTGAAGATCTTATTGCTTCTTTCTTGTAGATTATGGTTTTCATTTCACACTGTGAGTCCTGCAACAATAATTCTAGAGTCCTTTTCCTTGATTCCAGTATCTATCTTTTTTTAAGGTTTTATTGATTTACTTTTAGAGAGAGGAGAAGGGAGGGAGAGAGAGAGGGAGAGAAACATCCCTGTGCAACAGAAACATCAGTGGGTTGCCTCTCACAAGCCCCTAACCTGGGACCTGGCCCCCAACCTAGGCATGTGCCCTGACAAGGAATTGAACCCTTTTTGAGGAAGATCACCCAACTCACTGAGCCACACCAGTTACACCAAAGGGATAAAGGCCTAGAGAGACAGCATCTGTTGGGTTTTCACTCCATCTGCCACCATGCAGCTTCATTCTATGAAGGCTTCTCTTGCCTCAGTATTTAACACTAGCCATTTATGGCCAATTTTAGAAATATGAAAGCCTGCAGTTGAAATATGTGCCTCAGGAAGGTGAAGGAATCAGAGTACAGATCATAAATCCAATTTTTGAAGACGAAAAACCAAGTTACTGAAGCAATTGAGCCGCTTGGTTAATCATTTCCTTGACCCTGTATTAGATTCCCAGGGCTGCCATAAAAATGACCACAAATCAAATGGCTTAAAACAACAGAAATTTATTCTGCCTCAGTTCTGGAAGCTAGATGTCTGAAGCCTTTGGCAGATCCAAGTGTTTCTTGGATTATAGATGTTTTGCGTCAGTTTCTGCCTCATTCTTCACGTGTCTTTGTCCAAATTTCCCTCTTTTTATAACAATTCCAGTTATATTGAATTAGCCACCTTTCTCCCCACCATAATTTCTTATTAATTTGATTATATCAATAAAAATCCTATTTCCAAATAAGGTCAAATTCACAGACCAAGGTTCAGATTTTAACATGTTATTTTGGGAGGGTGTTATTTAATCAAGTAGATCATCCATTTCTAGAAAATCAGTTAAAATGAAACATCTATAGTCTAGAGATAAATGATTCTGGATGAGGAGTTACAAAGTACAATCATTAGAGTGAAGTTTTCCTAAAATGGGTTAAAGTTTTTGTATTATGTATGTCTGTATATATCCTTTTCATTCTCTAACAGAGTCATATATATTCATAATATGCTTTCATAGCAGTTTTCAGGAACTTACCCTTATACTGTGGAAGAGGCTACTGAATTTTATACACACACAAATATATGTTTTTTGTACCACAACTTAAGAAGAATAATGACAAATCCTAGGATAACTGAAAAATAAGTCAACTGAAGATTCTCGTTATATCCGGAGAAAAATCTGAGGAATCTGGGAACTGAGAAAAGAAGGTCCTTTAGTAATTGCCTTTGGATAAATTTTGTGTGTATGTATGTGATTTGGAATGGGAGTTGAGTGACTTTGCTCAACTTTAGGAGGCAGAAATTGTAGAGCGAAGTCAAGCATATGAGGAGACAAATTTCATTTTCATGTAAAAAATGATGCACTTTATGATATCCAGGCTCAAAATCAGTATGTGTGGCAGAGATCATAGAAATCTTCAGAGGTGGATAATCCCTTCTGTTATGTTTTTAAAAAATCATTTAATAATGATTTTTTATTATTATTAAAAAATCATTTAAGCACTGGCTATGTGACAGGGTGTCAGGATGCAACCCACACCAAAACTGGAGGTAGAAATAGTGCCTGGAAAAAGGGGACACTGAGCAAGACCCCTGGTCCCTGATGAGTCCTCTCATCCCTCAGACATGCTACTAATCAGGTCTAGTGTGTTATTCCATTTGTAACTTACATGAAATAAACATAGAATGGGTTTGACTATAAAATACATAGTATAAGGCCCTGGCAGGTGTGGCTCAGTGGATAAGGTATCGGCCTGCAAACACAGGTCGTTGGTTTGATTCCCAGCCTGAGCACATAACCAAGTTGCAAGCCAGGTCTCCAGCTAGGTCCTTAGTTGGAGGCAGGTGAAAGGCAACCATACATTGATGTTTCTCTCCCTTTCTTCCTCCCTCCCTTCCCCTTCTCTAAAAATAATGAATAAAATCTTTTTAAAAATACATAGTATAGTTCAGAGACATTGTCATAATATAGAACATTACTTTCTGACCAAATATATTTCCTCTCTACTGAAGACCAAGGCATTTTTTATTTTCCTATCGTATCTGGAGCTTCATTGAGAGTCTGCAGGAGGGTGCAGTGTGATAAACTGTTAAATACCTTGTCTCCTCAGGCTACAGAGAAGGATGCTGTTAACACATTAGATAATAGGAGGCGGACTAATTATTTCTAACAATTATCCAAAATTCTTGTACAGTTTATGTTGGTATCAATTTAGCTTTGAAAAGCAAATATGCAGATAGAATGCAAATCACGATAATTGGTCAGCCAACTTGTTTGTAATAAAAGTAGATATTTTACATTTTCTCTTAGCTCATCAGAAATGATTAGAGAATAGAAATTATCTCATTGAAATTAATGCAGGTTCTCCACTGCCATTAGTATTTTCAAGTACTACCCCCCTCCTTTATAAACTGAAATCAGCAGGCATTAGAATGGAGAGGGGGGAAAGCACTCTTTTAAGATGTAATTTTCCACTGTAACACATTAACACTTTCAAACATCAGGTTCATAATTAAGACCAAGAGAACCATCTAAGCCTTCCACAACCCCCTGCCAATCTAGCCTTTTGTTTAAGGGTATGAATAAATAGACTTCATTTAATTTTGAATTCAGTGAAAATATATTTCAATACAATTGATTAACTTTCAGCTAGAGTGATGAAGGAAAACAGTGAGAAGACATAAAGAACAGGTATAGGAAATTAAAATGACATCACTATAGATTTACTAAATTTAAGATATTACAGTGGAACGTGGCAAACTATTTTATACCCATAAATTTGACAACTTGGATGAATTGAACAAATATTTTTAAATACAAAAACCATTAAATTTTACTCAAGGAGGCATAACCTGAATAACCCTGTGCCTCTTAATGAAACACCATTCAGAGTTAAAAGTATTGAAGCAAAGAAAACTCCAGATTTAAAAGGCTTTACTGGTAAGTTATACCAAAAACTTAAGGAAGAAATAAACCATTTCTACATCTGTATCAATGTACCAGCCGGCATTGTTGGGAGAGGCTGCGTTGGGCTTCAGTAACTTTTTTTGAAGACTCTTTCAGCATCTTTGTCGTTCCATGATGGGTGATTTACAAGCACTTGCTGACGCTGTGCAGAGTCCTCGGCAGTTTAAGACCAAAACAATGGCATGACCCCCGTGCCCCACCCTCCCTATTCACCCCATCCTGCCCTGAATGACTTTTGTTTTCATTTAATTTTATTGCTGTTCTATTACATTCATCTCGTTTTTCCCCCTCCGCTGTCCCCTTCCCCACCATCCCTATCTGTCCCCAACAGTCAATCCCACATGGTGTCCATGGCCATGGGGCATCCATGCTAGTTTCTTGACTAAACTGTCCCACTTCCTTACCTCATTCAACCCCCTTTCTCCCAACCCCTCCCCTCTGCACACCGAAAGTCTGTTCCTTGTATGCATGCCTGTAGCTCTGCTTTGCTTGCTTGTTCGTTGGTTCACTAGTCACCTGAATTAGGTGAGAACGTATAGCATTTAACTTGCTGCCTGGCTTATCTCACCAAGCATGATACTCTCCAGTTCCATCCACGCTGCCGCCAATGGTAGGCGTTCTCTCTTTCTGCTGCATAGAACTCCATTGTGTAAACGTACCACAGCTTTTTGTTTGTTTGTTTCCTTGGGTGAAAAAAAAATCCTCAAAGGGAAACATTTTGCCAATATGGAAAAGGTGAAACAAAAAAACAGCAGAAGCACTAAAAGACATCAAAAGCAACAAGTTCAAAAACTGTTGTAAGCAGTGGAGACACATCTCGATAGATGTATTGCATCAAATGGAGAGAACTTTGCAGGTGACTGAAGTTTCAATACGTAAGAATAAATTTATACATACATTCTGGTAAATACACACAGGCTGTTTTCTGGACAGGAAATTTAATAGTCAAAAAACATTTTAAAAAACAATCGATGGGTATATAAAAGTATATAGTTTACAGATTCTTTAGGCTAGGGAGTATGCCAGTCACTATTCCTGAGGACTAATTCACTTCTAATTCTTTCAATTTTGTTTTAAGAATAATGCCCCATACTTAAAAGCAATAACTTATTTTTTTATTTAAAATATTGCCATGGTACATTATGCTTCTCATTGGTCTATTTTTTTTTTTTTTTTCTGTCCCTTCTGAGTGTGGTTTCCACTGATGCATCTCATGTTTTTTTTTTTAAATAAAAATATTTTGTGAATAAAATATTTTAGTCTTCATTTTGAGCTCACTTTCAATGTCTGACAATTCATCATACAGCCAACTGAGATCCATAAGTTTGGGGTACTGGGAAGTCAAGAGAAGGAAATTGCACTTTTTCTGTTGGGCTCCTCAATTGTATTATTAAAGAAGGGTCCTTTTTAGATTAATTTCTGGAGTTAGCCTTTACTTTCACACATTAAAAGTTAAAAGTTGTAGTTCACATCTATGCACAAAGAAGGTTTGAGATGGGTTTCTTCATGGAAGATGTTTTCCTATTTCTAAGTAGAGTCATAAAAGAGATGAGTGTCATTGTTCTAGTTGAGTCAATAAGTAGAATATTTTAGTTTTCTTTTAGGTGACAACATGCTTTCCAACTAACAGCTTGAACCTGAGGTTCCTGTCCTGGACTCTTGGCAGGATCACCCCCAGTTCTATGAGTATCGAGTTTTGATTACTTACGGATACCCTTTCCCCTGCAAATGGTCCTTGGCTGACCAGAGCCAGCTCACCATAAAAGTCAGCTATCTGCCACCTCTAGGCCACTCTAGTCAGACTATAAAAGTATAAACCCTTGCACCAAGGGATGAGTTATTCTTTGACATGTTTCACATGCCAGAATCTTCCCTGTAGGTTATGCCAAAGCATGCCCCTTCCGTGACCTGTTTTACTTGCTCTTTAAGGGTTTCGCTTGAAGAGCATCCTTGAATATGTCATCTGGACTCCTGTGCCCCTTTCCAGCCTGATTCCAGGGAAACCAGAACACAGTCCTCTTTCCAAGCAAAGTCTTACTACTCCTTTTCTCCATCCAAAGCTTCCATGGTAAAGCAGCAGCCTCTGCGAAGTGTTATTGCTCTTTCTTGCAAATTTAAGGTAGAACTTATTTTTGTGTTTGCTAGTTTTACCTAGCCATTTGTCATAGGCTAGGCAGTTCTGCTGTTGTTCAAGCCACACACACACACGTGTGTGTGTGTGTGTGTGTGCAAAGGTTCTATAGCCCTGGCAGTGTTGCTCAGTTGGTTAGAATGTGCAACAAAAGGTTGCAGGTTCAATCCCTGGTTAGGGCGCAAGCCTAGGTTTGAGATCAATCCCCCATCAGGGTACACATGTGTCAGGCCAGAGAAATTTCTATGTCTGTGCATGGCTGGACCTTCCTTCTGGTTCAGCACAGGAAATAGTCTTGAAGCTAATCTTGTTCTCAGAGCCTCAGAACACAGAGCCCAGGGTAACCAATTTAGCAGCTCTGAGTAACTGATGTCACCTTGGGGTGCACAGCCTCTTTGTTCTAATGTGTATAGAGCCTCCTTTGTTCAGATGTATATACTATAACATTGTCCTTGCTGTCAGCTAGGTGTGCACCACTAGTTGTTGTGGGAGAGCTGAGAAACTGCAAGTTCAGGGCCCAGGAGCCTGGAAGCAGGACAGTGGTGTAGAAACGCTGGGACTCTGCAGTCACTAACCTAAGTGCTGCTTATGTGTGGGGTGGGACAATCGTGCATGTGCTGGCTGACACCCCAAGCTGCCCAGCCCAGTGGTCATTAGCCTGCTGCTGCCTGCAATAAAGGATGCCAAAGCTCCTCAAAATGCCACAAAAGTTCTTCTTCTCCATCAGACCAGATGCTTCCTCCCCACTAGCAAAACTTGCTGGTCCTGCTCCCCAGACCAAGACCTGACAACTGGGAGGCAACAGACCTACGTTTCTCTCTGTCTCTCTCTCTTTCTCTTTCTTTCTCTCTCTCCCTCCCTCTCTCAAATCAATAAAACATATCCTCCAATGAGGATTTTTATAATCAAAAGTTCTTTGTATTTAATTTTATTCTCAGTGTCTCTGAATAATACAGCTGTATTTATCCTGCATAGATCAAGTCATCTGCAAATTAGGATTAAAACGACTCGCTTTATGTGAAAGTCTGACTCCCAGAGCTTGAAGGGTTATCTGACTGCAAAGCACTTCTTCTGGAAGAGACAAGAGAAGAAGGAAAGAGGCATAATTACCTTCATACTGGGGATGAAAATCGGCACAGCATTTTTGGAAAGCAATTTGGTGCTACATACAATGGATATAAAAACTATTTACAAAATTTGACTCAATTCTACTTTTTTTTTTTTTTTCGTAAGGAAAATTTGAAAAGAAAAAAAAAATAAAATAGAAGGGAAAACATGTATAACATGACAATGCTATGCAGTGTTACAATAGAAAGCCATTGAAAACAACCTAAGTGCTGCCCAACAGATGAAAGTAAAATAAATATAAAAATTCATAGCAGAAAATAAACCCAACAGAGTTCTTTAAGTAATTTATCCAATCTAAACAGCTCTCTGAGTTATGTGGGCTCTGTTCTATTTTCAAACACAACAAACAGCTCAGATTTCTGTCATCAACCTGATAAAAACAAGTTGCAACAAGTAACTTCATAGAAGAGGCCAAAGCTACTTGGGCAAGAGCTTTTAATTTGTCAGGCTATAAAAGCATCCTTGGAATTGAACCTTCAGGATTGATAAATTCACAAATGTAAGGAAGTCATCATAACAAGCCAGGTCATCACCATTTAGTTTACGAAATTAAATAATAAGCATATTATGGAGGATAAAATATAGCTGGCGATGAATCCCAAAATCTCTTTTCACTCTTAGATAAGGACAAAGGTGTTGCTCCAAACTGACGTAAATAGAAGTTGAGTTACATAATTATATTCCTACTTGAACATTTCATCTTTCTTCAACCACCTCCCCCCAACTCAGGGAAATTATTTTCTTCTCTTCTTTACTGTTCAATATTTTGTTTAATCTTTAAGGATTAAGTTATTTTATTAATAATCTCCTGGCAAAATTATTTTTCTTGCCACTATTGTGAGATGTTTGACAATGTAGTTTACTAATCTATGAATAAATATATCTATTTCCCCTGCAACAGGATTTAAGAGCAGGTGATGTACTTCATCTTTATAACTGCATATCTAATAAACAGCAGTAGTTAAATAAGGACTGGGTTAATCTAAATTAAACTAAATTTCACAAAATTGAATTATATCCCTCAAATTTCATTGCTCAAAATTTGGTCATAACATGTCAT
This sequence comes from Noctilio leporinus, assembly GCA_004026585.1. NCBI lineage: Eukaryota > Metazoa > Chordata > Mammalia > Chiroptera > Noctilionidae > Noctilio > Noctilio leporinus. Next base: position 356,373 of record PVIW01000336.1, on the reverse strand, counting down.
TCCTTCTTTAAAAGAAAAACAATTGCCGATATTTGAAAGAATGATATTGTTGAGAAACAGTTTCAACATTCCATTAAGTCTCCAGACTTGACATTAATTTTTTTCCAGACTCTTCCTTTGTGCATTGCTCACTTCCTATTTCAAATACAAGGTAGTGGAAATTGGCCATACTTTTACCTATGTCTATATCTAAAATAAATTGATACTGGACAGTGTCATAGGCATGTAAAACTCATTAAACTGACTAAATTATTGGCAATGTAGTGTATATGTGCTTTAAGAATTTTTCTTTCTACCCATTTCCATGAACACTTTGAAACATTTTTCTCCCACTACCACTCAATGAAAATTTCCATAATATCAATACTTATAATATCAAGATTTGAGTACTGGCTACATTCCTGCATTATTTTTCCTAGAGCATTTATGTGCAGTGATTAATTTAACCCACCAAAACCTGAGTAGGCAATTTTCTTTTACAGATTATAAAATTTATGAACCAGCCCTGGCTGGTAGCACAGTGGATAGGGCGCCGGCCTGTGAACCCAAAGATCACAGGTTCGATTCCCCAGCCAGGGCATATAACAAGGTTGCAAAACAGGTCCCCAGTCAGGTCTGTGGCTGGAGGCAGGTGAAAAGCAACCATACATTGATGTCTCTCTCCCTCTCTGCCTCTCTCTCTTCCCCTCTTTCTAAAAATAATTAAATAAAATCTTTTTTTAAATAAATAAATAAATAAATAAAATTTATGAACCATTTGTATAGTGTATTCTTAAAAACGTACTTAAAATTTTTTAAATAGAAAACTTTATTAAGGAATATATCTCATTCATAAATAAAACTATCAATGAGAGTGCTTCAATTTTCTATGCTGTTTTTAGTTTTATATATACTGACATTGATTCCACCGTCTGTTGATTAGGCATAAATGCAATATTTTCTGTCAGCTGACATAATAAACTTTTGTTCTTTATGTTTTTGATCATTGTTTATGTTTTATCAATATGTTGCGAAATTTAAAGTATGTAATATTGCATTTTATGTGAATTTTATATTTTTGTGTTTCTGGTAACCTACAACTATGATGTACCTGATATCCTTGAACAGAGAGATCCAACATCGCAAGTTTTAAAAAATACACAAGATTAAGATCCTCAGGAAGATTTTTTCCTTTTGCAAATAAATTTATTATAATTAAATACAGAAAATATATTGGTTTGCCAAGATGTATAATTTAAGGTAATATTTCATCTTAAAGTATGCACACCATGTGGTTGTTAATGTGGAGCAAGAAAAGGACATTAGCTCAAGATGAAAGAAAACTAAGTAAAGTATAAACTGGTTAAAAAGTAGAGTGCATAGCCTCAGAAGATAGTGCACATTTAGCCAAGGTGACCTCTTAGACAAGCTGAACCCCTGCCTCCAAAGGAGACCTTCAACCTAAAATTATTCCTTAGCTCTTTCTTGTTTTTCTTTATCTTGACATTTTTTTTCATGATACTTGAATCTTTCTCTTAATTTACTTCTTTTATGGCACAAAACACATGTCAGAATTCAGTGATTTGTCTTTTAAAAAATTTTTAATTCAATCTACTTAAATTAAAAAGGGTAGATTTTCTATATCAGTACTTTATAAGTTATATGATTTATCTGCACATACACATACTGAAATAGACATGCATGTCCTTTAAAGCATTTAACTAAAGAGTGAGAAACACAAAATTGGACTGATGAGAAAAGGGGAGAATAAAGGATGATTCCTGATATTTTTATTTAAATAACTGGTGGGTTTACGCCCATAGAATAAATGGATAATTTTAGGATTGCTTTGTGTACAAAGGGCGCACCAAATATTACATGAGCTCCCTTGCAATTATGCTCAGCTCCTGTGATTATGTCTGGCCAACAGGCTTTTGAAGTGATGGTATCGCTTCCAGGCTCAGAACAGTAGAGAGCTATGAGCCTTGTCTTCTTCTGCAGTAATTACATATTCCATATACCTAAAGATGGTAGTGTCCTCACCAGCCATGGTCCTAGAATGACTGTGGACAGCAGAGACTACTCCAACTATTCATTCACATGTACCATGAATAAAAAACATATATCTGGATATCTTTGTAATCTTATTCTAAGGATATTGACATTTGTGGTCATTGTCAATTGGAGTAACTAGTATTAATTCATGAAAAATAAGATAAGTCTTAGCAGAGTCTAATTTTGATTTGGAGGTTGAACTGTTTTTGTAGTAATCTGGTATTCTCATAAGAAATTAAAAACTCTTTGAAAAGAGATTAAAAATATTAAAATTTCCCACCATCCAGAATAACACATTGAACTTAATAAAATACTTTCTACCATTTTTGCTAAGACTTTCTGAGGAAGGGAGCAGAACTTATGGTTTTGAATATATCGTTAATATTTGGTACACAAACAGAGACATATCAACAACCAAAAGAAATGGAGTCAACTTTATGGGAGTAAAATATATGGAACAATTGACATTTCTGAGAGGCCTGCAATGCATAGTATTGTGAACGTGGCATCTTGTAGAAGCCATTTTTAAGCCAGGTATAGGCTATTATGGTTGTGTTGTTGTTTGAAATTCTGAAGCCTATGTATGCTAGAAAAAATAAAGGGCTCCCTGTCCCCTTGGTCTCTGCAGGGCAAGGATTGCATTGACAGAGTTGACTTCACACTGGCTTTTCACAGCTGACATGTCCAGCAGGCCATCTCCAGTTGGCCTGCCCTTGGGAGCCCCGCACGTATGTGGGTGTTCCCATCACTAACGAAGTGGCCAACACCTTGATGCAGAGAATATCTTCTCGATATCCTGGGGAACATAATAAAAGAGCATTTAAGCAGATCTTAAAGGGCGAATCAACTGCCAAATTTCTATTTTTCTGACACTTTGGATTCCTAGCTCTCTATTGTACTCAAATCATGTGTTACCTCACTTCATCTAAGCACTTCTGAAGCCATTTTTAGATACCTGAGCTAAACAAATAAATCCAAAATGTTTAGTGCTCCTATATTGAAGCATTTGGTTAAGTTATGACCTTTCTTTCTTAGTCTAGCAATCTGAAAATCCATCCCTATGCTCATCCATTATTATACAAAACAAAGATACTGCTTCCTCTCTCGTAGTGCGGATGCCATGTTGACAACAGGTCACCCAGCCTAACCTTTGTATTTTGGGGTATAAGAACATCTCTGGCAGGCCAATTACGCCCACCTAGAAGCAGCGTGAATATAAAGTCTGCTAAACATTTCAAACCAAGAAGGAGAATGCATGCGGGCTGTGAAATGAACGAGTATTCCTTGTCAGGCATCGGCTGACTCAGAGGAAGTCCTGGCAGGGTCCTCAGGCAAGGGTGGCCAACTTCAGGAGGGGAGGAATTGTTCCTGCCAGCAAAGATAGTTTCTCCATATTTGGAAAATATCAGACGCATTAGAATAGGCTCAAGTTGATCCCTTCCTCAACAGCGCATTTGCATTCATAGAAACAGCCAACAAAGTGATGAATGCATTATACTTCAGCCACCATGAAATAAGACCTTCCTTTGTTTTCTTTTAAAGTGGAGACTCAGTCACATAACATAAAACTTCTCTTTTCTCTCATGGAAATTGACTAAGTTTTTACTTAGATGTGGAGCTGGGAATTTTACAGCCCAGATGATGTCAAGTGTTTTCTACCTTCAAGTTCTGCTGGGTGCAAAGGAGTGGTCAGTGCACCTCACAGCCTTGTACGCCTTATGTTCGCTATTCTACCACCACAGCTACTTACCCTCCCAAATCTTTCTGCTCTTCATGCATTTCTATCCTGGCAATGCTAAGTGATCATTTAATTACTGTTTTTTACTATATGCCACAAACCCCTCGTGTCTTATTTTGTACTGTCTGTAAGGTCATAATTAGCTTCAAATAGAATTATATCAGCAAATTCATTCCAGTTTCCATTTTTAAATAACGTTCTTCCTAAACACATGTCAATTACCAGAAGCCAGGTCAGGAAAATAGAAGCCACTTGATATATTCTAGGTAATTTAATACACAGATCAGGGGCTTAAACAGACAAATAAACAGCAAAGGTCAGTAACAATTTAGTCCAAGACATCCAGGAAGATGCTCTTAATAGCATCTAGTATTATCAGAAAGTTGCAGCAGATCTGTCTCTGGACAGCTCTCCATAGTTAATTTGATCTGAAGCAATAAAGTAGGTGGTTCCCCTGAGTATACTCATTAATCTACTATGAATCTCACGTGTGTTCACACATCTAGCCTTACCTGGCTCTAGATTAATAATATTTCCTCCTACTCTTTCCATAGCTTTTGACAGGAAAGTGCAACTTGGAACCACACAGGAAAGGCAATTATGCAAGACAAAGTGACTGTTTTCTCTCTGTGACCCAAAGAAAACCTTAAAAGGAGGCAGTGCAGATGCCAAGCTGACAAAAGGTGATCCAATATAATGTGTTCTTTCAATGTAAATTTTTCTTTAAATTCAGCTGTATCTGTTATATAAAAATATTTAAGGAAGCCATAAGCTTTAAACTACATTCATACGCATATGACAACATAAAATAAAACCTTCAGGTATGAGCCAAATTTAACAGAGTTGTGGTCAACGAACTTTGTAAAATAATAAAGAGTAAACATGTTCTGTTTTTTTCTGCCTGAGCCTACTCTGTACTGGTATCACTAAAGCAGCCATTAATGGGACATACAAGGATATGATTGTGTTTCAATGCAACTTTATTTATTTTAAAAAAAGGCTGGTTCAGAGCCATAGGTTCTCCTGTGGTTGAGGAAAAATTCTAGAAAATATTAACCAGAAGATTCAAAGTATTTTGAAAATTAATGCCTAATTTATTAAATCCTTGATGCAATATTTCATATTGATCCTTAAAACATAGATATTGCACATAATTACACTTTTCTGAAGTAGATCACAGAATATATAAAATAGTGATGTTATTCTTTTTTTATACAGACCTTTAATAAAATCAAGTTATCATAATTAACCTTCAAACAGTTAAGTCATCACTGAATTTTAAACTTGAGATAGTAAATATAACTTTTCTGATAAAAATGGAGTATTCTTAAATTTTAGAAAATATTAAGTAATTTTTATGTCCCTTAGAATATCCTAAACATTTACTTTTTTAAATACTTTTATAATAGCTGAATAGCCATGTTCTGTTTACAATTTAACAATTGCCTACATAATATGGTGAGATAACAGATCATACTTTTAGTCTTGTTTCAATACCTACCCAGCTTTATGAAAATAAGCATGTTACTTAACACTTGTTCTTAGTGATAAAAATTCTTAGGAGATATTGAGAAAGCACTTTTTCAAGTAGTTTATATTTTACAAGTGACAGTATGTATTGATTCACTAAGACAGAAAAGAGTGCAAGTAACTTTTGAAAAGACCAAGAAGGATTGATCTTCAATTAGTTGGAATATATGTCAAGGGAGCATTTTTTAAAGTAGTATTGAAATCTCGATTGTAGTTAGAGGTGTCTAATTTGGGGTTTTTGTGCATTTGATTTTGCAAAGTACTCCAAAAAGTGGAAAAACTCAGTAAGTAAAAATATTTGGAAACATTTTAGTCATTGATATTTTCCCCGGGTTTTATTTGAATACCTAAATATGCATATTTTCAGGGAATGAATTGAAAAGGACTCAAAACACTGGCTCTTTTAGAAGACTCCTTTTTATCAGTACTTTATTTCCTTTTTGCTTCACCCATAAAATGGATCTGAAATTAAGAGACGATAAGAAATAACTTCTAGACTTGAACACTTAATAAGATAAAATATTATTGAATTCTCCTTGTTATTTGAACTAAGGTTCTTTTCATGAAAATGTAAGGAAAGTTGTAAAAGAGTATTTTTACCTTAATGCCAAGTCTGCAGTGATGTTCATCAACTCAGGATCATGTTGATATTAAATTAAGACCTGACTGACGAATATCTTACTAGCTTTCAAAATAGTTCTGTGTCCACTGCCTGCTGCTAAAAGAAAAAAACAAAGGAAGAAAGAAAAGGCTGGTTTTATACACATACATTGAGTTTCCAGGAAGAAATTATTTCTTTAAAATGTTCACAAATGTGTGCCATTTTTCTTTGTTCCAACTTACCAAATTTATGAAAGATTTTTCCCTTAAATGCACTCAAATATCAAGAGATTCCACTTTATATGGAAGAATATATATAAGGGTGAGCAAAAGTAAGTTTATAGTTGTGAATATATGAAACACAGTTTATTCTTTTTTGTGTACTTATTATCTATTGTATTTATTATTATTATTAATCTACTTTTGCCCAGTCCTGTATATAAAAACTGACAGACCTTATTATAAATTGTAAAATTAGTTATTATTTTTGACCTAGTGATTCCACAATAAAACATATTTATGTTAAAGGAATATATAAAATGAACCCTTTCATAATATTCATAGTACTGATAGAAATAAAAGTTAAAAAGTTAAAATATCTAAGAACATTTAAGTTAGTAAATTATGGCTCATAAAAGTGATGTAATAAGTAGACATGAAATATGAAAGTTGTAAAACTTCCCAAGAAAATTCTTATGGCACACTAAGTACAACACTGTTAGAAAAATGATATGTGAAGTATACAGATTTACAACACTGATAATCTCATGGTAATATAGATGCTTTGTTTTATTTTACTATGTAAACATTGTTATGCTTTGTTTTATGAGGAGAAACCCAAAAAAGATGGAATTAACTTCTGGAGGATGGGTCCCATGTAATACAGGCTCCACTGCTAGGGAGTGTTCTAGGAATCCATCTGGATCAGTGTACCAACTGGTGTTGATGTGAGAAGCTGTGTTCTGCTTCAGCACATTTTCTTTTTTGATGACTTTTTCAGTGTGTTGCCCTTTTCATGATGGGTGATTGAGGAGTGCAGCTGCCCACACCACATTGAGCATTCAGCAGTTTTTGACCAAAAATGACATGATACCCATGCCCCACCCTCCCTATTCACCCAATCACTTCTCAACTGACATTTTTTTTGTTTCTCTGAATGAAAAAGTCCTCAAAGCAAATTGTTTTGCTGATGTGGAAAAGGTTAGAATAACAACAACAACAACAACAACAAATAGCAGAAGCACTAAAAGGCATCAAAATCAACAAGTTCAAAAGCTGTTATGAGCAGTAGGAGAAAATCTCAATAGGTGTATTGCATCAAATTGAGAGTACTTTGAAGGTGACTGAATTTCAAACATGTAAGAATGAATACCCAAGTTTTTACAAATAAATTCTATTTTGGGGAGGCCCCTCATCTATAAAAAGACTCTAGTTTCCTTGCATATAGTCCTCTGTTCCCTGATGGTAGGATGAATAGCTAACTGCATTAGTCATGAACTTGATAAGAGCAAGGGTTCAGACATCTCAGGGTTGAAGGTCAAAACAACCTCAACATAAAAAGCCACCTAGACCAGCAGAAATGCTAGTAATGGGTAAGAAGTCTGAAATGGGTTCTGAAAGAGAAAGATGATCAATATAATCAATAGCCTTACGTTGGTTGCAGAAATATTGATTGTGCTTGTTACAAATTGGCTTTCATTTTGGCTTTGATCGATATTAAGGCTGACTTCAACCGTAAAGGCTCAGTGAGAAAACAGAACACATGAACACAGTGGATCTGAGTAGAAGAGGAGTGGTCCACAGCAAACATCTGTTGTGCCTCACAACAAATCCACTCAACCAATCTTGGCTATCGGTAGAAGATATTGGAGGTTTTATTCAACTCGGAACCGCCTGCTACCTCCCTTAGTGCCCATCTTTTTTCTTTTTGACCTGGGACTTTCACCAGAGCATTAAGTGCCTGCTGCTTCCACTTAAAATCACAGCCACTTAAAAACACTACACCTTACCATCCCGAGGACAGATTTAAAGAAGACGTTTTTTTATACCTCGCAGGGAACCCAGCCAGGAAAGGATTTGGGCCCCATTTCCAACATCAGTGGCTTTGAAACAAACCCACTTTTTGGCTTTTCCTTCTGAGTTTTTCCTCTTCCCATTCTGGAATAATTTTCCACTTAAAACCACTTTCTTATCTCAGGCTCTGCTTCCTGGGAAATCCAAACTAAAGCACTATCCCTTAATTTTATGTGATATCTATGATCCTAATTCTATAACTAGATAAGAGTGGTATAATAAAGTAAGTTTATGGTCCCATTAACTATACATAGAAATGAAGCCCTGGCAGGGAAGGCTCAATTACTTGGGCATTTCCCACAAAGCAAAAAGTTGCTAGTTTGATTCCCAGTAGGGGTTATGGTTGCATCCCTGAATGGGCAGGTACAAGTGGCAACCAAGTGAGGTTTACCCTTTACATCAATGCTTGTCTCCTCTTTTCCCCTCCCTTCGTCCTCTCTCTCTCTAAAATAAATGAAAATACTGAAATACCAAATGAAATAATATCAATGTATAGTAAACGATGTGATAATAATGAAGTTAATCTGGAGTTATCCCAGGAAAAAATACAAATCATAAAGACAGAAAGTGTCACTTTCTTTAGGGACATAGTCACCCTCTCACACAGAAAATGCAGTAAATTTAACAAAGAAAAAAATACTTCAAACTAATGTCAGTTCGGTACTAAGACTCAACCCCAAGGCTATCTTGGAATTAACTCTGCATCACGTGAGACTCCAGGCCGATGCTTGTCATTCTGATTTCTGTATTTCATTCCCATGGTGCATAGAGCTTTAATGATTGATTGATCTAGAGATCTATAACTCTTGTAAAGATTTTCTGTTTCAATAAATACTTATATTGGTAGGCTCCACAATGGCAAGGAATGGAGTTAATTTATCCACTATTACTTCTCTGAGTACTTAACCCTCTGAGTGCCAAAAATAAGTTATTTAATACTGTTGAGTGGAATTAAGTATCTTGCCAAATAAAATAACATACTACCAGAATTACTACCAATCCTATTAAAACCAACACCACTCACTGCTGGCTGCCTATGGGTAGGCACAGACTAGAAAATGGACTAGAGAAAATATTACCAAATCCTATCACTGCAATGATTTTTTGATAAAAAAAAAATTTTTAAGAGTTTATTCTTTCTTTTTTAAGATTCTATTTATTATTTCCAGAGAGAGAGGAAGGGAGAGAGGCAGAGAAGGAGAGAGACCTCAATATATGGTTGCCTTTCACCTGCCTCCAGCTATAGACCTGGCTTGCAACCTGGCTATGTGCCCTGGCTGGAGAGTCAAACCAGCAACCTTTCACTGCAACAATTTATTTTTTAAGTTCCATATTATAGTTCTCAATCTTTCATAAAGATTTAGTGACTTCAAACTCTGATGTGCAAATATAGAAAATGTCTCTGAATTCTCTGATCCTTACAAAATTTTGTACGCTGGCTGTAATAAACATGACAACTGAGAAATGTATTTTGTTGAATTCATAGTATATATAAGTGAGCTGGTTTCAGCCTTTGACAAAATACTTTACTTATTTAGAAAGGCTAATGATACAGGGTTATCAAAGTTCACAGAGTATATATAATTTGTTAGCTTGACGTTTTATGTCTATTGTTGGCAGTTTCTTTATAACTAGTTAAGCAGATATTGAGTTAGTTGATTGAAAGCAGAGTAAATCTGGATTAATAATGTATCCCAGAAAGAAAGCTGAAGTTCAAACCTCTCCAACTGGACCCTCGTTTGTCACTGAGGTGGGCATGAACTAGAGGAAACAGATTTCCTGTTTTTCTACTGGGTTGCCTTTCAGAGATTTGACTTTTCTTCTTTCAGTACCATTTGAGCTAATTATAGGAAAGTGTTTTGAAACTGGGAAAAACCTTTTCTTACTGCAATATTTCCTATCTGAAAGTCAGGAAGTGTTATATTCTTTAGCTTAACGTCTCTACATTAAGAGGCAGAAGTTCACTTGATAAACAGTAACCAAGCCGCTAAGTCAGTTAGCCATTGGTTCTAATGAGATCAAGGTCACAAAGTAAATAAAGCAGCACACACGCCAATTAGCTTTATGCATATACACATATTGTCCTATGACTGCGCACTGGGTTTCTACCTGGGTCAAAATTCATACGATGGAATTAATTAGAGAATTCATTGATTCAGCAGAAACCTTGCTCATTAGCTGAGGGCAGGGGGTCTTTCAAGTTCATGTCCTCTCACATATTGGCCCTTATTGGCCAATTTTATCTTTTTTTAAGTTAAGAGGTCAGGTGGTTTATTTGTGAGTTAGATAGGTATAAATTAGGAAATGCAATAGCTAAGTGACTTGGCAAAATACAGTGCAATTGCTCTTTCCCCCCCACCATGACGCAGCTCCGCTTTGGTAAATGTGCACACACCTATGTAAGGCATGCTCATGGTACGCAGTTAAAATGCTCCCAAAGGGTATTCATGAAAATGATCTCACCCCACCTTCCCTGTCACCCAGACACCCACATCCCTCTGCAAATGTAATAACTGTAACAGATTAGTGTTTGTTCTTTTGGGGCAATCTATTGCATGTAAAAACATCTGCTTATAAGTTGTCTTTTTTTCTTCATCATTCACTACGAATGGCTTAAAAACAATATTCCGGAAGTCAGCACTTTGGATGATGGCCAAGAAAACACCGCAATATTTTGTAATGTAAGCACCCTGCCCATGTTCAAGGAGACCATCACAAACTTGGTACAGTTATTTTGTTGCTTTCAGTATTTAGCTAATTATTAATAAAAGAATGGGGAGCAAAGGGACTTAGACATTGAACTTAACATAATGAGAAGCATGAGCCTGCAAACTTAGCCAGGAAACTACAGTTTCACACCCCAGGAAATTGTAGGTCTCTTCACCAAAGGACTGACACTCTTCTGGAAGTAGGTTTTGAGGGGCAAAGGGGAGATGCTAGACCAAGGAGGCCTGTCAAGCAAACTATGGGGTGGACCTATCAAAAGTCTGCACAAACTTGGGAAACTAACTGGTTCTTTGGAAAGAACACCGGATCCATCCCCAAATCCAAGCTAACATGATCCCAGGGAAACAAAGAAGCTCTTGGTCTTTCTTTATCTTGCCTGAGGAGCAGCTCTCCCACTTGTCTGTCTGGAGGAAACAGCGGAGGGGAAGCTGGGGGTCTACTTCATAAATATGTGTGAGAGATCAGATGAACCCAGTACTTGTAAGTCATCTGCATAGTGCTCAGCATAAATCCTTGTTGAATCATTCTGGATCCAGAGCTATACCAATAAGTATTAATCAAATGGTTCTTGTTTCCAATCACTGTTCTAGAAATGTGTAACTGTTAAAAATGGAAAGATCGCACAGGTTAGAATTAGCAGTGTGGCTTTTCTCTGTAATCTTATCTAACTTAGTCTTTATCTTATTATTTTTTTCTTTCACATCCAGACAATTCACCATTTAATTGCTGCCTTCTGTCAGCCTCTCAAATCATATTAATATAAAGCTTTCTTTTCATTATTGCAAAATGCTGTTAATTCATTTGTTATGAGAATTACTTTTTTAAGTAATATCAATTGCATTATTACCAAACATGGACAAATACATTTACACACATACATATTTTTACAAATATTTAGAGTACATACTGGATTTGGAAGAGTTAATGCAAAAAGTTTAAAATATGTCAATAGCTTATAAAATCATTACATGTTAAATGATAATATTTTACATGCATTGTAATAAATTAAGCATTTTTCCTTTTTTTCTCTTAAAAACTTATTTTACACTGGAATGCTATTTTGGTGAAATACATCACAGCATCTTGTTATTTTACTGCTAAAATAGAGAATGTTACCAACCTCTAAGGAATTAAATAAAAACATATTAATCTCAAACTTAAAGTAACCTCTCTGAGAGAATTGGTATTCCTGCCCTGGCCAGTGTGGCTCAGTTGGTTAGAGGATTGTCCCATAGACGAAGAGCCCACAGATTTGACCCCTGTTCCAGGCACATACCCAGGTTGCCTGTCTGAGTCTTGACTGGGGCACCTACAACAAGACAGCCAGTCAGTGTTTCTCTGTCATATCAGCCATGTCTCTCTACTCAGCTCTTTCTCTCCTTCTAAAAGCAATGTAAAAATGGCCTCAGGAATAAAATAAAATAATGGGTATTCTAAAGAATTAAACAAGTTAAGATTTTCTTTAAATCCATTATTCATTGGTGTTAAAGATTGACCTTGGTGATTGTCCTAATCTTTGCTCAGAGCTCAGGAGGCCCCAGGGGACCACAGCAAAGTGCAACTGTTACTATGTCTTCCCTTGCCAGTTTTACCTCCTTGTCTTTCTGCCTCAATGACTTCTTGTTTTGTTTTGTTTTGTTTTTGTTTTGTTTTGTATTTAGCTTCTTGCCCTACCAATGTTGACGTGAATAAAAAAGAAATGGGCCTTGGGTCAATTTTATTCGGGCTTTCGGACATTCACAAAATCTCAAGATACACATTATAATCCAAGACGAGCCAAACATTTTAACTTTATTCTGAGAGGTGCTGTTCTGAATCTCATGTGTTCTGAATGTTGGCAAACAGGACCACGAACCTAACAGGAAACTTCAAGAACCCCATGTGTCCCTACTTTGATATTTAGTAGATTGAAATCATGAATATGTTATTTGACCCTTTCAACCTAAAATAAATGGCAGTTTCTCTGGAAGACTCCTCTACTACTTTGAATCGTGTCTTTTCCTTGGGACCTTTGAAACCCCTCAGAGGTGTAGCTCTCCATGAACTAGAGCACCTTCTAAGTGGAAAGCATTGTGAACTTTAGATGAGCAAGAAAGGATAGAGAGGATTCAAACACTGAGAGAATTCAAGCTAGCAGGCAAAATCCTATAAGGTCAAAAAGGATCACATTCTCATCCTCTCTCTTAAAAGTCTCCCCCAATGCTCAGAATTCAGTTCTTACATATTACACTAGTGTATGCAGGCTGTACTTCCATCAAAGTTACACCTGCAAATAGCGTACAGTTAGGTCAACATGAAGGGCCAGCTGGAGAAAAGCAGAGCATGTGACAGCACAGAAGAGGATGTACCCTTTCTATCTGTCACCAGCTTCCGAATAAAGTGGCGCATGCAACCTCTGGGAATTCACAGAGCTTGGTGTCCATTACATTTGTTTCCTTCAGTTGAGATTTGATTCCTTTCTATTTCATAATTTAGAAAGCAAAACTTGTTTGTACCACCAAAAAGTTTTTTTTCATAAGTGAAAAAAAACCCTCTCTCACCCTCTCTCTATGTTGATACATATATGCATATCTATAAATCTATAAATATTTGTGAGATAGCAAGGGATCTTTCAGTACCAACTTTATTTTAAAGTAAAAAAATTATAATATTTTATTTTCAAAGTATTCTTTCATATTTTATTCAATTAAAGGAGATCCTATAATAAGAAGACTTGTGATTGCCTGCCATACTTTAGAGCTAAGATTTAAACAGTCATAAGATATGGATTTTCTGTAATATATGCTTGCTGTTAATAAGGAAAACATGCTGTCTTCCGTCACATGGTAATCAAGATGCAGAGAAGCCCTAGAATATCTAGGACATGACTTAGTGACCCAAAGTGATGCAAGGGGACCCCAGTTATTTGGTAGGAGATAACCTCTAGGGGGAGAACTTAATATTTTAATAGAAGTGTCAATTTTTGAAGGATAAAGGTCAGTGGTTTTAACACCAAAACCAAGCAATTAGATGGATAGTTATTGCTGAGAAGAAAGAGATTACATAGACATTTTTTTTTTCTTTTCAGAAGACTAAAGCTAGAAAAGAGACTTGTCCACATGGAGGCTGTCTGATAACAGCTGTCTACCATCTGCCCTACAGCTTCTCAGGCTGCCCCTAAGCTGATTTAAACCCACTATTTTCGGGGATATCCATTGTGATATTTTTCCTGTGCTCTTTCTGTGCTTCCCCAGAAGGGGAAGCAGTAAATGCCCCAGTTGGGAGAACTATTTCACAAGGAAAACTAGCAAACTTAATTGAGATTGCATCTACTTCTAGCACGCAGAAGGACAAAATTTTATTCTTTATTCCATAATCTGTCAAAGGGCACTTAGGTTGTTTCCATGTCTTGGCCACCATGATCAATGCCATAATTAACATAAGGGTACATATATCTTTATGAATCAATGCTTTCAAAATTTTGGGGTAGATATTCAGAAGAGGAATTGCTGGGTCATACGATAGCTCTATTCTTAATTTTTTGAACAAACTTCATACTTTTTTCCATAGTGGCTAAACCAATTTACATTCCCTGCAACTGTATACAAGGGTTCCTCTTTCTCCACATCCTCTTCAACCCTTGTTATTCTTGTGTGTTTTCTTTTTTTTTAAATAATGGAATACTACTCAGCCACAAAGAGGAAATACGGCCAATGTGACAGCATGAATGGGTCTTGAGAATATTACAATGAAGGAAGTAAGTCAGAAGGAAAAGGAAAAGAACCATATTATTTCACTCATATGTGGAATATAAAGCATAAAGCAACAAATGAACAAACAAAGCAAACAAGCTCATAGATACAGACAACAGTATGGGGATTACAAGAGGAAGGGGATGGGGGAGGAATAAGAAGGTAAAGTGTCAAATATATGGTGACAGAAGACTAGATTTTAGGTGGTGAGCACACAATGCAATATACAGATGATATACTGGAGAGTTGTACTCCTGAAACTTATGTTATTAACCAATGTTACTTCGATAAATCTATTTTTATTTTATTTTTATTATTTTTTAAGATTTTATTTCATTATTTCCAGAAAGAGGGGAAGGGAGAGAGGCAGAGAGGGAGAAAGACATCAATGTATGGTTGCCTTTCACCTGCCTCCAGCCACAGACCTGACTGGAGACCTGGCTTGAAACCTTATCATGTGCCCTGGCTGGGGAATCGAACCGCCACCCTTGGGTTCGCAGGCCATTGCCTTATCCACTGTGCTACCAGCCAGGGCAATAAATCTATTTTTAAAGGACAAAAAGTAAATTTATTTTTTAAGCTCTATCCATAGAGTTTATAGGAAATCAGGGAATTATTTAAATGTATCAGGCGATAGACACGGAAGCTCAGGTTATTCTTCACTTCATTTTACACTAAAAGCACTAAGCACTCATTCTATGTCAGAGGCTGTAACAGTCTCCATGAATATTTACCCAGATTCACTTCATATGACTTGGTATTTCATGTGTTCCTGTGACAGCAATGCCCTTGTGTGTCCTTGGAACACACCAATGCCTGGACATCCACATGTTCCCCTTTTCCAGAAAGGTTCACAAGAGCAACTTCATCTTACTAAATTCTGATTATTATTTTAACATTAGCTTAATTGATACTTGTCCAGAACAATCTTTTTTGACATCCAAACCTATGATAATCTCTCATTACACTTTTTTTCTATCTTTCATAACTCATATCAAATTCTGTAGCTATGTGCTTCTACTGTGATTATATCTTATTGTCTGCTTTACCAAGAGACTACAAACTAGTTGGTGTCATCCTTGACTGCACATGAAATTACCGGGTGCCTTTCAAAAGATTGCTAATGCCAAGATCCCACACTTAGAGGTTCTGATTTAATTATTGCAGGCCTCAGAAATATTGAAGAGCTTCCCAGATGATTTTAATATGGCAACTAAAGCTGCAAATGTGATGTACAGCTTGAAGACGAGAATCTATGAGGGCGAGGACTTTATCTCTTTAGTTTATCACCACACTGCCTTTGCTGACCACACATTGTACCAGAGGCCCTCTCACTAGAGAGCCTGCTACATACAAGAGATTCCCCTTCCTGACCCCATGAAAACAAGGGATCGGACATTAAGTGGCTCAGAATGGGAATGTTTTCCAGTTATGACTAAAAGACTCCTGGGTACATGTTATAAACTGAGGACAGGAAGGTAGTTTTGGCTAAAACCAGGAGAGATGCACAGAGGCAATTGAGGTGTTACCTAGGTGATCTGTGGGGTTCGAGATATAGTGCAGATAGTGAAATATTCAACCACTCACTAGTTGTGTGACCTTTGGCAAATGTCTTACATGTCTGTGCCTCAGTTCCCTCATGTAAAAAATGTCAATAACAATACCTACCTCATAGACTTGTGAGGATTCAATGAATGAATACATATATGAGCATGTAATAGGTGCTCAGTAATTACCTGGTGTGACATAGCGTAATTATCAGCAGCTGAGAATATTATTCTGAAGATATAACTACATAAATCCAAAGAGTGACATATTATAAGGAATGCACCCATCTGCCCATATCACTCCAAAAATGAGCAATGTGTATCAATATGATGAAAATAATTCTCCAAACACTGCTCCAGTCTGATGAGGTCATGGCTATATATCAGACTCTTGCAATAATGTCCAGTTGTACAATTTATGAAAGCACTAAGAATTTCTCTCCTTCAAAAAAACCCCTAGATTTATCATTTTCCTTTGTTTTCTGTATTCCATGACACAGAAAAGTTTTTCTAAGGTGGAAATTATTTGGGTTAATACATACATACAAACATTATTGACATACTAAAAATAAAATAATATTATGTGGAACAAAATTTTTGAATTAATGGTGGTTTGAAAAGTAAGCAATATTAAAAAATGTTTTTAAGCAGGAAGAATTTTAAAAATTCTACAATTCTATAGAACGATAATGAGAGTTTATAAAGACCAAAGTAAGAATAGCCAGTTTTTATTGCCATTCTGGTTATTAATATCCCCTCTTCTTTCAGAGGTATGCTTCCAAGGATTACCAAATTATAAAATAAAATAGGTAGGTGTAAATAAATAATTCAACAATGATGTCCTTTATTTTTCTTTTTGAAAGAGACAGTTAGAAAAGCTATATACAGAAGCTTAAAATGATTAAACATATGCTCTAGTTCTGTAAATGACTTTTGATCAAACTCATTCTTCTGATAACTAAGTAGATCATAGGTAAGGCCCAAAGTCCTGATGGTGATTTTATTTTCTGGCCAGGTTTGAGAGTATGGTTCATAATTGCTGCTACCATTATTTGCTAACAAAGGGATTTGGTATATTCCAAAGGCTGCCTTTTCCAATCCCATCTCCACACCAGTTTTTGATGCAATGAATGTCCACTTTTCCATAGAACTAAACAGTGTAAGTAATGATGAGTCTGGTCTTGAGAGTGTATTAACTCTAATTTGGAAGTATAATTAGAAAGTCTGCTGTGGAAGGTCATATTTCAGAAATAATGATGTTGTCATTAAATCTCTTCTGCTGGAAGGTCTTTGAAACAGACTTTCGTCCTCTGTACATAACTGACCAATAATTCTTTACCATCATTATAAACATGTGAACATTGCTAGGGAACACAAGAAAAGTTTCAAAGCTGTTGGCATCAAGGACTTCAAGCATTTTCTTTCTAGTGTAATGCATAAAGGTGACCAATATCAGCTCTTTAATTTTTAGAGTTTTAAGGAAACTAAAAAAAGTATAATAAAAGCCTTGATGTTGGAAGTTTAGTTGACTAGTATTAAAAGTACTTAATGTGTCCTGTAATGAAGTTTAATAGAAAACTAACCTTTAGACAGGTTAGTAGAGCTTTTAATGGAAAAGTAACATCAACAGAGACTTGATGTATGACTTCCACTTTCATGTCTCTTTCTTTCTCATCTTCTGTAGTCCTGCACCTCAAAACCATGTTTTAAATATAAGAGGGTCAAAGCCCTGGCTGATGGCTCAGTGGATAAGGCACGGGCCTGTGAACCCAAAGGTCACTGGTTTGATTGCCCAGCCAGGGTATATAACCAGGTTGCAAGCCAGATCCATAGCCAGGTCCATAGTTGGAGGCAGGTGAAAGGCAACCGTACATTGATGTCTCTCTCCCTCTCTGCTTCCCTCCCTTCTCTTCTCTAAAAATAATAAAAATCTTTAAATATATATATATATATATGTATATATATATATATATATACACACACGCATATAGATATAATACACACACACACACACACACACACATATATAAATAACAGAGCCAAAATTACTTTCCAATACTGTTATTTTATAGGTGGGGTTTTGCTGTCCTCCCAAAAATGTCTGATAAAAAGACCACTGAAAATGTACTGTACATTCTACCTTTATATTTTGAATAAAGAACATGTTTTCTCCTTGAACATTCAAAACCTATAGGTTGGCTTAATTTGGGTTCTTTTATGCTTTTTCACAGAACTGTCATGAAACTCTCCTAACTGCAGTTTTTCTGTCAATGAAATCAGAGAACATTTATATACCCCACATTCACCTAATTGTATCAACACTTGCTATGTGGGGGTTCATCTGTCTAGCCTTGTAAATAGATTAGTTTGATTGAAAGAGAGGGCTCTTGTTTCTTTAAATTAATTAATTAATTAATTTTAAAAAGAAATTACAGCAAGGTACAATCTTGAGCCCCATCAATGATTTTATGCTTTCAACTCTGCTCAAAATGGAAAATGCTGTGACAGACGGTTCTTTAATTTCTGCTGGTCACAATTTAAATAGTCTGCTTCCCATCTTTGTCACTCCTATATCATCAAAACCATCAAAATCCAACCCCCTTTCCCTGCACTATATATGCACTATATATATATATATATATAGTGGATCTTTACTTTTCCCTTGCTAATAATGGAATGCAATGCCCTCACATGGAACAGTACAATCCAGTTCATCTTGTTCTTGGACTAAGAAGATCATAGGTAGCCTTTTCTCTTACTTTTAAGTTCCTAATGGCAATGGTCACCAAGATAGTGAAGCTCTTGGTTAAGTGGTAAAATATGTCAAAGACACTGGATTTTACACAATTTAGACGCTGTTTTCAACTTTCCTGAACTGTCAAGTGAGCACATGTTCAGGTACTAAACAAGTTTCAAAGATAATTAAAAGAGAAGAGAGAGCTAATAAACCTGTCAACTTATTTTCCATTGAAAAATAAAAGGTTCTAATCCTTTTATAATGAATAGCAACAAAATTAAATCCTATTCAGTTCAATTTACTTTTTGAAAAGGTAAAATAAAATATTAGTTAGAAAAAAAATATTTTGTCAAGGCCCATGAGCCGTAGCTAAACTAAACACTACTTCTCCAGCAGATTTCTAATTAAAGATGCAATTAAAATGTTCACTGCGCCCCAAGGCCTTACATCCATTTTAAATAGTTTTTGTTCTACTTTTAAAGGCATGTTATTACTTTCCATGTGTTTCATTAAAAATCTTTTAGATTTTCTATGTGATTTCTCTAACAAACTTATTTCTCACTAAATTGTACCACTTTAGACATATAAACAACTCCTTAAATGTTTAATAAGCATATATTAGACACCTTTAAGTAGCTGAATTAAGTCAAAGAGTGAAAACAGTTCTGTGAGAAATTAGTGCTTTAAAGAAACATTTTAGTGTGAAACTGGTAACCACATATGTATATTTTTGGCATATGTACCAATAGGCTTTATGTATATTTTTTAATTTACAAAAATTTGATATAGCAATTACATTAGTTCCAGAAACAGGTAAATACAGTCAAACCTTGGTATTTGAACATCTAGGTTCTCAATTTGGTTCTTGACCAAGTTGTTCACAGAAAAAGTGTCTCGGTTTCGGAACAAAACTTTGATTCTCCACCCAACAAACCTTTCATGCTGACACCTGTATGATCTGTCACCTGTCTCTCAGGCAACTAAGGAGGTTTGGTTTTTGAACAAATTGCTTCTCAATCAGCTTGGATGAATTAAATTCTAGAACAGAGGTTTCACTGTATAAGTTAGACTTAAGGAATAGACCTGGAACAACTTCTTTAGGTGTACTTTAATAGCTCTGAATTTGTTTCATCTTAAAAATGCTTATGAGGACAGTTCCCTGAAACTGGCTTAGAGCAGTGATATTTCATCCTCATCAGATTCACAGATTGGTAGACAGGGAGGTTGGGGAAGACTGATTTGGTGGTTTTTGGAGACACTGTTCTTACCATAGCACCTCTGATCATCCAGTTTATATGTTGAGCCTTCAAAAGGATTTCATTTGATTAAAGAATTATCCTGCTTTCAAAATTAAAGTAAAAACTACTTGTTAAGCAGATTATAATACCAAGAGAAAGCCTCATTTCCTTACAATTAGAAATAATATTAAACTTAGCTTTGCTACACTTTCAGATCACTTTATGTTGAATACAGGTGGTTGCAGTGTTGGTTTTGAATCGAAATGTTCATTTTTTCAGTTATGTGGCTTAGACGAATAGCATTGAAACATTGCCTACTCTGCTAAATATGGTCCAGCCACACAAATAGACTATTACATTGCAATACAAAGTTCTTACATTTTTTGTTGATGTTACACTAAGCAAAAATAGAAAAAGAGAATAAAATATTAATTTATGGTATAGAAGTAACTGCAAAGTAATCTTCCTTTGAAGGAAGCATATTAATCCAGTTAGTTAAAAGAAGTGATTATTTAATGAAGTTTCATATTGGCATCAGAATATTCCACTTATACTTTTTGACAAAATATCACATTTGTATCTCAATTCCTTTTAGACAAAAGACATAATTAATAGCCATAAGAATACTTTTAGCCCCTGGCTGGTGGCGCAGTGGATAAGGCACCAGCCTTCAAACCCAAAGGTCGTTGGTTTGATTCCCCAGCCAGGGCACATAACCAGGCTGCAAGCCAGCTCTCCAGCTGGAGGCAGGTGAAAGGCAACCACACATTGATGTTTTTCTCCCTTCCCCTCTCTCTAAAAATAATAATAAATAAAATATTTAAAAAAATAATACTTTTAGATTGTTTCATAAATATTAACTGATAAAATGCATTCTTCCTTCTAAAATACTAATGTTTACAATATTATTTTTAAGTGACACACGCGCGCACACACACACACAAACACACACATACACCCCTTTCACCCATTTCTCCCATCCCTCACCCAAGCCACCAAAAGCCACCTCTGGCAATCACCAGTCAGTTCTTTGTATCCCTGATCTTCTTGTTTTGGGGGAGGATTTTTTTTTTTTTTTTTTTTTTTGTCTTTAGAGTTCATATAAACAGTTGGGCAAAAGTAGATTTACAGTTGGTCTACAAAGAGAAGAATTATGCAATGTCTTTTATTTTGATGATACTTATTGGGTGGGGGACTGTTTTTCTTCCTTTAACTAGGGAAAGGAAAAACTCATTCACTTTTCCCCAAGTTCCCAAGTTCCCAAGTGCAATATATCTTTTAGTTTTTATAGAGAATCTTTTTAAAGTGACTTTTTCTTATGTTATATTGTCAATATGGATTCTGTTATGATTACTGAGAAAAAGTTGGACCTGTACATTATGTTAACTAATAAAATATTTTAATGCCACAAGCAAATTAAATTTTAAATGTTTTAATCTTATATATAATTTGAAAAAAACACACACTTATTTGTAATCTCAATTGAATGCTATTTGATATCCAACCACACTAACACAAGGCTTTTCAACCTCAACATGATTGACCTTTAGAATAAGATCATTCTTCATCGAGGGGAGCCGACCTGTGCATTGTAAGATGTTTAGCAGTACCCCTGACCTTTATGGACTAGATATAATAGCACACAAGCCTGCATTTACACACACATATACATACACACACAAACAAGCACATGGTTACAAAATTTAACATTGGATCCAAATTTTGACACTGCCTCCTTGCAAGCGAAATTGTGCCTGGTTGAGAACCATTGCTTTAATTTATATTTTATAAGAAATTGAACTTTAGCCTACAACTAGTAAGTTTTATTTATTTGGACTATAAAACTTTCAAAATTCCATATTTTAGCAACTAAATTTTATTGTCAGCAATAATAGAAAATTAATGGTATACATATATGATATTTGGTTAAAATAGAGTAATTATTTTACTAATGGATTTATTACTTAAATTTAATGTAAAAAGTAGATATTTTCAAAATATATTGAATGCTAGAAGGTCTTTATGACTATACACTTTGAGGTTATGTATAACTGCAATAAACCAAATTGATACGTATGAAAATTTATCTGATATACATACCAAGAAAACCAGTCATATCTTTACCAAGCAAACAAGACTTTCATTTATTATGTTTTTTAGATTTTATTTATTATTTTTAGAGAGAGTAGAAGGGGGAGAGGCAGAGAGGAAGACAGATATCAATGTATGGTTGCCTGTCACCTGCCTTCAGCTACGGACCAGGCTGGAGACCTGGCTTGCAACCTGGTTATGTTGCCCTGGCTGGGAATCAAACCAGCAATCTTTGGGTTTGCAGGCCAGTGCCTATCCACTGTGCCACCAGCCAGAGCTCAATTTTTATTCATTTTTATTTTTTATCTTTTTCAAAGATTTTATTTACTATTTTTAGAGACAGGAGAAGAAAGGGCGGCAGAGAGGGAGAAAAACATCAATGTATGGTTGTCTTTCACCTGCCTCCAGTTATGGGCCTGGCTGGAGACCAGGTTTGCGTGCTTGTTTTTAAAGCTTCTATTTATTTATTTATTTATTTCTAAAGAGAAAGGAAGGGAGGCAGAAAGAGAAGGAGAGAAACATCAATGTTTGGTTGCCTCTCACACACCCCCAACCAGAGACCTGGCTTGAAATCCAATCATATACCCTGATTGGGAATCAAGCAGCAACCATTTGGTTCATAGGCCAGCACTCAATCCGCTGAGCCACATCAGCCGGAGCAGAGAAAGAATTTTTTTTTTCCAGGGAGGTTGGTCATAGTCAGTTTTATTTCTCAGAATTAGTTTTCTGCTTGAGACTGTGGGTCAACATGGAAAGCATCTCCTAGAAGGAAGCTCTCAAAATAATTAAATAAGTAAATAATAAGGGTTTTTGCTTGATGGTCTCTTGTTCCCTTGGACGTCATTACTGTGCCATACTATGTTTAAGCTTGAACAGGTGAAAAAGTTATTGCTTTCTTAGAAATCTGGACCAGGTCCCCCCTAACTGGGAGAGCAGTATCGTGAATAAATGTGATAATAGGACGTGACGGGGCTACCCGTGACAACTGTGGCAAAACTGTTCCAGCAGAAACCACAGGAACCAAGAGAATGCAGAGCCTAAATTATCCTCTGGAAATGGGCTCCCGGACAAGTGCAGAGATTTTAGTGAATCTCTGCAGATGAAACTGTTTAAGAGACATCAGCCTGCAAAAGAAGGCAGCTGACCAGTAGCCTAGTATAGGATTCAAATAGCCATGAAATAAAAGGTCTGAGAGCATGGCTGACACTACTTTTAAGGACTGACAGAAGACAACATTGGTTCTTCAGTAAAAAAAAAACTAAATGACTTTTAAAATACTGTTAAGGTAGTAAGCAAGGAGAATTCTTAGGAACCTCTTTATTACGTGTTCTTATATACTTCTCTACATGTGTGTAGCAGAATTTATATAACTTCCATTCACTGTTATAACATTATTCTTAATGTACCGAGCAAGTAATATTCTTTCTATTTTTTACATCATTAATATATCATAATGTATATGTATTTAGAGAATTATATAACAACACCGTTAATAAAGATCTTTTAAGAATGCTCGAAAATCAATAACTAAATAAAATTACTTTTAACTACATATAGAAGATTTAGCAAATATTTTATAGGGGTTACAATAATTTGTATATACATGTATACAAATACACCTACATGTAATTACATGAAAGTTACACATATGTAGGCCCTACTTTCCCACAGTAACAATTGACTACTATCTTGTCAAACCTAACTTCTAAAGACTTATGGAGTAAAACACTGTCAGAGTTTTGGTTATTTTCAATTTATTCTTTGATTTATAAAATAATAAAGTATTACTCTTAGTGTGAAAATCAGGGAAACATTTATTTATCAGCCAGAAAATTTATCCTACCTAAGCACAGAGAGACTTTTTCTAGTATTATTGACTCCCATGCCAGATAAAAAAGTGATTGTCTTTTGAGTAAGCTCTGTATATTTATTCATACAGTCATCCAAACATCCTGTCCATAAAGTGATGCAGTAATTCATTTAACAAATACTTAATGTGGCTACATATTAGTCATTATTCTAGGTACTAGAGATGTGTTAGTTAACAAAACTAAGTTCCCACTCTTGTGGAACTTATGTTCTAGAGGGCAGGGGTACAGCAGGGAACATACAGATAATATATAAATCAAGTAACGAATCACATATACCCTATGCAATAGGCACTGTGATGATGATAAATGCAACACATACACTGCACATGTACATTTAAAGTAGCAATGTACATGCTCCATGTTAATGCGCTCATTTACATTTTGATCACTGCATTCCTTAGAAATTGTACTTGAGTGTAACTAACAAAGATTGTCTAGGCTGTCTTAAACAAAGTAAGGTGTATTTTGTCACCTAAAAGAATTCCATAAGTAGTCCAGTGCCTGTGGAATGTGTTCACAAGTCATTAGGCTGTTCTTTCTGTTTAGTTGTACTTGGAATATGACTTTCATCCTTAAGGTAACAAGATGGAGACTGTAATCTATTTTCACGTCCTCTGTTCCACACAAGGAGAAGGGAAAATAGCAAGGAGTGGGGGCGGGGGGGAAATGCCTTTGCTGTAAAGTGTGCTTTGCAAGGCCATTTCCTGCATTTCAAACTCTATGACTTCTTCTTATAGCAAATTGGTCATTTCTAGCTACACACAAGGATGAAAAGCATAGTATTTCACCTTAAAACATTGTTGTCCTGAATAAATCAGGAATTCTTTCATGAAGCAAGCAGGTATAATGAGTGTTTGTGAATTTCCTGGCAGCCCCAGCACAGTCTGGTGGACTTCTGGCCCCTTTAACACTGTGGGAATTCTCTGTGACTCATTTTGACGACCAGGGTGATGAGTGGCATATTAAATATGCTCAGTTACTGGTAGAAGGGACACTGAGTAAATGAATGGATGGAGTCTTCCATTACATTGCCAGTGGTTATTCCCCTGGTGTCTGAAAGAGGGGATACCCAGTATCCTGCAAGGACCTGTGACCATTCTTGAGCCCACAAATATTAATAAAGGCAAGTCTTTTACAAGGACATTGAAATCTATTATAATCACTAGATTAATATATACTCAATGCAATCTAGAATATTCTATGCCATGATAGGTATAAGCAAATTATTATAGGAACACTTAAGAAAAAGAGAAGGCTGCTGGAGGCAGGTGAAAGGCAACCATACATTGATTCTTCTCTCCCACTCTGCCTCTTTCTCTTCCCCTCTCTCTGGAAATGATAGGTAAAATCTTAAAAAAAAAAAAAAAAGAAGAAGAAGAAGAAGAAGCTTTATAAAAAATAAAAAAGAAAAAGAGAAGGTCTACAAAGGCCAGATGGTTAAATTAAAATTACTTATTCTCTTAAGTATCTGTCACTCAGTGTTAACTTTCTGTTGTATATTATTTCAATCTTAAAGTATAACACATTACTCTCTGTACAGGTTGTACATAATTTGAAAGAAATATAAATGATAACCTTAGAGAATCTGAGTTTATTAAAATATTATTTTCATTTGCAAGGCAAACATTAAAAATATATTCTATGAAGCCCTGGCTGGTGGCTCAGTGGATAAGGCCCCGGCCTGCGAACCCAAAGGTTGCTGGTTTGATTCCCCAGCCAGGGCCCATAACCAGGTTGCAAGCCAGGTCTCCAGGCAGGTCCCCAGCCAGGTCCCCAGCTGGAGAATGTGAAATGCAACCATATATTGACGTTTGTCTTCCTCTCTGCCTTCTTCTCTTCCCCTCTTTCTAAAAATAATAAATTTATTGTGTGTGCGTGTGTGTGTGTGTATAGTCTATGAGAGAGCTGTGTTTTTTTTTCCCTTAGGTGTTAATATCTACAACCAAAAGGTCTACAGAGAAGCAGTTCTTATGTTATACCTCTAGAATCTATGTACATCTTGGGGCTTTATATATTTTTATGTCTTCCAAAAAAGGATAAACCAAATCACCTTAGGATATTCTTCTTTAGTAATTTTACAAGGTCAATCCTTCATCACAATGTGACAGTTCTAAATGATTAGTGCCTGCTTTTAAATAAATGTTACATAAATACATATAAACATATGTACATATATTTATATATGTGAAGCAAAAAAAAAGATAGACCATTATACTCATACATGGGCATATGTAATTTTTTTCTGAAACTGTTTCTATGGAGTGATCATGGGCAAGTTTTATCTCAAGATAATAACCAGACATCACACACACATACACACAACTAAGGGAAAGCAATGAAACATCTCATAAGGTAGACTATATAGATTTGCAAAATGGAAAAGTGAAAAAAATGAGTTAGTAATTATAGACTTCTCAGCATTTTCCCTAGGAGGAGTGCATGGGTCGCATGTGCTAAAATGTTCAGTAAACCTCAGATTTGGTCCTAGAGCCACCATACAGGATTAGGATTTGCCTTTGCCCACAGAATGAGATCTGATTTGTACTTTACGCTTGAGAAATACATTATGTGGGTTTGTAAATAGAACATCATGGATGCCTGATTATGCATGTGCATTTAAGTGTGCCTATGCCCTGATGGACTTGTAGACATTTATAAATATAAACAACCTCCACCAGATATGATTTGTATTACCTTGAAAATAAGACTCTCAAGTAGCCAAGCCAGCAGTGGCTAGAGTGAAAGAAAATAGCCAATTTAATCCACGTTTGCCTGTGTAGCTGTGTTGGGAATGTAGGAAACCATATAATGCTGTGAAATTTTTCAATAAAATGAGGTATACTGTTCCCCTTTACAATGTCAAGCTTATAGTTTCATCATTGGACTACATAAAATGAAGCTGTCTAATAGTTTGCTTCACCTTCATATTGAAAAGAAATCCTAGAATTTATAGCGCTACATCAGAACCCTTTTTCCCCAACATGATGTGAGTAGTACCAGGACTGGATGGAGTCCGTTATTACTCATTTTAATCATAGTTTGTAACCATGTAAAGTATCTTAAATTTCACTTAAAAAGGGGTTTTGTTTTTTTTTTAATGAATGAATGAATGACTAAATAGCATGCACCAAATTTAAAATGTACTAAAGTCCTCTTAAATCTTATGAGACCTAAGAGAAATATTTTCCCAGGAGCCACAGAGTCCATGCTGTCTATAATGTCCCCAGGTTAATTATAATAGTTTCCTGCAGCAGTGTTCCTACCTGCCTTCAATAGCAGCAGATGACACCTTGTCAATGATCTGTACTCAGCACAGTGGAAGTACATGGAGGCTAAAGAGAGCAATTCCAGTGCACAGCTTTCTTATCATCTAATTTGATATAAGAAAAGACTTTGGATTACCCCAGGCAAAATTTAGTATGCCTAAAAAATGACATGAAGTGATTATGAGAAGTGATATTTCCAAGGGTTTGATCCCTGAGTCTCTGATTCTGTAGGTTAGGGCAGGGCCTCCAAGTCTCTCTCTTGAAAATGAAATTGTTCCTGTTAACACTTGATAAACATTGATAAGTAGGAACAGAGCAAATATGTATCCTTATTTCTCAGATGTCAGCTTCTGACAATAAATGTACACCAGGGACCTTGAAATCATATTCAACTGCAATAAACAAGTGCAGAGATTGTATTTTGCTGAAGTAAATGTGCATGTTTTAAAATTAAACAGAGCAGAGGTTTGAGGCTACAATTAAGAATGTATTTAGAAACTAACAAGGACATTTGCCTAAATAAGAACTCTACACAATTTCAAGACTTTCTTTAGAAAATATATTTCATGTTCTTCAATTTACACATGCAATGTATGGGTCATAAAGGTGCCATGAATTAGAGCCATAAAGTGTGGGCCTTTAAACATTTTAAAACAGATGATACTAATTGCTAAATGTTGTTATAAAATGTAAAACAGATTCAATCAAAACTCCACAAAACAAAGGCAATCATGCCTGTTTGTGCATGGACACATATGTAGATTCAGTAAATTGGTTAACTTCATATACTGTAATTTTTATTGAAGGCCAACTAACTTTAGGCTGACCTTATTAAAAAATTTAATATAAAAATATTTCATCATGAGCCACTGTTCCTATAAATACTTAAAGGATGGAATCAATAGTTAGTTGAAACACATTTAAACTTAAAAAATTGAATACCTCTGGCTGGTTTGGCTCAGTTGGTTGAAGCATTGTCTGGTACACCATGAGGTTGAAAGTTTAATTACTGGTCAGGGTACAAACATTACCTAGGTTGGGAGTTTGATCCCTGGTTAGGGAGCATATGGGAGGCAACCAATTGATGTTTCTCTCTCACATTGATGTCTCTCTCTTTCTCCCTCTCTCTCTTTCTCTCTCAAATCAATAAACATATATTTTTTCAAAAAATGAAAAGAAAAACATAAAAGTAAATACTTTCTTCTTTCATTTTTGAAATAGAAAAATATATACTTATATACGTGTGTGCTTATGTATAATTTATATATAAACACCGATTTATATATCTAGATTATCCATGTAAATTTGTAAATAGAATGATGTATATATACATATAGCATATGTATATGACAAACATTAATTTATACATCTAGGTTATATAGAATTATCAAATGATGAAGGTACATTTTTCATTGTTGTTGTTGTTATTTTTTTTACCCTCTCAAATTTATGTGGCCTGCAAGAAGATTGCTGCTATTGACCCTGAATCCCCAGTGGGTATTTAGGTCTTTATAGG
This sequence comes from Noctilio leporinus, assembly GCA_004026585.1. Lineage (NCBI taxonomy): Eukaryota > Metazoa > Chordata > Mammalia > Chiroptera > Noctilionidae > Noctilio > Noctilio leporinus. Next base: position 327,674 of record PVIW01000336.1, on the reverse strand, counting down.
CATCATTTTCTGCCTTGTCTCTAGTGACACCAAACAGCTAGCTATCCGTAGCCTTTATGGGTTGAAACCTAGGGAAAGATCAATAAAGGTGCAAACAATCTTGTTGTTTTGACAGAATTTACAAGGTGAGAAAAAACAGAATATGCATCTCAGAGAACTATTGACTTCTGCATCTGGACTCATGCTCAAAAAAAAAAAAGAAAAAAAAGAAAAAGAAAACATAATTTTAATACTTAAAATGAGAAAGCCATCAGAGATTATTATTATCATTCACAATTTAGGAAAATTATAAAAGAAATTCTGATTGCATGCTCATCTCAACCAACTGGTTTTTTTTTTTTTTTTTTTAATTTTAGCTTTTATTTTATCTAGCTCTATTGAGATGTCAATGATCATACACACACACACACACACACACACACACACATATATATATATATATATGTTTAAGGTGTTCAACGTGGTGTTATGGCATAAATATACTTTGCATAATGATTACCACAATCAATCTAATTAACATACCCAGCACCTCACAGAATTACTGTGTATGTGTGTATGGACACAAGTTGGAGAGAATGTTAAGCAAATGAGAGCCCCTGTTCACTGTCAGTGGAAATGTAAATTGATGTAGGCATTATGAATAATACTATAGAGGATCCTCAAAAAATTGTAAACAGTATTACATGTAATATCATTAAAGTAGCAAAATAGTTTACAGACACCAAAAAATGGTATAAAAATAAATGAAATAGTGTAGGGAGAAAGTTGTCTTTAAAACTGAAAACATAATAGCAGGGAAAGGACAATTTGAGACATTTGCTGAGAAAATAGGACATTGATAATGTTCAGAAAGATTAAAAGGCTAATAAAAACTAAAAACTGAAGGGAAGAAATAATAAAAGTGGAGGCCAATAAAGGATGTTTATATCAAGGTAACAAAAATTAGAGGAAACCAAAGAAATTATAGGAGAGAAAATTAAAAGATAAATGATGTAAGTAAATCTTTCTTAGAAATGAAGGATACTGTATTTTGCTTTGAAAGTGCTTGCTTTCAAACAAGCACCAAAGTGCTTGGTGTTTTGATCACACCAAAACACATTACTGTGAAACTTCAGAAAAGAGAAACAAACACTCAATCAATCAAGGTCTTAACTTAAAAAAAAAAAAAAAAAAAAAGCCTAGACCGTGCTCTACAAAATATTGTGAGGCTGAAAGCATCACATGGTTCAAATGACAGTAGAAGCTTAAAGATTGGAAGGAGGCTCCAAGGAGAAAAAACTAATACTAATAATACAATTATCTCCCCAACCAACTTACTATTGAAATGTGAAGATAGATTGATGATCCTTTGGGGGAATACAGATTTGCAAACATACCTCCCAGTACACAGAGGGAACTGGGGAGATGCAAACGAGGGGTGGAGCAAAGGGATTCTGCAGAACCAGGGCACAGTGCAGGGCGGGGGTAGGGGGTGGGGGGTCAGGTTAGAACAGGAAGAGAGGGGTATTGGGGAAAACTGATGAATGTGTTTGATGAAATGGAGAATGTTGTTCAAAAGGTGTTTTCAGAAATTGAGACAACTGATATTAAATTAAGTTGAAAAATTAAGCTGATAGATACGAAATCCCAAGAAAACAATGTCTTCTACTTAAGCAACATCTCAGTTATCACTATTTAAATGTTAATAAAATATTATGACATAATTATTTTGAGAATAAGAGGAACAGAAATAACTATATGTGTATATATATATATGCATAGACATATATATGAGTGTGTGTATATATATATATATACATGGGTGTGTGCGTGTGTGTTTGTGTGTGTGTGTGTGTATGCCTGGAGTGGGGCATGTGCATAGAAGGCTAAGAAAAGATAAACCTTCACTTACTACAGTTAAAAAATTAATAAATGATAGTATAAGTGTTATAAGCTTATTAAATGGAAATATGAAAGTATATATGGAAAAAGCTTTTCTAAGATTTTACAATAGTTGCCTCTAGGTATTGGGAATTTGGAATAATAAAGTGGTAAATTCGTAGACTGTTTATGCTTACTACATTTTATTTTTCTAATTATACATCAATATAAATGTAGATGATTTAAATAATATTTAATTAAGAACTAAGTATTTTAACCATATAATAAATTCTCTAATGTTTGTTTTAAAACTAATTGTTTTAAAATCTTTAGTACCACTCATGTCTACAATATATGCACAGCATTATAGCATTGTTTATAGTAAGAAAATATTGGAACCCATTAATAAGAATATGGTGAGTGATATGTACTTTCTAGCCTGAGAAAGATAACCATATATATTTGGAAAATCAAGATGAAATTCTTACCAAACCCAACCAGTGGGGTATGGCCTACCACTGGCCACCTACCAGGCAAAACTCCACAGATAGAGTTCAGTGGGGAAAAAAAAAAGGAATCTTTTATTCAACAATTAAAAAAAAAAAAAAAAGGCTTTTTAAATGTTTGTAATTACAACTACTACAGCTCAGTTCAACATTGTTCCAGAAACCTCTTCTCCCACTCAAAAGTATCTTAAAGGTAGATGGCTTAACTGGTCACCAGTCACTAGCTTCAGGTATCTTTCAGAGTCTGTGCCTCTAGACCTCCTATTGGTGGCACCCTGTCCTCTTCCTCCTGCTGCTTACAGGCCCACAATGCCAACCACTGACAGCCTTGCAGCCACTGTTAACACCCTGCCAGGAAAATTTCCTTTGTTTTCTACAAAATAATCTACCTAGATAATAGTCTCATCTAGTATATCCTTGCTGGAGTGCCAAACCTAACAATGTGAAGGTATGAAGGCAATTTGACAATTTATTCACATCAGCTCAGTAGCAAATTACTCACAGTTTCTTTATTAATATTGCCTTGAATTTCACAAAGACCAAACAAAAAATGGTTATAAGGGGAAATACTTAAGAAATAGTAACACAGTACAAATTTTACATTTAAGATTCTACCTTCAAGGACCATATTGCCTAATGTAGAAGACCAGCTGGAGAACAGGTGTTTTCAACACCATGTTTTTGTATTATGATGGAGAAAACTTAGTGCAAAAGCAAGATAGTGAGAAAGGTAAACAGAGCCAAGTTAAGAGCAGAGAAGCTTCCAGGAGGACACATGGCTTATGATGAACGAAATCTTCACTTCTGACATGCAGAAAAAGAAAGAACTAAAACTACACATATCTTCTTTGTATGTGGACATTTCTGAAGTTATTTGACTGTATTAGAGTTCTTTGGAGAAACAGAACCAATCAGATATGTGTGTATATAGAGAGATTTATTTGATGGAACTGGCTCATGCATTTATGGGGTCTAGCAAGTCCAAAGTCTGCAGGGTAGGCTAACAGACTGCAGACTCAAGGAAGAGCCAACATTTCACTTCAAGTCCAGAAACCTCTTCCAGGGAGGTCAGTATTTTTCTATTCATGCCTGCACCTGGCAGGATGAGGCCCACTTGCATTACAATGATTAATCTATTTTAGTCATCATCTACTGATTTCAATGTTCATTTCATCTAAAAATGCCTCCACAGAAGCACTTAGAGTAATGTTTGGCCAAATACCTGGGTACCATAGTCTAGCCAAAGTAACAAATAAAATTATCCATCACATTGACATTTTGTCAAAGCCTGTATATCTAATTCTTACTGTGATAAATTGGTCTCTGGTGGAAGGAACAAGAAAAGTGTAGCCAAGAAAGGATGCTCTGCCCCACGTTTTTCCAAACTTACACTTAGAAATGGAATGTCTGTCTAATATGTGGAATGGGGCCAGATAAATCGGGGCTAAGAGAGCAAGAAAATGGAGATTGAACACATACCATATAACATGAACAAGTTTTCTGAATTCCCCATGAGTTTTGAAATGGGGGGTGTCTCTCATCGCTTAGTTGACAACCAAGATCTTTTGCTCTTAAAACTACTTTAGGCATACCTAAGTTTCAGACAAATGCTCTCCTATTCTTTAGGATAGCAATGAAGTCTATATAAGTCATGTCAAATATATAATAGCTGTCAATGAAATATCAAAAACTTTGTATATCCATGGTATCCCAGTGATGCAACTTCTAAGAAAATTTTCATCTCTGCTAACATATATAATCAATACTCTGGTCACCAAAAATCTTGAAACTGGGCTTTTGGACTTATAAACACAAGATTCTGTAATGTCTAGAGATACTACTACTACAGTTAGATATAGTGCCATCCAAGTATTTAGCTATGAGAAACCAATCCCAGAAAGGGTATTTTGATGTTGAGGTACTCAGTCTGCCTCAGAAAATATGTTTTAAAAATTGTGTTTTTAAATAGCTTAGTTATTTTACAGTTCAAAGATCACTTCTTATTCAGACTTTCCATTATGAGGTATGTTGCAGTAATGGTCTCACTATCTTTAAATGAGATTGAAGACTATCTGAAAGCGACTTTTTTGTGTGTATGTAAATCTATCTGTTTTTCCCCAGCCTACATGAAATCATAAGCTTTGAAACCTAAGCTAGTAGAAATCCATTATTGTGAGCAATTTGGGCCACAATAATCTTAGCACAAGATACATTCCCTGTACTTATATTTTCTAGGGCATGGTGGTCCTGTGGCTGTTCAAACAACTCCACCCTCCCTGCAGATAGAAAGAGGCTGGCATGGGGCAATGACATCAACAGTCTTGGTAACAGTGGACCCTCGGTTGTATAGCTTCTAAGGGTCACCTAGGGGTAAGCCCGAGGTGGAATGGTTAGCTGTTATCTGAAGTGAGGTTTCAGTTTGGCTGAGAAATGACATTAGTGAATGACCAATAGCAGCAGCAGGTCTATGTGCTTCCCCTAATTTTCATTCCTGGCACTTGTTCCCTTCCTAGACCCACTTAGCCCTACTTCCATCATCCATCACCTGCCACTCAAGTTGGATCCAGATACTTAATTTGGTAGGTAGTACTTTAGGGCATAGACAGAGCCCCCAAAGCTTAGAAATGGACTTTAAAAGAAGCGAACAGCTTGATCTAAAGTCTTGCATAAACAGCCTGCTAGCTGCCTCACTGGCAATATTCCATCAGTTCCCTGTGAATGTTGTAAATGCTTGGTGTCGTAAAGTAAATCAGGACATTTCTGACAACTTCATGTTCTATAGCTAATATAACTGAGTCAGGGGCAGTGGTCAGAGATATGAAAATGAGCCTGGAGACATAATTTGATGCCCTTCAAGTCTGGAATAATAAACAGTGAGGTGTGAGGAGTGTTTTTTGGCCTGGTTTTCTAGAGACCAAGTAGGATAAAGTCACCACATAGGGCTGGATATGCACAGGGCATGTTACAATAGGATTAAAGTTTCTCAGACACAAAATTCCTACAACAAACATATCCAGTTTCTTAAACAGTGTTAGTAATGTCTCCTGTAAGTCATGTATAACTCAGTGAATTTACAACACCATATGGCTAAGAATAAGGTCTGGAAACAGAGTGCATTGTCAAATGAGTAGATAACTCATTTACTAAAACTTAATTTTACTGATCTGAGAAAACATACTTAATGGATAATGCCTATGTTCCCAAACAACTACTGGATGATGGGTAAGTGTGATTGGGCAGGCATGAGATCAGTACATAAAGGAAAAATTTTAGAGTCCTACAGTGGATTTGGTATGACTGTAGGATGCCAAGGGGGAAAAAATGAACACATAATCAGCTTGAAGTAATTGCAGTAAGAGGAATGACTCATTTTGAGTAAGGACAGTCTTTGAGAGAAAAAGAGTCATAAACAGAGTTGGCAATGACTATTAACTTCCATTTGTATGCTGCACAATACATTCCGAAACTTTCTTCCACATGTTTTATCTCAACTGCATTGGAAAACAACCCTGAAAGTAAGAAAAGGCAGGTATTGTTCTGCTTATTTTATATGCAAGGAAAGGAATACAGAGAGGTTAATTGAGCTGGTTGAGAGGTCACATTGCTAGTTAGAGAACCTGCAAGGAATGGAACCTAGGTTTCCAGAATCTCTGTGTAATTTATTTTTAACTACCCCTGGCTGCATGCAGCACTTCTGCTGAACACAGAATTTCTTTACTTGTTTGCAGCTTAGAGAACATTGGTGTTGTTAGTCAGCTTCACCTACTAATAACAATGATGTCAGTCCTTCCTTCTCCAGCCATGAAAGCACAGGACCAGAAGACCACCTGGTTCACCTACCATCAGTTGTGCCATAGCATCCATCTGTCTAAGATCACATTAACCTTTCCAGCAGCCCCATCAAAAATGTTTTTCTTATTAATCTTAAGGCTAAAGAGATACATTAGAGAAATGTATAAAATATAGAATTACTTAGTTTGATTTAGAAAAATGCCACATTTCCTGAAGATCATATTCTATCTGCTTTGCCTCAGGGAAGGTTGAGAAGAATGTGACATATATACAGTGTATATTATGACCTGAAACTATGGGGTTTTTTAAATTACCTTAAAAAGATGAAAGAACAGCTCATGTTTACTTTCCATTCTAACATAATTTTCTATATTCCAAGTGCCTAAATCAAATTCCACTGCAGTCAATGCTATAAAAAGAAGGAGAAAACAGCTGCACTTGGGAGTCTAATCACAACCTGTCAATACCTGCTGCTGATCAGCAGTGGGCTCCACTTTTAATTGTCAAACAATTGATTTTCCCAGCAACATGGGTGAAGTGGAAGAGAAAAATCTCTTGTGTTTGCAACCAGGACAAGTCTTCCTGCCTGGAATAACTGAACCCTACATCAAAATAATTTCACTCCACAGTCTAATTATATCAGTTCTCAATGCCGCAGGCATCAAAAATATCCCCCATTTTTTGCTTCCAGTTGAGCATCTCAAGCACAAGAAAATATAATCCAAAGTGGGAGTGAAAAGAAGCATGATCTGAATTGAAAGAGCTGTTTTGCATAAGGCAAAGCTGCATTTTTGTTTGCATTTAAATATATTTCAGCTTTCAAAGAAGTGCATTTCTCTTCCTACAATGGTATTATCATTGATTGTATGACTTGTATGAACAAATGAGGCTTAAAAGATAACTACACGACCTAAAGTTCTTCCACCAGTAAGAATGCTTATAATTTGTCCTCCAATTGGAGGCTCAAAACACAGCTAGCAAAACCTAATTTTGTTGAATGTTCTGCCTCTTTCCTCATTGGCTGCCTAATGTTTTTGATCTAGTCAATTCAGCCCAGTTTTGATTGATGGGCATCATCAAAATCTAACTGCTGATGCTGTTTGCCTATAATCAATAGCAATGGGGCATTGCCTCACATTATATTTATAGCTCTGTTGTCATACTTTAGTGAGTCATATTTCCTACTTTTAACTAAGCAAATTCAATTCTGCACATTTGAGTCCAAAGTAAATGGCACAACACTAATCTAAGTACTGAGGAGTAGAAGAGGAACTCAAGATACGGTCACTGATCTCAAAAAAGGGGGAAATTGACAAATCTTGAACCTTTACAATCTGTGCTACTAAGCCTTTTAAATGTGAAGACAAATATCCTACTCATTCTTTTAAATGAGGGGACACTGACTGACACTCAGAGAAATTTAATCATACGTAAATGTCACTCATAGAGTGGCATGTCCCTGGTTCCAAAATCAGTGCTTTTTGCAACTCATTACAGTCTCCCAAAGCACATCTTATTGTCTAGCAGAGAAGTGAAATATAGAAGGGATACAAGTTACACAACAAATATGCAAATGAGATAGTAAAGTCATTTCCTAGTGGTCATAAAGACACTAGTTACTGTAGTAACTACATTTTAGAGGCATAGTGAAACTGAAAATTATTCAGACGAAAGTGTTGAAAAAAGCCTTTGGGGTAGTTAAGATAATTAAGCTACGTCTTGAAGAATGATAACATTGAAGTGGATGAGAATGATGGGCTGCATATTCTGCAAGAGGAGAATGGTAGGGGCAAAATACTTGGTAGGCATTTAAAGCATGTGCCCAAGTGTATAAATAGAATGCAGGGCTTGTTGCATATGCCCTCTTCTATCTTGAAGAGTGGATTGGCTAAAATATCATGGCCCTAGACACAGCCAAAGCAAATATCCACTTCATGGGAAGAGTGGAAGTCAGGCTCAGCCACTTGTGTACTTAAAAATATCTGCATCAAATGGCTGTATGGTTATTAGAAATACTCATGGGTATCATTATTCCTTCAATTTAAGTTTGTAGGTCTGTGCAGTTATGATATTTCTCAACTAATCATATTGAAGTTCTTCATACATTAACTACTATGCTGTCACTAACATGTTTGTTTCTGGGTTGTCATGGACATGTGGCCCCACAATAGTTCATACTGAGGCTTGTGAGAAGATTGACCCCATGAGACATTGTCTACAGGAAGTGAGCCTGGGGGTAGGTGAGCAGTGAGAAGAGGAAAGATGGGGGAGTTCCCTAAAATGGTGGGAGCAAGTGAAGACACTTGTGAACAAGGGGAAAGGACAGAAAGTACTTTGATAGTCTTGTCCTTTAACATTTGGCAGAATTCACCAATGAAGCTGTATTGTCTGGTCTTGAACTTTTGTTTGTTGGGAGGTTTTAGGTTACTGATTTAATGTCCCTCTTACAAGCAGTCTGTTCAAGTTTTATACTTCATAATTCAACCTTGGTAGGTTGCATGTTTCTAGAAATTTACCCATTTCCTCTAGGTTATCCCTTAGAAATAGTAACTGAAGGCAGAGTGGATAATTATTGTGACATAAGACACACAAACAACTGATAATACATTACCACTCATTATTACCTTATTCAAAATACCCATGTGCTGTGTTACTTTTCCCCCCTTAACTCCTCTTTCCATCTTTGCTATTCATTTATCTAATATCATAAATTGCAGTTTTCAGCAGTAATACATCTCGAACATTTTTGCGCAACCTAAACACTGAGCAGCTTTTTATATACAATAGGCGCTTTATTTTTTAGTTAATTCTGAGATCTAAAATGTTCTTTCTCAAATATATCTGATCATCTGAAAACAATTGAAGTTTTAGAAATCACCAAGTACCTAAAAAACACAGTAGATGCCCAATAATTACTTACTAGGTAAATAAAGTGTATAATAAAGAAAAAAAAATGCATTTACATAATGTGTGTGATTTATTCTACATAGTTTATATGTGTTTACCTTTACTCATTTAATATTTATAACAACCTTGCATTGTAGGTTAATGATTATTCCCTTATTACAGATGAAATATACTGAATTACATTGTTAGCAAATCACAAAGCCATTATTTAATCTCATGCCCTCTGACACAAGTCAGCTCTATTATCCACTGTGCTACGGATGGATTAAACTCAATAAATGATTAATTGGAACTACATAATTTTTTAAAGATATCTATCAGCCAGTCATTTCTCTATAAAACTTTTGCTGTAATCAAATAGTTTAACTATTATGTGTGACATTGTAATTCCCTAATAGAATTTTGATAAAATGAACATTAATGGTAAATGTTAAAAATCTTTCACTGAGTTCTACCTCAGTTCATAAAAACAAAGTGTATGAGATTTCCTTAATTTTAGGAATTCTGACTTAGATAATGCTATCTGGACAATGCAAATTAAATTATTCTTGCCAATGTCAAAACTAGCAGCACTACAAAGAGATGAAATCCAACAATTTGGAGGTGACATCATTATGAATTCAATTTCCTCAACATCTCTTAAATGAACCTAACCAAAGATTGATTGCAAATTTAATGAATAGTCTGTTCTTACGCTGAATAAGCACGATGCGATCATATAAAATAGAAACAACTGGGCTTGTGTCAGAAACATGCTTTACAACATTAGTAAAAATGCTATTGATTGATCAGTACCACATTCTATTTGATCCCAAGAACTACTTCTGCAGTGTTCAACTTAAATGACATGTGAAAGTTTCAAGTAAAATCCATGTTTAAAAAAAACAACAACCATTATTTCAAAAAGAAAATGTCAATGTTTATTTGAAGCAATATGCCAATAAACTGTCTCCCCTGTCATGTAAAGGAAAGCAACCATTTTAGTAAATTATGATGTAATATGCTTTGGATATTCCAGGCATGCATGTGGTAAATGGCTATGTATATATTTTTTGCTCTTACACTATAAATTATATCTGGTTTCTTCTAAGTTACAACTTACTTAAAAAACATTTGTTGAGAAATTTTCTTCAGCTCCACTTCACTGGTGAAATACAAGGGAGGAACGGAGGTCATTGAATGCTGTACAGAATGCTAGCCCAGACTGTGGGGAGGAAAAAGCATGTAATGAAAAGAAGTTTACTCTGAGTGGGTCTCGGATGGTCAACTTTACTTGCCCTCTTTCACATCAACAAGTGTGGATAGACCTGACTGGTTATAGTTAGTAAAAATGGGCACCACAGCAGCCAGAAGCAGAGAATCAAATTGTGATCATCTGACTGAAACAAGAATAGGCAAACTCATGGGTCCTAGCTTTTGACCTTGCTTCACTCTTCCCTACCTCCTACATTGGGCATGAGTGAGGGTGAAGATGCCCATTGGGCCAAAGAAGCACTAAAAATACTCTCAAGAAAAAGGATGGCAACATTTGCTAAAGCATGAAAAGGATTAAGTAGCTAATTCAGAGAGGGAATTGAAAGAGTTTATGTTATTATGGTTAGGTAAGCACAGGGTCTCCTAACTAACCTAAGAGTGAACATTCCCTCATTTCAAAGAAGAGAAAATATAGAAAATAAAGGATTTGAAATGTTATTAGGTGTTTCAAATTAAGTGAAGATAAATAATATAAAATTATAAACATTATTTTTAAACATGTAAAATAATGCTCTCCAACCAAATCTGTTCAATTTTTCCCTCCTTCTCTTTGTCAAGTCCCAGAGGCAACTGCATTTAATTACATATGTTATTGATATGATTATGTCAATGACCATAATTTTAAGAGATATACATATAGAATGCTTCCATAATATATATATATTTGCTTTTCCCATTATCTTTGACTCGTACTATGAAAAATGAGGATGCAATCCATTTATTCTATTTGCCACTACCATCTGTCTTCAATAAAAATTTCAAATCAGCTTTAGTATTTTAATTGACTTTTTATCAGTGTAAATGATTTACATTTTTGATTTATTATTTATACTTCTTCAGATATTCTCTCTTAATTACTGACTGGGTGTGAATATTTACATTCCTGTATTCACTCTACATCTTCTGCATTTCATTTTTCAAAATTTGCAAGTCCCTGTACTTTTATATTACCAAGGTAGCTACATCTTTCTTTGGAAATAATTATGTGGGAAGCAACCTAATATTACCCAGATATAATGAAGAATGAAATCTTGCCATTTGCAACAACATGGGTGGACATGAAAGTTATTATGCTGAGTGACATGTGAGAAAGAGAAAAACAAACACTATGTGATTCCACTCATATTTGGACTCTAAAATATAACAGAGGCAGACTCATAGATACAGGAAACAAATCAGTAATTACCAGGGGTTGATGGGTGGAAAAAATAGATGAAGGGGATTAAGAGGTACAAACTTCCACTTACAGACTGAATAATCCATGGAGATGAAATGTACAGCAGAGGGGGTATAGTGAATAATATCATGATAACATTGTATAGGGTAAGATCATAACTAGATTTATTTTGGGAATCATTTCATAACCTTTATAAATATCAAATCACAATGATATACACCTGAAACTAATAGGATATTGTATGTCAGTTGTACATCAATTAAGTTTTTTAACTATGATTTAGCTCTTTGATTCCAGGCAATTTCTCAAGGTTAGAACAAGTAGCACTTGCATGAACCTAATTTTATAAACATATTTCATCGTAAAATACACAGCAGAGGTGAAAGCATTTCTTTCTTTAACCAGTTTCTCTAAGGTCCAATGTCAGACAAGAAAGATGCAGAAGAGTGGATGTTCCTAACATCAAGGATAAATTGTATTTCTCCTATTCCATGAACTGTACCAAATAAGGAGAGACATTTTACTTCATTTCATGTGTATACTTGACTTTCTCCTACTTGCATGTGTTTGTTGTTTTGTTTTTTCTGAACTTTCTAATGTTTAATTATTTTATTTTGTGGTGAAAAATAGGTAATTCATTCTATCCTCACTAATGTTTTCCAGAAGTTTTTTTCTCTGTTTTTTGTCTTTTTTTTTTTTTGGTGGAGGGGGGGCGGTCAGTGGTCAGGGGGTTGGGGTTTTTCTGTTGTTGTTTGTTTGTTTTGTATTCAGTGGCTTGACTGTTCACTAGCCAATGTTTTTCAAAACCCAATTCTGGAGCCACTGAGGTTTTCTATAGATAGAATATTTGCATCCTACCACAATTTAGATGCTGATACCTGTTTCTCCAATGAGACAGTAGCTGGAACTGGGATCTTTGGAGTAAGTTGGGTCTACCCTTATAAAAGGTATTTCAAATGATCCTCTTCCCCTTCTGCCAGGTGAGGCTACAAGGAAAGATGGTCATCAATGCACCAGGAAGGGAGCTGTCACCATACTCAGATTTGCCAGTGCCTTAGATCTTAGACTTCCCAGATTCCCAGAATGTGAGCAATACATTTTTATTGTTTATAAACTGCCCAGTCTGTTATTGTTGTAGCCAACCAAACAGCCTAAGACACAACATCTGGTGGCAAAATGTCATCCAGGATTTTATTTCCTTGAGCTCTTCAGCCATGGCCACTGTTTCTGCCATTTCACAGCCTCAGTTGCTGTTCCTGTTTACCTCAGTACCAATTCTCTGCCTCTCCAGTGGCATGGAGAGAGTTGTTGAAGATGCTATGATTCATGAAAATGTATTTACTTTGCATTTATACTATATATATATATATATATAAATTCAGACTAGTCAATGAATTGTCCCCAAGTGGATATCTGATAGTTTGATCATATAAGTCAAAAAATTATAAAAAACAAAAAGATTCTTTTGCACTGACTTCTAATTACTATGCTTCCCATCCTAAAAATACTAACTCTAGTATTTAATACTATAAATATTTTTTCATTTTTCAAAAACAACTACTTTATTTTTAAAAAAGATTTCATTCATTATTTTTAGAAAGAAGGGCAAAAAGGGAGGAAGGAAAAAAGAGAAACATCAATGTATGGTTGCCTTTCATGTGCCTTCCGCTGGGGACCTGGCTGGAGACCTGGCTGGAAACCTGGCTTGCAACCTGGGTATGTGCCCTGACTGGGAATCTAACCAGCAACACTTGGGTTTGCAGGCCAGTGCTCAATCCACGGAGCCACACCAGCCAGGGCCTAATTTTTTCATTTAAAAATTTTTATGAGTGGATTAATACAATATTTATACATATATGTCTGACTTCTTTCATCCAACATTTATTTCATAAGATTAACCCATGTTATTTAATGTGGTGGTGTTTTCTTTATTGATTATTCTATTTTAGTCATAGTGATAGATATTTTAGTAGAATATCACATTGTTATGTTAGTTTGAATTTAACATTTATTAATGATTTGATTAAGTTTTCAACCTTACCGAATATTTAGATGCCAACTTTTGGTAATTCCATGTTCAGCATTTTTAAAATTTTCTATTAGGTTGTCTGCCTTTCTCATACTGATGCATAGCACTTTCTTATATATTCTGGATGTGGACCATTTGTGGGTCATATTTGTTGCAAATATTTTCCTTTCTGTAGTTCTTTTATTATTTTTTATTCCTTTAGTAGGGTGCTTCCTGAAATATTTCTTTAATTTTAATATTTAACATGTTCCAAATGAAAGAATAAGAGAAATCATCAGAAAAAACTAACTGAAATAGAAGCAAGCAATCTACTTAACAGAGTTCAAAACAGTGGCTGAAAGGATGCTCAAGGAACTTAGTGAGAACTCTCACACAGATGTTTCTCTCCCTTTCTTTCTCCCTCCTTTCCTCTTTCTGTAGAAATAAATAAATAAATAAAATCTTTTTAAAAGACCACACATATGTAAAAACTTTGGTCCTTCTTAAATGTTAGAAGTCAAACCATGCCGCACTCAAACTTTTAGTATTGCTTTATGGCTGATGGGGGTGAGGGGGTTAATTTTTGTTTATTTGTTCATGTGGTTCCTGAGGAGGAAGTTAGATCTTAGGGGTTTGATTAAGCATTCTCAAAATTCCTATGTTGAAGTCCTAATACCTCAGAATGAAAACTGATTTGGAAATAGGGTCATTATGGATATAATGAGTTAAGATGAAGCCGTACCTTAGGGAAGAGAAACAAATCCTTTTCATTTTCTCTTTAATATCTGATAGCCACTGCCCTAGAGTACAAATGGGACTATTGCAATAAATAGGTCTAGTCTCCCTAGATGCAAAGTGCATCTTGAAACAGTATGTCACTCTTCTCCTTCAGACAGCACACAAGCAATAGAAAATGTTTTCATAGGAACTTATGGAGTATGCAATAAAAATGGATTGCTGCATAAGACTGATAGCTCTATGATACAGTGAATGATGAATGGGATATAACATATTTATATAGTAAGGTCATTTTTCTTGAAACATTTTTATCAGAGTTTTCTCCCCTCTAGAAAAATATAAGACTTTATAGTTGATAAAAAGTTTTAATGTCAGGGGAAATAAAAATAAATTATTACAAGGATTCTCCCATAATTTCTTCCATTTTCATAATAATTTAACCTTCTTTCTGAGAGGCAGAAGCTCCAGTTTGGTACATAGAAAACTATTCAGAGCAGCACGTAAGTAATCAACTGGCAAATACTCCCCATTCAAGCAGAGCTCTAATATTCTTAATTCAAATTTACCCAGTTAATGCAAACGAACACTCACAGTAGTTAGCATTCCTTGTGGATTACATGAATTTGGTCTATGTTGCTCTAAGATTCTATTCCTGCCTGAACACCAATTTTAGATAATTGGACTCTTTAAAAAAGGAAATTAGGATGTTTCAGTGCGACAACAAGAGAATCATTTTGCTTCACGTGACTCTTATATAGCTCAGGATTCAGTGTTAGTCATATTGAATTCCGGTAGAATGCAAGCTTTACTCTGCAGCTGGCCCCCATTAAAACTGCCAGATTGCCACAGCAAGGAATCCTATAGGTCCACTCGACATCGGTACAAACTTAGACGCCATATCCAAGTAATTTCCCAAACTGACTATTGCTTTCCTGATTGGGATCTGGAACTAGGTAAGGTACTAGGATAGCAAACTGACATTTTCTTTCCTAATACAGGCAAGGCGGGCTTGCTTTTCTCCATTTATGGAGCTTGGAAGTCCAAGAGTTATCACAGCTCTTTTCTTTCCTTATGCTTCATTTCATCTGTAAGTCTCTTTTTCCCAAGACTCTACATTGACTTTTCATTTATGCTGCTTCCATCACCATTTACCTCCCCATACTTTCTTCCACCTCCCCGCACTCCCCTTTCCCTCTGGTAATCACTATACTGTTCTGTGTCCATGAGGTTGTTTATTTGTTGTTGGTGGTGGTGGTGGTGGTTTTGCTTAATGCCTTCACCTTTTTCCCATTGCCTGTAAGCCCCCTCCTCTGTGACTTCTGACAATCCTTTGTATCTCTTTGGTATCAGTTGTTGCTTCTCCTCTTTCATTCTGATTTGGTTTACTTGGATCCTTTTTCTTTTTTTCCTTATGAGTCTAGTTTATCTTTTCATTGGTTTCATTGGTTTTTTTTTTTTTGTTTTTGTTTTTGTTTTTGTTTTCTTAGACTCCATGCTGTTTATCTGCTCTGATCTATATTATTTCCTTTCTACTCGCTTTGGGTTTTGTTTGTTGTTCTCTTTCTAGTCCCTTTATGTGTACAGTTAGATTGTTTACTTGAGGTTTTTCTTATTTCTTTATGAAGGCCTATAATGACTTGGAGATCTGCCTCCACCTGCCTCCACCTGCTAAGCTTGGTTGCAGAATGAGTCTCTGATGTACTCAAGTTGCATGAGGTAGGTTCTCAGTGAGACACCAATTAGGACAAGTGGTATTTACCAGATTGATACAGATTCAAACTCAGTTCCAGTGCTGGCTGGGTCTGAAGACACTTTGCAAATGTCCCCAGGTATACCAAATCTATCAGCCAACTGCCAGCCCCACAGACACTTATGGTGGAATTTGGCCTCAGGAAACCATCAGGGTGAGGACAGAAGAGTTTACCAGACCCAAATATACTAAGATTTGGTGTAAAGGGGACTTAGCACTGGTTGGGCCTATAAGGAGAAAATGGTCCTTATCCTAGAGCCACATAACTCAATCTGTCCAAGACTCTGCCAGGAGCCTGAGCTCAGCAGATCAGCGCTCCTGGGAGTCGGGAAGATGGGGCTGGTGAATTCCCAATGAGGGTGAGGTGCTGGTCAGGCCTGGGGGAAAGTGAGAGGCGTGACCCTGCCCAGAGCCACATCACTCAATTTGTCCCAGATTCTGTCCAAAACTCAGCAGGGTGCAGCCACCAAGAATCAAGAGGGTAGGGTTAGAGAAAAGTTCTCTGAAGAGGGGGTGGCACCGTTAGGTTCATGGGAAACTGGGCAAAATGGCCTCTGCCTCAAAACCACACCATTCAGTCACTGACGCTCCTGAGTCTCCCCAGACCTCTATACCCTGGCAGGGACAGCTGATCCCCAGTAGGGTGTGCATTCTGCAGGGTGGCATGACAGAGTCCAGAGGGTGCATCTATTGATTTCCCAAGGCTAGTTCCATAAGAAGGGGCGTACTCACCCAAAAATGATGGTGTCCGCAGTGCATGAGAGTAACTCAGCACAGTCACTCTTGTGGCTGTCCCCTCAGCTCTCTTCCCAGAGCCACAAAGCCTCAGCCTCTCCTCACACAATTCCATTCCACTCTGCCCTCCCTCCACCAGCCCAGAGTGAGTGTCTGAATGAGATTTTGTATGTTGTTCCTTTAGGAACCCACCTGAGTCTCTAGCGGACTCCACTCTTTACCTGGCAAACTGAACCCCAACTGGCTTTCACAGCCAGATGTTAATGTGGGTACCTCTTCCCAGCTCTGGTGCTCTGGGATGGGGAGTCCAGCATGGGTCTGAGACCCCACATTCTTCAGGGGAACATTTATATAACTCCAAAATCTCAGCCACCGCCCGGGGAAGTCCTTTCACATCTCTGCCCTTCGTACCAGTCTTGAGGTAGCTTTATCTTTAAATCCTTAGTTATAAGACTTCTTTTTAGCTGGCCTCTAGCTGATGATTCAGTTTGATTGCTCTGTATTTTAGCTGTTATTCCATTTGATCCTGGAAGGAGGTAACAACCACCTTGTTCACAACAGTTTTGAATTGCTAAGAAGAAAATCTTCTGAGTCAGCATGGATAGACCTAGAGGGTATTATGCTGAATGAGATAAGCCAATTAGAGAAAAACAAACCTGTATGATTTCACCTTTATGTAGCATCTAAAATATAAAATAAACAAACAAAATTGAAACAAGCTCATGGATACAGAGAATAGACTGACCTCTGTCAGAAGGAAGGGGTGTTGGAGGCCTAAGTGAAATAAGTGAAGGGATCAAACAACACAAAATTTAGTTACAGAACAATCACTGGCATGTGGATTACAGCATAGGGAATATAATCAATAATATTGAGAGGAATAGGTATGGGGCCAGATGGGTGCTTAAAACAGCAGGAGGACCACACTCTAAAATACATGATTTTAGCCACTTCACTGTACACCTAAAACTAATACAGAATAATATTAAATGTAAATTGTAATTGAAAAATAAAAAATAAAATAAAATAAAAAGATTACATTTCTGATCAGCCTCCTAAAAGTAAAATTCTACCCATTGACATGGACATTCTGTCTGTAGAAATGGCAGACTGGCTTATTTCAGATCAAGTTCTAGTGAAGGAATAAAAAACACAAGAAAGGAAAAGAAATAAGTTTAAAAAGTGCTTAAGGGACTTAAAATGCCTACAAGGCAGAATGCTTTTGAAGGCAGGAAAGCCTAAAATTTTAGGCCTGCCTTCTAGGCATCAACCAGAAGTCATAAGGCTAAGAAGGTGAGCATTTGGTAGAAAGTGGAAGAGATTTAACAGTTGAGAAATCTGAGAATCTGACAAGAATGGGGGCACACAAACGGATTGCAGGGCTTATCAGGAGGAGAGGCCCTGAAAAGTACTAAGATTTCAGTTGAAAACCCTGGGAAAAAGAGTGACTAAGAAATAAATAAGCCTAGCTTCAAATCAACTTAAACTCTTGAACTAAGATTTGCCCCTCCACTAACTGACTTAGATGCTCAAATGTTCTCTATAATATTTCATACACAACTAGAATTTAATCAAGATTCACCTGGAACACCCACAGATAAAAATAAATAACAAAAATACATAATAAACATCAATATTGATTTAATAAGATGCTGACTTTCAATAATTGATTAAAATATTCATGACAGTAGGTAAAAATGGAGACCATTTTCAGAGATCTTTACAGAATTATAAGAACAAGTTTTAAAAATCAAATGAGTTATATTTATACAGCTGCAAAACATAACTGAATTTGAGAACTCAATCTAAGAGTTTAAAAGGAAATTGTCTACACAGCTGGAGACAGAATCAATGAATTGGAAAATAGGCCCAAGTAAAATATCCAGCCTGAAGCCCAGGAGGAAAGTGACCTCATTGGTGAGACTTCCCCTGACTCTCTCACTTAAGAGTAGCATCTTCATCACTCCTAGTCTGCTCTTGATATTGTTTGGCTCATTCTTATTTATGGGGCCTCTTTTCCTATGTATTTTATTTATATTTTGATTTGTTAGAAATGTAACAAAAATTTTGAGTCTAAGGAGAAAGGTGATTCCTTCAGGAAAAAAAAAATTGCATTTGCTTCTGCTGGACATCTGTAGACATTTTCAATCCAGCATCCAATTAAATACTGAATAAAATGGGGAACAGAAACTCAAAGAATGTGCTCTGTCCTCAAAATGTGTGAACTATATAACTTGTGGTCTCAAAAACTCAATTTGCATATTTTCTCTTCCTGCAGATCCAATTCTGACACACATGAGTATATTTTTCACCTTTTGTGGAGTACATTTTTCCTACATAACCCTTAGAAGAATGATGTTGTTCCATAAGATTCACAGCTTAATTCCAGGGTCTCTGCAACTCCATGTAATTGCATGACCTAATTTTTGTTCTTCCTTCTATCCCTTGTTATAAGTTATAAATGATGCTCTTGGCAAATGAAAATCAATAGAATCTCTTAGTACACAGTTGTTACGCTACTGGTTTACCTTTTAAAAAATAGTATTCTGGTTGTGTGTTTTGTGGGTTTTTTTTTTTTTTTTTTTCCTTTTTGCCTTTGAAAAGTTTTCTTATAATCTTATTTTAACTCTGTGTTTAAAAGTTTTTAAGTGCTTAAATGTTTAAAAAGTTTAAGTAAACGTCTTGTTAAATATTTTGGGTCTTTTAGTATGAAAATTTTTGACAGTACAGGAAATCTGGGTAGGAAAGATTTTCAGCCTATGAAATTACCACTCTCCAATTCAAACCTCCCTGATTAGTTTTATCAAGAATTCCATGTTGCTGAATCTAATAATAAGTTCTGAGTTTTCACCTTACTTGGGTTATTAGTAGCACTTGGCATAATTGATCTTAATCTCTTCTTCCTCTCTGATGCACTTTCTCTACTGTATTTCCAGGATGCTCTTAACAACTTTCCTCACTGAGGATCCACCTCAAGTGCTAATAGGGGACCCTCCTCTAACACTAATGCCCGAGAAAACTTAGTCTTTGTATTCAATCTTATTCTCAATCCTCTATTTCTCTGATTTCATAGAGTCCCATGCTCAAAATACAATCCATGAGCGGCCTCAACTTTCTCTCAAGCAAAAGACTGTATAACAATTAACCACATGACATCTCCACTTATATATCTAAAGAGAATCACAAACGAAAGTCCAGCTTCTGTTCCTCCAGTTATATTTTGGCACATTTCAGCAAAGAATGTTTTCATTGGCCATTCTAGGCTACTCTTTTTCATGTATCTCACATTTGATGCATAGGAAAATGCCATCACCTGTACCTTCCAAGTATCTGAAATTCGACCACTTTACCATTGAACTACTGTCACCTTAGTTCAAGCCATCATTCACAATGATTATTTCAACAACATCAGTACATGTACTTTTCACTTATGTAATGTTCATTTATTCTCCATAGACAGCCAGAATAAGCCTATCAACATGGAAACACCACCCTCTCACAGCTATATCCAACACTTCTAATGTGCTGGATTTTTTATTATCCAGAATAAGGATATGGTCAGCAAGGCTTTATGGCATCCAGCCTCTGACCTCTGACCTCATCCCTCCTGCTGGAGCCTTTATTCCTTGTGTCCCAGGCACACTGCCCTCTAGGCTAATCCATGAACAAGCCTAGTACACTCCCACCTAGAGTAGTTTGCACTTGGTGTCTTCTTCGCCTGGACTTTCAATACAATAAGCAGCCCCCACCCCACCCCCCACTCCAGGGTCCATCCATGGGCCTGATAGGAACCAGCTGCAAACAAGCAAAACTCACTGGAGCTCCGCCTTCAGTCTCTGCATCCCCCATTCCACAGTGGGGCAAGAAAAGCCCTCACCTGAGCTCTGCTTTCCCTGCGGCCACCCAGGCCCCTGGTCTTCCCTGAAACCAGTCCCTGGTGCTGAAAAGCTTGGGGACCTTGAGGACGGCTGCCATAAGGCCACATTGGAACCTGACAGTTTCCTCTTCAGCGAGAACGACCCTGACCACTTTATTTAAAACATCATTCTCTACTCCCTATTTCTTGCACGTTACCTATCATATATGGCTTCCTTTATAGATTGCTTTTCCCCCTCAAAAATTTAATTTTGCAGTAAGCATGGAATTTTTTCCCATCGTTTATTGCTCTGCCTCCAGTTCCAGGAGGAAGTGCACCACACACTAAATGTGCAGAAAACAAAACAACTGAATAAGTACAATCTCACTGAACAGAATAGATGAGGACAAAGACCGTTTCCTGTATTTCCCAATGTAAAGATAATAAGATAGTAAGCAGAATAGCTAGAAATGAAATCTTAGTCCATTTTAAAACAATAAGAAAGCAAAACAAAGATTATTATTTCCCACTGCCCTTTCCCAGACTCGTACAAATGTTTTGCATGGTAGCCTTGACGTCGCGGCCTGACCCCAGTCTCCCTTTGGGGCCTCGCTCACCTCAGGCAACTGGGTACTCGTTTCCCGGAGGGTCCCTAAGCAGGAACTCTGGGGCTTCAGCTTCTCCAAGGAGGCCATGCATTTATCCTCCCTGGGCTCTGTCTACTGCTTCTCCCTTAGCCCAGGAGGACCTCCCTCCCCATTTCTGGCTAATGAAATCTCCCTTTCCCTGACTCAGGCCAAATGCCACTTATACCATTAAGTCAATCTCAGTCATCTCAAGAAAAATTAATCTATTTTTCCCTCCCAAGGAGTGCCAAATGACTTAGTTTTCATTAAATGTTTGGCACTTCATGCTATGTGCCTTGTGTTAAATGTTAAGAGGTGCCTGCTCATACTCCTTAATAGAAACGAAGTTTCCTGAGGACAGTATTTCTTTTTACTCACCTTTATATTCTTGTTTTAGGTATTAACAGGGTTTTATATATATAGCCTGTATTCCACTAAATATTGCAGAAGTTCATTTAACTACCCAGTCAAATTCAGCTGTCCCAACAAGGAAAATTTCCAGTCATTTTCATTTTAATGTTATAGTTTCCATGCATAAAGTAAGAAACTTGAATTCCCCTCTTCCTGATGTGGCTTATCTGTTGCTATACTGATGAATAATAAAGCCTATAGCAATTATTTACATGTTATCAAATAACTCTGTATTACCTTAAAAATTAAATGGAGAATAGTTATTAAAAGAAGTAATAATAATAATGGTGATAGTACAGAAAAAGGCAAACATAAAGGAATAAAATATATATGTCTGGGAGAGAAATTCTCATTGGGACATGAAAGCAAACTAGGTCTGACCTCTCAGTCCCTTTAATTTTGCCCCATATGATGTCCAGTGAATTTTCTGTTACTAGTGTACATATTTACTTATTCAACCCTTGGGAAGCTGAGGTATATAACTATGATAAAGCAGATATTTTGATGTAGTTAACACAAAAGATATTTTGTGGAAATACTATAAGTTAGTAAATATGACCAAAAATCAGAGTTCAATTAGGAAGTACCTTACAATGCTAGAATATGTTAATACATTCCTTATGCACTTGAAGAGGCAATGAAGGACTCTAAGCAGGAAAGTAATTTAACCTTATTTGAGATTCGGGAATTTAACATTGGATTCAGTAGAGAATAAAAACTGTCTAGGGAAGAAACTTGAGTCAAGGAGTTTGTTAGCAGCATGAAAAATGAAGGCGGTGTTCTTGGCAGCAGATTAGTAATAGTGGGGAAAAAAAAAAAGAAAACTCAAAGTTTTACAAACTTAGGCCATAGACCCTACAAAAACTAATTTATTAAAGTATTTACTAATTCTGGTTGTATGAACCTGTACCAAGTGCTTGCTATAAGTTTTGCACCTAAGAATGTAGTGTTATTAAGTGTAAAATTGTGATCTTTTACAGAATTATGAAGGTGAAAGAAACGACTATACCTGGGAAGAAACAGTAGGCATTATCTGTGAGGTAAAAGAGAAAACTGTGGGAATAGCATGTGCAATTCCAGTGACAGGACTGAGTGCAATAAATTTGAGAAACTAATTATAAGTCCAATGGTGACTTCAGTAGACAGAAAGAAGTTTCATGGTGTCAAATGGGACTGAAAAGACAAGGAAGGATTCTAGACCATGTTTAAAAAAATTCTCTTTTTTATTACAATAGGATTTGGACATTCAACCACCTTTGCATGGGTTTGCCTTCTATGTGTAAGGAAGATATAAGGCAAATATTTTTCCTTGCATCCTGGGAATTTGAAATTAAAAGTCCTTTCTGTCCTTTAGTTAATGAAAAATAATCGTATCTTGATTTTAATGAGATGCCAAATAAAAAGATAAAAGTTGTTTTCGTTTGTTTGTTTCTACCACCTTATCATCCCCAACCCTATAAAAAGGTAAAGAAGATACTGGCTCTAGAACTGACTGGGCATAGGCTGTGTGACATGATAAAAACTCAGAGGCCAGAAAAAATAACGTGGAAACAACCAGAAAAGCAATAATACTCAGAAGGCAATAAGTGAGTTGAACTTGCGAAATATATCTGTGTGAGACCTTCTAAAAGTCTCATGTTCAAGATCTCCTATCAAAGCCAAAAACAGGGCCATTTGATTTTCAGCCAGGCCATGGGATTTGCAGGACCATCTCCAGTCACCCTTACGGCCATCCCAGGGCACCTGTACCCAACATCTCCGGCATTCTTCTTCAGGGAGGAAAGCATCCTATGCATTAAGTGATTGGGATTGCACTAAACGAAGTTGAAACCTCTGGATCTCACTGGGATTGTGTCACTGACTCCTCATTTTTGCTAAGCAAAATGAGAAGGCAAAAAATTTTAAATATATTTGTGATTTAGAAGAGGCATTCTGGCTGCAGCACAGTGAAATAATTGCATCATGAAAAAGAGAATTCATGTAGGGTCTTCAGGCTCCTGTAATAGACACTTATACAGATTTTGTACGTTCAGGGTAGCAGTGGACATGAAAAACATAGTTTTGGGTGTAAGAGATAACGAGGTAATTTTAAAAGAATTACAAACAACTTATTGATTGAACATTGCAGATGGGAAAAGAGCATTGAGCCAAAAAAAAAAAAAAAAAAAAAAAAAAAAGCCAAGTTACTGAATTAGGAGGAAAACTCATGAGCATGGTATTAGACAAGTTGAATAGGAAGTTTTCAAATGAGATCTCTGCATTGAGGTGCCTCCGAAAATTGCAAATGTAGATCTGAAACAGTTTAAAGTTGGAAGTTTGTAGATTCTCTTCGGGGGAAAAGATCTTGTGCTAAGTTGAGAAATTATGTTATTTAATTATTTAGAACGCTGAATGTAAACTCTCTACCCCTGAAAAAGTCCCTGTGTCTCATTATAATAGAGTTTCCATATGTATCGCAAAATGTCAATTTTGCTGCTAAGGAGGAAGTTCTTAGTATATTTCACAGAATATAGGAAAACAACCAATTAAAAAACTTTTCTCACAGCAAGGGCTCCCATTAAGTATTCTAATAATAAAGAATACCTTGTACTCCTGCAAAGAGTTGGGTCATGACTAATATGAACTTAAGACGTGAGAGTATAACATTTGCTTTCTTACAAAAGTGATTGACTTTGTATAATTTTAGCAAGTGTTTTTATCCCACTCACCAACTACCTGTAAGAATCAGGTTATTTTGTCCAGGTTACTCTGGTGATTCTCTGGCTAATTGCCCGATCTCTGTGTCTATTTGTGAATGCTTCCTTGACTTCTATAACATTTGGCACACATTTTATTTATTTTTTATTGCCATGTAACATTGGCTAGATTATTCTAACTTTCAAATCAAAGCTTAAGTGTCATTTGATTGAGCTCTACATGACCCTCTTCAGGCTATGCCCAGATTCTTTTGTTACAAACACACACTGGACACTGAAGCAAACATGTATAAACTGTATACATATGTATATACTTATATATGCATTCAAATATGAAATATATGTGTACATGTGGATCAAGGCACATAGATTTTGATATATCTGGAAATTACCACATTTGTAAACCAGCAATCATCCATCCAGAACAACAATCAGAGTATTAGCAGCACACCATTTGCCCCTTGTGTCCCACTAAAGATTTGAACAGGAAGTCACGTTGTCCCCAAGTTCATGTAGCTGTACCCAAGCTCCCCTGTGCACTTTAGACCCAAGCTTCCTCTACACAGAGCCTGGCATCAGCCCTTTGCTAGATGCCAGATCTGGGATTCGCCCAGTAAATACATTTCCTGAATCATGACCTACATTTACCGAGATTCCAAAGCCCAGCCCCTGAAGCAACATGGAAAACATAGGCTTTAGAGTCAATCAGAAAACAACTTTGATGTCTTGGAGCCTCAGTGCTCTCTCTCGAGATCTGCAGTTTAAAACATCTATTTTAAGGGATTTTTTAAAAAAGAATTGTATAACTAAGACTATGTAAAGTGTTCAGCACAAAATTGGTACCATTTAAATATTTATTAATTCTTTTTCTTTCCACTGATACCACAGGCAGCCTGTCCAGACCTCTAGGACAATGACAAAGGCAACATTTGAAAGAAAGATGGTCTGACTGGAAACAATTAAATCATTAATAGATGTCCCAGAATTAATTAATTAATTGTCAATTTATAGTCCTAAAGTGAAATTCAATCATCTACCAAAAGAAATTACCAAAGAGTTTTTTGTTTGTTTTGTTTTTAAAGGTTTTATTTTGTTATTTTTAGAAAGAGGGCAAGGGAGAGAGGCAGAGAGGGAGAGAGACATCAGTGTATGGTTGCTTTTCACCTGCCTCCAGCCACAGACCTGACTGGAGACCTGGCTTGCAACCTTGTTATGTGCCCTAGCTGGGGATTCGAACCTGCGACCTTTGGGTTCGCAGGCCAGCGCCTTATCCACTGTGCTACCAACCAGGGCTACCAAAGAGTTTTAATGCATTCAAAGTTAGTTCTGAGTTTTATGACAAACGTACAGCGACTGTTTTGCTCAAAATGCAGTTATGATTTTATGACAAACCTTATTGTGGAAAGCATACTAAAAGTAAAATAAAATGAGACACATTTCATTCCCCATACAGTGGAACCTCATTCCTATTGTTTCAAGGTCTTTCCATTCCTTTTTGTGTGCTAATTTTTTCTTATATATTTGCTTATGTTTAACTTATCATTGTGTTAATGATTCTAAATTAGTTTATTAACATTTTGAGTATAGATAGATTAAATATATATACACACTCTGAAAGAGGTACATGTTACTCTGACTTTCTAGCTTATTATAGTTTCAACTAAATCTGTGAGCTGAATTATATGAAATTAAGAGAAATATACATAAAATATTCCTAATTTCAAAATATCAGTCCTATGTTTTTAATATGAGCTATTTAACTTTTTTATAATTAATCTAAGCTTTTTAAAGGACTAACTGCTATTTTACATTTAAAATGTTTATAGTAATAGGCATGAATACAAAGGGAATATCACATTTGTAACTTGTGAGCAAATATCAACTTAAGTAATCTAAGATTCCCTAGAGGAGTTTATTTGATGAATGTATTATGAACTTTTTTGAAAGTGGAAATTCTTAAGATGATCTCTTTTGCATTACTCTACAAATAGGTATAAGAGGGGAATTTAAAGTCAAATAATGAAGTATTATTAAAAATTTCTCACCTTGATATTTTTATAGGTTACCTCATGAATTTTAATAAAGTATGCAATAAGTTCATGTATATTTAGCCTTTAACTAGGGATAGATAAACTTTAAATGATTCACTTAAATCTCTGAAGTTCAAATATCATTATTATTAATCTAGGACATCTGAAATATGGATTCTCAAAATAAAATTGCAAGCAATTCTTGCTAATCTTATCTAACTTTGCAAGTTCAAAACAATATCTTATAGGATATGTAGTGTATTAAATAATAGGAAGTGTCACCAGTCTAGTAATCCATTTAATATTGTGTTTAAACCTGTGGGACCTGAAAGAATGGGAAATTGATGATCAAAAGGGAACTTCATTAAACTATATAGTAGATTTATCTCTCATAAACTATTTAAGTACTATGACTGCATAATTTATTCAATATTCATTTCATAGACTTTTATTTAGTACCTATTATGTGGCAGAAGTGATGCTCTAGAGAGAGTGATGAAAAAGAAAAGGTTCTTGGCTTTATGGAATTCATCACTGATAAGTTATACCAAGATATAAATTTATAAATTATTTGATTAAATTGCTCCAAGTTAGTGACACAAAGAAAAGGTAATACGTTAACAGGAAACCCCAAGTTAGCCTGAAGAGACGGGTAGAGTTCAGAATGGTAACCTTTAACCTCAGACCCGAAAGGTGGTTCAAAAATTTCAAGGCTAAAAGTAACAGGGGAAGCTCTTTGATGGAGGGATATGTATAAGCCAACTTTTGAGGAGAGAATGTGAGTTTTCATTTTAAGTACAGAAATGGAGCCTAAAGCACAGAGTTGTAAGAGCTTAGTAAAATAACCTGAAGGGGTTAGGCAGTAGTGAATACAAAGGGCTTTTGAATGCTATCCTAAAACCAATGGGACATCAAAGCATATTGAGGAGAAAATTGGCATGATCAAATTTGCAGGATTTTTTAAAATCAAGATTTTCTAGCTTCTCTGTGGACAAGGGGTTAAAGAAAGTAAGAGAAGATGGGAAGAGACAAACAAACTCAGAGGCCACTGTTGTCAGCTGGGTGGCAGCATTGTCCACTTGTCCTGATTGTAATGGAAAGGGAAAGAGGCAGACAGATTTGAAATATAATCAGATAAAGAGAACTTGTTGATTGATTAGCCATCAGAAGGAATCAGTTATAAGGGTTCCAAGAATAATGTCAAGTCATGAGATTCTATAAATGGAGAAAAGAAATGGGTAGAGTATACTACATGATGAATGGATATATTTTTTTAAGTTTGATTTTCCCTCTGGCCTGGAAAATATCAATAGCATACAGGTTTACAGGGTGATTCATAGAGATAGAAAGACTCCATCCCTAGTAATGTTGTTGCTTTTCCCCCCCAGTGTCAGAGAATCTCTTGTCTGTAACAACTATCACTTTTAAAGCCTTCCTATGCCCTCATTATTTTTCCAGAGGAAATCCCCCTCACTACAAGAAACCGGCATGGACCTTCTAGGGAGAGAGATTAAAAGTCAACCTTGAAACAATAGGGATGAGGTTCCACTGTATGGGGAATGAAATGTGTCTCATTTTATTTTACTTCTAGTATGCTTTCCACAATAAGGTTTGTCATGAAATCATAACTGCACTTTGAGCAAAACAGTCGCTGTACAACATTTGTCATAAAACTCAGAACTAACTTTGGATGCATTAAAACTCTTTGGTAATTTCTTTTGGTAGATGATCGAATTTCACTTTAGGACTATAAATTGACAATTAATTAATTCTGGGACATCTGTTAATGATTTAATTGTTTCCAGTCAGACTATCTTTCTTTCAAATGCTATATTTGTCACTCTTATTAATTTTTTGACCTTGGACATAAATGCACTCCATCTATCTTGGTTACCTCATCTTTAAAGTAAGATTAATGTAGGCAGATAGCTTTCTACCAATCTCAGCATTAATTTGAGCATTATAAAGCTAATATATATATTAAAGGCTTAGATCAAGGCCAAGCCCATGATAAGCATATATGTATGCATATCTATCATCATTATCATCATCATTATATTTTAGTCCATTTTAATCAATCTTCACTTTTGCTATATATTTGTAATCAGACAATTTATACGTTAAGAGTGAACATAGTATTGGAGTTCAGAACTTTTACTCTATTTTCCTCTTAAATAAAATGAAAATTCCAATCGGTAAAAATCCGTTTTGAATACAGTTTCAACTAAATTAAATTATTCCATTGCTGAAGGTATGTTCAACTGGTGTAATTCAGTTTTTAATATCCTAATATATTTATCTTGTTTACAGAAAGTTCACACATGACATGTGGCAGAGTTGGTCAAAGCAATGTAATAGTTTTGTTCTTCTGCAAGATTCTAAAAATACAGAGAAGAGAAGTGCATTAGGAATCTAGGGACAGAATTCAATGCTAAATAGTAATTGAAAAAGATGTGTTGCTTGGAAACTGCAGAGAACACTGCTTTGTTTCAAGTGAAGGGTAATATAAATCATGCATTAAAATAGTAGAACCTTTTTAAAATTTCAACAATAAAATTGATGAGAGTTTTAATAAGCTCTGACACATAACTTGGAATAGTGCATTTCAATCAAAGAGATGGTTCACCAAGATAACCCACAAGCACTGAGAGATTTATGTGGAGGTTTAGTTACACACCTTACGTGGCTTTAGGTTACAGTTGCATAAACTGGACTCTGATTAAAGGTAATGAAATGTGCCTTCTAAGAATAATCGCCCTTTCAGAAAAAAGAAAAAAAAGAACAAGTCCACCTAATCAGAGGTGTCATGCATCAGTGAGTTTTGAGCACCGGACTTGCTACTGAATGGCTGTTTGGTGACATTTGCCATTGGATTCCATTATTAAAACAACGGGAGATGCTAAATGTGTTGCTGGGTGGGAGGATGGAGTCTTTTCCCTCCCTCCCAATTTCAAAACAGGATGATCCTGCAAGTTAATGAAAATAAAGACATCCACAGAGAGAGCACAATGGCCATGCATTGGCAATGGCTACTCATCCGTTGTTTGGTTGCTTTAGGGAGAAAATTCACGTTTGCTCTTAAAGTCTTAGAATTCTAAGATGTTCACACCATCATTAATTTCTCCCTCCTGAAGACTCATTAGATTCATGTCTTCTCCTATGGTCCTGAAAATTCTTCCAAATTGGAAAATAATTGATCTGCTCAAAGAGCAGTTTCTGCAGCACTGATACTTTGGAAATCCATTATCTGTTTAACCCAAAGTTTAAACTGATAATTTCTTAGCAAACTATAAACAAGCATTAAGTTTCTTGTTTGTGCATTAAATAGATCAATTTATAGCAATTATAACTATAATTAGTTTAGTAGAGGGATAAACATTTTTGAGTACTTTGTGAACCAGCAATCCTACTTACTTTATTTTCATTTTTATTTTACTTATTTATTTATTTATAAAGATTTTATTTATTATTTTTAGAAAGAAGGGAAAGAGGGAGAGAAACATCAATGTATGGTTGCCTTTCACCTGCCTCCAGCCAAGGACCTGGATAGAGACTGGGCTTGCAACCTGGTTATGTGCCCTGGATGGAAATTGAACCAGGGCCTACCCACTGTGCCACCAGCCACGGCTATTTTATTTTTTAAAAGTGCACAATGAAATGCTGTGTTAGACACCAATTAAATTAATTTTTAATAATAAACAATCAACCCTTAAAACTGTAAATATCACAATTTAGAGTAGCTTTTGAATGATTTTTGTTAACAGAGATTCTGGTATTGTTTCTCTATTAACTTTATAAAGGTAAAGAATACATCTATAAGATGAAAAATTAGTGTTGATTTGAAACTAATTGAATCAGTAATTTAACATTACTGATAATTGAACATCATCTCTTAAAAAACACATCCTAAAAGAATTTTTGTTACATACTATACTAAAAATAGTATTCAAATTAAATCTTCCCAATTGTTTTGGATATCTATTTTTCATATTTCAATATTTTTGGTATTCTTTTTTGAAATTTTAATTTGCAATGTTTTAACATTTGACAATAATGAAGAATATAAAAGCAAGTGTTTATATAGTGAATTCTGCCCTGGCTAGGTGGCTCAGTTGGTTGGAGCATTGTCCCACACACCAAAAGGTTGTGGGTTTATACCCAGTCAGGGCACATAGGTTTCAGGTTGGATCCCCAGCAACTGGTTATGTTTCTCATATTAATGCTCCCTTCCCCCAAATCTCACTTTTATGTAGGGATCTCTGGTAAATACAATATGTTCTGTGTTTTAAATTAAGTGTTATAATTGAATACCATTTAGGATAGACTAGGTTACTATGAATTAACTAACATTGCAAAAACCTTACTGACTCAGAAGAACAAAGACAACTACTTTCAGAAGCTAGAATACCCTGGAGAAGAAAGGATCGTTGCTAATTGTAGTTTCATGGCCGGTAAGAAGGAACAACTGTCCCAAATGTTGCCATGTCAGAGGAGAGATAGAAATAGGGAAAAGGAGTCTTGCTTGTACCATTAACTACTACATTGAATATTTGAAAGCTGCTAAAGAGTAAATCTTAAAAGTTCTCATCACAAGAAAAAATAATATTAAGGTAATGGATGTTAACTAAACTTCCTATGGCAATCATTTCACAATGCATATGTAGTTATTTGAAATGATTATGTTATACATCTTAAACTACTACAATATTATATGTTGATTATGTTGCAATAAAAATGGAAATATCTTTGCTTCATACATGGCATTCATCATTTCTGTTCATAACTCTTTGGCCAGGACTGGTCAAATGGAAGGAAAAAATAATCTACCTTTGTTCCTACAATATGGAAGAGCCAGGATTAAGTTAAATGACTTATAATTACTACTGAAAGGTTTTACAGATAAAGAGACAGGAGAGGTGCTTTAAAAATTTAAGTAGTTTGTTCAAGATCACCTAGTCATTAAATTTCAGAACCGGGACTCATATACATATTTGTAAAGTCCAAATTCTGTGTTCTTTCCATTATGTTTGCTGTAACTGTGTTCGCTCCACATCATTTTTAATCTTCATCTACTTCTGAAGTGTGTGTCATAGATTTGTAATCATTGATTTTTATAGACCTGTCACATTATTTTGCTCTTGCTCCAGACCATTACTTTGAGTGCAACCATTGGTATGCAATATATATAGAATCTCAGCAATTTCTGAACCCACAACTCTACTCCAATCTTCTCCTCCTTCTTTACACCAGGCACTTGATATAATTAGCTACCCATTTCAGGATTATCCACGGCCCATAATTTCTCCATTCAATACATGTTACCAAACACTAAGGATTACCTCTCAGAAATGTGCCCTTAGACACATGCCTCTCTTTTTTTCATTGCCAGTGTTTTCTTCCATGTGTAAAAGAAAACTTGTACCAGAAAGTGATTGAAAACTAGTCAACACTATTGCAACAGGTGTCAGGACTGTTGCAATAGAAGAGAGATATTAAAGTCAGCTGAAACAAAAGATGGACAAGTTTTCAAGGGTCAGAATGACCTAGCATGGAAGTATTAGTGGGTATCAGAGTATACAGGCAGCCAGGGTAGAAAATTAACAAATTAACCTGGTCAGAACAGCAGGATGAGGCAGGAAGCCACCTAAGCAAACACTTGCTGAAACATGTAAACAATGATCAGATGTGTTTTTTTTTTTTATTCTTTTTGTCTTGGCATTAGATTTGGCATTCATTATTTTATTTTTATTTAAAGTACTCTTGCAACTTGACTACTTATAAAACAGTGTATGTTGACTTTCTTCCTTTTGCTCTGCAGTTTCTTTCCACTGATGCTCTTGTGCTTTGGTTCTCAACGTAAAGGAAGGGCACCTTTTTAAAAGATTTTAGTCATTATTTTTAGAGAGGGGGAAGGGAGGGAGGAAGAAAGAGAAATCCTGCTCTCCATTTCCACACACTCATTTCAATTCAAAATCTTCCTTTTTCAACTGTGATTTACTGCCAAGCTTCCCAACTTATAAAATAATAAAGCTGGAGTTTATTTTGAAAATGACAGAACACAAACTCTTGCCACATACTTTTTTACATTAAATATCTCAGTTATGATATATTCACAATGTATTGTAAGCTACTGAGAAACCGTGTAAAAAATAGTGGTTCATATATAAAACACACATTCTCCTGGTGTTTCAGAGAGCTTTTTCATTTTTGGTATAAGTGGCCATCATTTGGGTCAAGTTCACACACAGGTTTATAAAATTGTTCTTAATTCAAGTATTCAAATCATTAAGAAGGACTCATTTCATGTAAGACAAAAATAGTTAAATTTCCTATGCTCATTTAGTAACTAACTTATGCTATATTCATTTTATTTATTTTATTTATTTATTTATTAAAGATTTTATTTATCATTTTTTGAGAGAAGGGAAGGGAAAGAGGCAGAAAGGGAGAGATGCATCAGTGTGTGGTTGCCTTTCACCTGCCTCCAGCTACAGACCTGACTGGAGACCTGGCTTGCAACCTGGTTATGTGCCCTGGCTGGGGAATCGAACCAATGACCTTTAGGTTTGCAGGCTGCATATTCATTTTAAATCACATTCTCTTTGATATAATTTGCATGTATAGTCTGTTTGATTGATTATTTTACACAATTTCAGAGACACTGCTTCACTCTATCATTTACCTCCTCCCCTAGCTTGAGCAAATCATCCTTCAATTTTTTAAAAACTTGAAACATTTCCAAAATGTGTAAGCTTTTAAGATTTCTTTGTAAACCAACAAGTTTTACCTGTAATTTCTACAACACACACACACACACACACACACACACACACACAACACAACAACAAAAAACATATCATTTCGTGGAATAATGTTTTAATCCAGATTGAAGCATATTAGATTTTATTCTTGACAACTGTGACAGCTATGGGTGTTTGCCTGAGAGCCATTTGGGCCTTTTCATGCAGCTGTAGCCAGGTTTTGTATAAAACTAATGTGTGGATCAATGTTTTTCTGCAGTTTGGGATTTCAATTCGGGAGCAGGAGCAAGAGCTAGACGCCAGGTTTTCAGCGTGCCCCCATTTACCTCTCTTCAAAGCACAAAGGAATCAACATACGGGAAAGGGATCGCTCTGCTGTCATAGGGAAGGAGGTTAGGAAAACCGTGAGTTCAAGGAAGAACCTGCCTGGGCAGTAATTCTTTTATGATCTACTCTAAGCCAGAAATGATTTTTATCTCTAATCGAGTAGGTAATTATTTCATGAACTGTAAAATCAGAGGACTTGAGCAAGATGATCAAGAAACACAACTATTAGACAATTTCTTTCTGCCTAAATTTACATGATATCTTTTCAAAGTTTGTATCTGACAGTCTGGAATGCAAGCAGAGATGCTAAATCACTCAGCAGGGGAGAACAATCCCCAAAACCATTCATTTGCTAGGTGATCTCCAAGGCCTCTTCTGACTTTAAAATTCTCTGTCTACATCCGTTATTAGGGTTCTTTTTACTTGAATTGACCAAGTTAATCGCATGTA
Source organism: Noctilio leporinus (assembly GCA_004026585.1). Taxonomy (NCBI): domain Eukaryota; kingdom Metazoa; phylum Chordata; class Mammalia; order Chiroptera; family Noctilionidae; genus Noctilio; species Noctilio leporinus. Next base: position 293,790 of record PVIW01000336.1, on the reverse strand, counting down.
TTGCATAATTAAGACATGTTTCCTCATCAGATGACTGTGTGTGAGAGCAAGGAATTATGTTCATAATAGGAGCCCCAAATTTGTCTGGGAAATGACGGGCAGTGGGCACGCGAAATTTAGATAAGTGATGAGATCTCACCAAACAAGTTGACAGGCAGAGCCTGGGCTAAGGCCTTTGTCAACTGACTGGGCAGGCGGAGTAGACAAATTTGCAGACCTGGCCAGGGGGGACCAGGCATCAGCAGATGTCAACACAGTGAAAATAGATAAAGCCAACTGAGGTTTCATCGAAAGGTAGACAAAGCAAGCTCTGGAGATGTGACACGAATGTTTTATTTTTCTATTACATCTCAGCTTCTTCCTCTTTGATTTTGCTACTAAGATGAGTTCCCTTAAGTTCTGCAGTTCTAGACTGAGAGTAATTGCAGCTCCATTCTGCCATTTCATACATTCTTGATAATCATGCATAAAAATAATTCTATGGCCAAATTATGGACACATCATGAAAGTTGGATTTGAGGGTCAGGTGAGTGTTAAATTTCCCTGTGGCCTATGAACTTGCTAATAATTTAGTGACCTTCCTGCCTTTTCTATTATCATTTGCTACCTCTAGGGCTCAGAACTCTGGAGCTAAGATGGCGTCCCAACAATCAGGTGTTTGGATAGAAACTAAAGGAAAATAATTAGCTTTAAAGAGTAAATAATGGTCCTGGCTGGTAGCTCAGTGGATAAGGATCACCTGCAAACCCAAAGGTTGCTGGTTCGATTCCTAGCCAGAGCACGTAACCAGGTTGCCACCCAGGTCTCCAGCCAAATCTGTAGCTGGAGGCAGGTGAAAGGCAACCATACATTGATGTCTCTCTCCCTCTCTGTCTCTATCCCTCCCCCCCTCTCTAAAACTAATTTAAAAATTAAAAAAAAAAAAGTAAATAATGAATTTTACTCTCTGGAATGTCATATTTCCTCCTTACTTATGTAAGGCCCCTATTGCTCAAATCCCACTTCTATGATTAAAAATGTCAAGAACCATTCTTGACCAAGATAGCCTCCTGTAACTTCTAATTCTGTGGGGACAGAAAATCATTTTCTTCTTGCCTTCCTATGCTCTTCTGGCTGGAGTAATAATAAAATCAACATGAGACAGGTTAACAGAAGAAAATGACCAAATTTATGATGCATCTCCATATGGCGTTTCCATAAGTAGATGAGAACCCCAGACAGGCCAAGCATCTGTGGCTTATACCTTCTCCCTTAAGGAAAAGGGAGGACAAGACTGTGATTTGGCATTTCAAAGGGCATGAAGGCAATTCACATGGAGATGGGAAAGCAAATATTGGGTGAACAAACCTTTGCTGGACTGTCTTTAACAATGGGACACCAAGAAGATTGATCGAGTGAGCCTTGCTAGTTTCCTGTCTGTTATACTTTGTTCATATTAAACTTAATCATCCTGATAACGACTCCTTCCTGCTGCCAGTCCTCTATCTAAATGCTTTTAGGCAGTTTGGAAAAAGTCAAAGGTTCTTCCTGAGTCTCCTCTTTCTTAAAAATTACCAGCTTGAAATAGCCAATATTCCAACGAGGCGTATTTTGTGGTGGCAAAACCAGCTTTCTTTTAGTGCCTCTCTCGCTGCCTGATAGAAACTCTTTATTGTTTCTTTAAAGGACTTCATTATTTAATTCACTTCAATCCCTAGATGTTTATGGCTTTTTCTGACCAATGAGACCGCTACCTCTTTGAAGGAATTAACCACGAGTGTCAGATATTTACTATAGCACAAGCTCTGAGGATTTGAGGATGGTGTCTATTGTATTAGATGTTAAATTACCATACGCACCCAATGAATATTTATTGAATGTATGAATAAATGTGAGGTCAAGGAATGGAGGACAATCTCAGTTCTGAATAGAACAAATGGCAGATATTTCTACTGCTGAAACCAAGAAGCAAAGTAAAGTAGGTTTAAGAGAAAAAGAGAAACCAAATTTCAACAATATTAAATATGCTATCTCCACGTGGTGTTCATTCATCACAGATGTAGAATGTATATATTTTTTCTCTAGCTACTAAGTTTCATGAAGAAAAATTAAAATTTTTATATTTATTCCTACACAACTACTACTGTGACTGACAATGCCTATCACATACTGGGTACTCAGTAAACAAAATGATGATTTTTGTTTGTTCGTTCATATTACATTTATTAGTATTCAGAAGTCATCTTTTCTGTAGTTAGTAATAACAGCAACATGCAGTGTATTTTTTGTGTCAGATACCATTCTAAACACTTGCATGTATTAACTAATTCACCGTTCAGAACAACACGATTATGTTTGTGAAGACAATACAAGCACAGGCAGCCTATGTAAACTGTCCAAGTGGTACCTTAGGTAGTTAACAAAGAGAGCAAGGGACTTAGACGATGAATTTAATAAACTGAGGGGGATAAGCCTGTTTGCATCACCAGGAAGCTACAGCCTCACACCTGAGAGTGTCACAGACAGCACTGGCTTCCCCAAGGAGATTAGCACTTCTCCCTTCCCCGCTCCAGTACCAATCATTGTGGGGCACAGGAGGAGGTACTTGACCAAAGAAGCCTGCCAGTCTAACTAGGGAGTGGACCCATCAAACCTGCAATAACTTGGGAAGCTGGTGGGCTATTTTGCAAGTCCATGATAACCCAGAGGAAAGAAGAACTCTCTCTCTCTCTCTCTCTCTCACTTTCCCTCTCTCTCCTCTGTCTCTGTTCCTCTCTCTCTTTCTCCATGACCACACTCTCTCACTTTGTCCTCACTTTCTTGCCCAGGGCTGCATGACCACGTGCGTCTAGCAGACACTGGGACACACAGCAGATGGTGCAGGCTCCAAAGGACTAAGATTTAATATGAGGCAGAAACATTGGACACTAGCTTTCGCTTTGGCCTTGCTGAAGACAAGGTTGGACTTTTTCCATGGCAGGACAGGGGGAGATGGAAAATTGGGAAACCAGGGGCAGGTTTCCACCTGAGTAAACCAGCTTGCCACCGCACAATCTCCTGGGCACAAGTCCTTGAAATGCCTTCGTGGGGTTCCCCGGGGTTAACCTGATTTCTCCCAACAAACACACTGGAGCAGGAATCTGAACACCAAGGTTTTTCTCTGCAGGCTACTGTTGCCCATTGTCTTAATCTTATGCTTTATTTACCATAATAAAAATGGTGCTTTATGATTTATTTTGGCTAAACTTCAGCAAAATAATTGACAAATAATTGAAAAGAATGTAGGTGCATTTATATGATAGAAAAAGAGAATTAAAAACTTATGAAGCATGCAAACACCTATTGGAAGTTGACATTGTGAAGGGGAGGAGAGGAGAAACAAATTTTTTTTTTTTAAATTTTAACCAATTTACTGTGGCAGCATATAAATATTCATTTGAATAATGTTATTGTGTGGAGAACTTTAAGTAGGAGCCTGTTACAATTCCTTAAAAGAGAGAGTGCTTGGGGGACTGAGGAAGGAACTGACATGACAGCTGATGGGATGCTTCAAATGAAATTGAAAGACCCCACTAATTGAAGGGTTGATTCCGCCGATCTGGCTGACTAGTGGGGTGTCCCCTTCCTCCCCAACCCGAAGCTGCACGATTCGTCAAAGAGGACAATCTTCCCATATTTATATGAGGGGGAGAAAAAGAAATTCTAAAGGTAAAATTTGGGGGACCTATTAATGGAAACAACATGGAAAATGAGAAAATATGAGGAGCGATTGTGAATCACAGGCTTCTGAGATTTTTTTTAAAAGACTTCAATTATTATTTTCAGAGAGAAGGGCAGGGAGGAAAGAAGAAAGGGGGAGAAACATTAATGTATGGTTGCCTTTCACCTGCCTCCAGATAAGGACCTGGCTGGAGACCTGGCTTGCAACCTGGTTATGTGCTCTGACTGGGGAATCAAACCAGAGACCTTTGGGTTCTCAGACCAACGCCAATCCAATGAGTCACACCATGGTTTTGATGCCAACATACATGCCAGACCTATGATGCTAAAGATATAGATGAATCCACATCCGTTGCATGTAATGAGTTCGGTTTGGAATATTTTAACTTGAACATACCCATGTGTACTCCCAGCCTGTTTTGCTGGAGCAATATGTATTCAATGGCCCATTGATCACTCCCACTAGTTTCTCTCCCATACCCTTCCTGGTCAGTAATGTGAAACTGGATTCATGAGAGCTCTTCAAACCTCCTATTCCAAATCGCCAGTGTGCCCTGTCCTAGCCAAGGACAACATCACCTGCCTCGTGACTCAGCCTGAATGAGACTTCCTTCTCTTTACCCTTTCTCCCCATCTTCACGTGCATGTAGTCACCAAATCCATGTTCCTAATACAACTGAATACAGTCATTTTGCCTAGCCCCAATTTTAAATCCTCATTATTTCTCATCTAGATTTACTGCTACTTTGCTAGATGAGTAGGTGTTAACTGAAACAAACTGGAACTTGCTTTCCCTCCCTCAATTAAGCAATTTCCTGCTTAACCCCACTTCATAAATCAACTCTTTTCTTACATTTAGAACTAAGCTAAAAATTGCTTCTACTGGGACACCCTTTATAACTTCAAAGGTAGGGTAGTTTGCTCATTATATGTTCCCTTGGTACCCTTTCCTAACATTTAGCACCTCTATAATTATTTGTTCAACATCCTTCTGTCTTTTAAACCAAATTATGCCCTGGCTGGTGTGGCTCAGTGGATAGGCGCCAGCCTGCGAAAGCAAAGGTTGCTGGTTCAATTCTCAGCCAGGGCACATAACCAGGTTGCAAGCCAGGTCTTCAGCCAGGTCCTTCATTGGAGGCAGGTGGAAGGCATTCATATATTGAGGCTTTTCTCCCTTTCTTCCTCCCTCCCTGTCCTTCTCTCTACAAATAATGAATAAGATCTTTAATAAATAAACAAACTAACTAACCAAATTGTAAATACCGTAAAGGCTTACTCGGGGTCTATATTCTGTCCCTTTGTTTCCCCAGCTCCTGGCAATAAATGTTCAATACTCTATTAAAGAATGACTGAAAAGACCTTAAACAAGATAACCATCGAGGGGGTTCAGAACAGGCATCTCCCAAGATGTGCCACCTTGACATGTGGGTTATTTTGAGCTGAAGACAATTGAGACCCTGAGGGTTTAAGATAAAATATTTTTTAATTAATTTATTCTTGTTGTATTACAGTTGTTTCATTTCCCCCCCCATTGCTTTCCCTGCCCCATCACAGTCCATCCCCACCTCTTTGTCCATGCCCATAGGTATTTCACATTATCTCCTCAACTAAATGACTAAACCCTCCCCCTTCTCTCTCCACCTCTCCCCTCCCCCCTCCCCTCTGGTCACTATTAGTCTGTTCCTTTTTTTCCATGTGTCTGGTTCCACTCTGCTCATCCATTTGTTTTATACATTAGTTTCCTGTAACAAGTGAGATTATATGGTATTTGTCTTTTGCAGCCTGACTTATTTCACTAAGCATAATACTGTCTAGTTCCAACCATGGGATCACAAAAGGTAGGCATTCCTTCTTTCTTTCTGCTATGTAGTATTTCATGGTGCACTTTAATCTTGACTTTACAAATTTAAATTTGGGTCTCTGGGAATAATAAGCATTATTAGCAGAAATAACTTTTTATGTCCTATGTATATAGCAGGGGGAAACTTCAATTACTAAACATCTGTTTTTATCATCCTATGGATGACCCTCCTCCTCATCCTAAGCGACAGGGCATTTTCCTTCATTCCTTAGCTCAGGATGTCATACATGCCTTATTTTACTTTTCTGCCTCTGTATCTTCTACCTATGCACACAATTGTATTTGGTTATTTTCTCATGTTTATGTCTCATGTCAATTATTAGACCAGCTGAAAGGACCTAGAAAAGCAGATAAAATTTTGTCTCCCCACACAACATCAACTAGTATCCATTTGCTTTCATATCATGAAAATTTTTGGTGATTTATGCAAGAGCAATTTCAATGTAGGAGTTGTACCAAGAGACATAAATGGTAAATGAAAGAAATATAAATTAAGTAGTTCAAATACATTTTCAGGAAATGCCTGACATTTTAGATGAGTTGAAAGAAGAAATTGTAACAACTGATTAAAATGAAAGCACTTTCTGCCCATTGAAACTTACCCACTGACTTGAATGCTTGAAAACAGGCATGCTTACAACCTGGTAAGCAATGAGATCAACAAGTACTGCAGTAATGTTTTGTTAACTTTCTTTGAAAATGCAAATCCAACCACAAATTTTTCTGATTCCCAGCTAGAGCAAAATGGTAATTGTAAAATCATTGCTTAGAATGATAATGCATTTAACAATGCTTAAATGATTTCCCATAATCCAAAAATGACAATGATACTGTAAGGGTCTGACATAGACATAAAGTACTTATATTCAGATTAAAAAAAAAAAAAATGCTGCAAGGGCTTTAACCACAAAAGATACAGATCAATCTGATAGCTTCCTAGAGCCAATGCAATGGAGAAATTTCTGAAGGTTAAGTCCAACCTGCTTTTCCCCCTTGGGAATCTCATGTTCAAGGTAGCAGCAAGAATCCTCTGAACTAATCCTGTCAAAGGAGCCAACAAAATAGCAGAAAGGTATAATTGGTATTTCTTTTTGGTTAAAATGCTCTCAAGGACAAAGAAAGTAAATCTTAAAAGCAGTTTGTACAATAAATGTTGCTCTCTTTTATTTAAAAAAAAAATATTTTGTAAAGCCTATTCTTTTCCAGGTGAATTTTAACATGTAACTATTGTCCTTTTACTCCAACAAAATAGTGTTGAATATAGATTGCTATAAGTCACTCAGCAATATAAAATCTAACTAGAAGATGGTAATTTAAAAATGAAATATTAAGTCCTTTTGAATTTTGTCTCTGCAGATCTGTGCCAGATAGGCATTCCTATTTAAGTGGATCCAGTCATATGAACTGTAGATTAAAATAATTTATTAAAAATAAAACAATTTATTAAAGAATTTCAATTTTATTCAACACTCACTATCTCAAAGAAAGAATTAAAATGCAACAGATTTCTAAGTACATTGGAATGAGCATAATAGCTTTACTCAGTAAGAGTCAATGAGGCTAAGTTTTCTACATAATGAATATTTTTAACAATCAATTGTGCTAAAATGAAATGAATTAAGTGCTATCATTTAATAACACATAATGTGACAATGAGCTTCCTAAGTTCCTATTTCTAATGTTCAGAACCCAAGGGTAGGAGCAAGGAAGTAAAGGCCATTCAAAGACTTTCAAGTGGGTACTATCCTGGTGGTTCACATAGTCAATAATCAAGTTTGTACTATTTTATCTAACAGTTACCTTTATAATTTGTCTCATTAAGTTGTTTTTAGTTTAATATATAAATGATGATTAATACCTATTTTCCTCAGTGTGTATTTGTTAAAACCAACATACTAGATTCTTTAGAGGCTTCAGCCATGAAAAATTTATCTATCATATTAGAAATTATGAGGATAATTTCACTAACTATAGGAATCCTTCATCTAAAAAGTGAGTAATACATGATTCTTTGTGTATTTATCATATCAAATAAATTTTGGAGTTATTAAAAAGGGATAATGGGCCCAAAATGGAGTTACTTGTGCTAATCTCTAGATTATCAAACCAATATTTAATACCTAACCTAATTTCCATTTTAGCCTCTCCCAGGAATGTAACCTTTAACCTGTTAGTCTAGAACTACCTACTAAGTGCTAGGGAGGTAATCTGACTGATAGACCTTTTCCATCTCCCAAAGGAAGGTGATCTTGTCTAAAACAATATACTGTTTGCTAGAAATTACCTTTTCCCACCTCCTTCTGTCTATAAAAGACTTTTATTTTGTGCAGCTCTTGGGAGTGCCTTTCTGTTTACTAAATGGGATGCTGCTTGGTTCATGAATCATTGAATACAGCCAATTTGATCTTTAAATTTACTTAGTTGAATTTTGGGTTTTAACAGCCCAATTTGCCAACTTGTAGATAAAAGAGTTCTTAGAGAAATTCTCTAGAGAATTTTTGTTGGAATAGAAGAAGATTGTCCCCTATGTGGTTTTGAAAATTACTTTCTGAGTTCTTTCCATCTGGTACAGAACTATTTTGTTAAGAAAAGTATGCTGTGTCAAAGGGAAAAATGTTACTGTGAAGATACATGTTGAATAGACATAGTAGTCATTGAAAATATATAGAGTTGTGCTCTAGTGTGTTATATGTTTTTTCTCTCTGATGGCATATGGGATTGGAACCATCCATTTCTCTCTACCAATAACATTCCTCTGCTTAAGAATAACTTCTTTCCACATAATTTTGATGTTAATGCACTCCATTGTATTTTTAATCCCTTTTCCCATCACCATTAATCTGATAACTTTAAATCACTTATTCTTTCAGATTTAATTTGTTCATCTTTTATTTAAAAAATACCCAACCGGGTTGGGGAGGCACTATTTTTAAATAAAATATTTGCTCTGGATTAGACAGTGGTATCCAAGGTGGTGTAGGACAAACATATGATTTTAGTATATGTGCTGCTGAAGTGAGCACATAAACATATGATTTTTAAAATGTGCCCACCAAGCAAATAGATAGATTAGCACAATTTTAGGGATAGGCATCTTAATAAACTTATCTCTCACAAGAAGAAGAGATGAACTCATCAGTTATTGTCAGGTAAATGAATTCCATACATTTATATTTGAATGAAATAAATGGCAATATTAAAAAAAAAAGCAAATGAACAATCTCTATTATATAAAAGCTCTCTGTAATCAATTGTAAAACATTGAAAATTTATATTTTGTATGCAAAATTTCTTTTTAAGATTTTATTTATTATTTTCAGAGAAAGGGGAAAGGAGAGACATCAATGTATGGTAGCTTTTCACTTGCCTCCAGCTAAGGACTTGGCTGGAGACCTGGCTTGCAACCTGGTTATATGCCCTGGCTGGGAATTGAACCAGTGACCTTTGGATTTGCAGGCTGGTGCCTTTATCCGCTGTGCCACTAGCCAGGGCCTGTATGTAAACTTTGGAAGTTATAAGTATAAGTTACTTGAGCAACTCCATTTTCCCTCATTATTATGAAATAATGATAAATTTACTAAAGTGTTTTAATATTTCATACTCATAAAATGAATACTAAAGTTATTTTCGGTACCAATCTAATCAGATACAAACCCTTCATTAGAAATATTTTTAGCTTGGATGGGAGGCTCAGTTGCTTGGAATGTCATCCCACACAACAGAAGTTTGCAGGTTCAATCCCCTGAATACTTGAATTGCTGATTTGATCCCTAGTCAGGAGACAATCAATCAATGTTTCTCTCTTTCTCTCTCTCCCTTTCTCCTTTGCCCCCTAAATTAATAAATTTCTCTTAGGGTGAGGATTAACACAATTTTAGATGCCACAAATGACAGTTTAAGAAATATACGACCATGGTGACTTTTGCAGAAGAGTGTTGAGGTGTATGTTAGAAAAATTCTATGGACTGCTACAAGTGATCCTGGTTGAAGCTTAGCACCCACAGAAAACTTGCAGAAAAATTTCAACCTCTTAGGGATGGCATAAGTAATCATGTATAGAATGTGAGAAATATGGATGATATAGGTCATGTTGAAGAAGATTCAGGCAGAAGTTGTAATCAAACCCAGATCTGGCCACCTGCCACAATGAAAACCAACGTTGTGAGACAGGTGCTGGTGAAGAAAAGTGGTTTATTCAAGTGCCAGCTGCCTGAGAAGATGAGGGATTCTTGTCTCAAAGCCCATCTCAAGATCTCAGTGCAGGCAAAGGTTTTTATAAAGAAAGAGAGGGAAAGCAGAGCAAAGGGACCAAGGGGAGGAGGTTGAAAAGTTCTCTACATGCAGACCAACACAGTCTATTCTGATAAGGACATCAAAATTGGTCAAGTGATAGTCTAGTGTGCATCATTCTTGCATGCATCATCTGGTTTTGCTGTTGAAGGTCAGCTAAGCTCCAAGAACTGGGGTGACTGAAAGTCTAAGTCTGTATTTTTTAAAGTTAGTTCTTAGGATTTTTATACAACATAATGTTTATCTACAAATGACCTATTAGAAACAGCACTTACAGAAATAACATCAAAAGAATTCCCCACTGTTGCAAAGTGAGGAACGTGTTTTTGGACACTGGAGAAAAGATGATTCTTGTTATAAAGTGACAAAGAACTTTTCTGAACTGTGTTCATGTTCTAGTGTTTTGTGGAAGGTTGAACTTGAGAGTGATAAATGTGGATATTTAGTTGAGATGATTTCTAAAACAGTGTTGAAGGAGCACCTTATTTCCTCCTGACTATGTATACATGCAAGAAGAGGGAAATACATTGAAGATTATATTGTTGAGCAATCAGTAAAAAAGAAACTAAAATTCAAAGATTTTAAAAAATTCACAGCCTACCTGTATTGCAAAAAAAGTGAGTATGTTCAAAGAGAACACTGAGGGAGTGACTGACCAACCATGTTGATAAAACAACTGTGGGCATAAACCATGCACCTAATAAGCCGTCTAGTAGAAACCAGGAGCAGAGATGAAGTTGAACCAGCAGAAATTCTGCCAGCTGGGCCCAGAGAGAACAGGGGAAATGAAATGGAATGAGGAAGGCTGTTGGAAGGACTTCTTTGACTTTACAGGACATGGAAATAAACTTCTGTAAATTTATGCTAGTCTTCAAGAAAAGGGAAGAAATAGTCCAAAGTGATTCCGGTATCATTAGGGCCACCACGGAGGCCAGGAGGCTGTAGATTGAAGCAACAAAGATGGAGCTGCCATCAGTCCTGGAGGTGCAACCCCTGCCTGGCTGAATATTATCATTTACATCTATATTAATATGATATTAGTTTTCTGGCAACAGTGTTAACAATCTATTTTCTCACCTTTGTACCTAGAACTACAGAATCAAGACTTGCTTTATAAATATTAAATATTACAAAACACTTTACATTCTTGGGAACAAAGGGAGTACTCTAGTTGAATAAAAACTTGGCAGAGAATGAAATTATTTTTATTCCAGTCCTATCTTTATCATTAATTATCTGTGTGATTTTCAGCTGGGCCCTGACATTCTCTCTGCCTTGGAATTTTTATGAGGACAATAATACTTAATCTCCATATTTCCTAGGGCTGTTATGAGCAAAATAACTCTGGTAATACAGTAATTTGGAAATGTGCTGAATGATAAAATATAAGATCTATTATTGCTGGTGTAATTTTAGTAGTTACAATAAATTTATTTGAGTAATGATAGTCATACTTAAATATAGCTGCTTCTCTGCTGGGTATGCAATTAAATTTGTTGTGAGCATGTGAATGGATTTGCCTTTTTGGTACTTTAGTGTTGTTTTATACCTTAAAAATATTTAGAGCAGCAAATGTTTTTGAATTATGTAAAATTTAAGTTCCAAAGGTAAAGCTGTTTTAACTTTAGCTTCAAGAAAAATACTTATAATTGTTTGGTTCCCACCTGGTAATGTCAATTAAGATATAAAGAATGAGCCGTGCATTTGGTTTTACATTAATCATGAAAACGTCACCTTGACATATGAAGGGAAAGAAAATGTTTTATGGCACTGCAAATGAACACTTAAGATATTAGAACCTGTCCTTGATGGCAAAAATGTGTTCTCCTTTTGTCTTTTAAAAATGCCAACTTTTCTTTCCATAGAAACACATCAGAATATCCAACATTGATCTGGGATGAAGAAGCCAGCCCCTGATTCAGATTATCATGAGGTTTTGCAGGAAACTAAACCCCCTTTTTTACTATTATTATTATTTTTTACCTTGTGAGATAGACAAGTATGAAGTAACTTTCAAAATGTTTGCTCTGGAAATGAGGAAATTATGCTTTGAGGAAAACAGTAGACACATTTATTCATTTTTATAGGATTGTGGGCAACTGACAGATCCTCTTCAGATGGTGATTAGTTAATGTATGAGCCACAGAGGAGGTCAGAGTACGCTGATACACACATACACACACACACACACACACACACACACACACACACATTTGTTCTATATGCTCAAGTTTGTCATTACCGATTTTCTTAATCTGTTAGTACAAAAATTGCAGCTGCAATCAGTTGAATACATATATTTTTAGAAAAGCTAAAGCACCGTTAAATTAAGTAAACCTACACGCTGTTAGACTGAGGTAGCTCTAACGCCTGTCTGTGAGCAAGCCCAATGGTAAGCCTGTCAACACCTCAAGGTTACAAATTGAAACCTAAGAACAACAGATCACAAACAGCCAACTAGGCTTAAAGCCATATAGTCAATAATTTTCTTACTTTGCTTCCACCTTTTCTTTACAAAGCCTTCCTCCCAAATTTCTGTCAGTAGAGTGTTCCTAACCACTTCGTTTGGTGATACCTGATTTGAGTTGGTTTTTGCTCAAACACATTTTTTCTTTTTTTAATGCCCCAGTTTATCTTTTAAAACCGCTGTCTAAAATTAATGCTGATATGAAGAAGTGAGAGGTTCTAGAGCTTGGAGAAGAAGTTGTCAGTACAAATCTACAAACAAAATATATTTGGATTAAATGATCATTCTTGGCACATAATAGGAAGGCTACTCACTTGGGTCCTCAATTCAATGTTATTTATGCTTAGTTTTATGTAGGATAATCATTTACCATAAAGAGAGAATGTTTTTTTTAATATTTTTATTCATTATTTTTAGAAAGTAGGGCAGAGAGGGAAGGAAAAAGGGAGGGAGACATCAACGTATGGTTGCCTTTCACTTGCCTCCAGCTATGGACCTGGCCTGCAACCTGGTTGGGAATCGAACCAGTGACCTTAGAGTTTGCAGGCCGGCACCTATCCACTGAGCCACCCCAGCCAGGGTGAACCAAAGTTCATTTTATGTAAACATGATGAAGGGCCACTCTCTCAGTAGCTTTCATTCTTCCTCTCTCAGTTGGCCAAGATAAAATCAATAAGAATAGGTTTAGTCTGACTCCCTTTCACAAACTTTCTGGAAAGCAATTGAACAATTTTTTAAAAAATATATTACAAAGCTTGTTACAATCCAATCTTTTAAAATTTCTCATAAATGCCTAAGTCCAAAATTTGTCGGAAATCCAAACCAACATTTCCTGCAAAGGCATATGATGAAGACTTAACATGAAATCAGGGTTGTTAAAGTTAGTACGCTCTTTCCCTGAACAGTTTCATGTCCGGATCCTCTCTGCGGTCCTGAGACATTCACCTGTGGGGATGAGGAGAAAACAGCCAGAATGAAGGGCAGCTGGTAGAGTTGTTGAAGCAGAGTCCATGATTTGCCTCCTGATACCCTAACAAGCTTTCTGAGTATGCCTCAGAAAAGTCCTTTAATACCAGACTTTGCGAAGAAGACTTTTTTCTGAATGTTTTAAGGGCATAACAAAAGGCAGGCTTCAGAGAAATAAACAATGGAAATTTTTTCCCACTTGAGAAGACCTCTCTTCTGCTGTGAATAAGCCATGAGGCAGCCGGAGGTACATGAGAAAGTCCAGAAATTTTGACATTGTTAACATCTTTTTGCTCCCATGTGACCTTCAAAGCACCTAGGATCTAAAAGATAGCAGTTCTTCACCCAAAAATGCCAGAGATGCTGTCATGCTTTAGTTGCCAGGAATTAGGATCCAGACCTGTTTAGCCATTACATTACAGAAATGAGGGGAGACCCACAGGACACCACATATTGCTGAAGAATCCTTTTGTACTTTGATAGAACAATCAGTAAGTGAAAGCCCCTTGAAACTGATACTTAAGAGTAAGACTTTCTTTTATTTTTTCCAGAGAGCAGGCACCACATTTAACAATCTTGTATCACTCTTTTAGTACATTTCCACCATCAGTTTTGGCCTCATTCTTGATACTGCGGAATTGATTACAACTATTTTGGTCTTGTATGAAGACCTAAATAACATCTTTACCCAGAAAATTATCCTTTTTACGTCAATTCTTACTAATGAAAACATCTTGTTTTAAAATACAATTTAGACATCTTCATCACATTTTAATCTTACTGTTGACTTTGAAGCATGAATTATTAAAATTGTATTTAGGATGCATTTTTCCCCTGGTATTGTAAGACATGATGCAGATACTTTACATTGTCCTTTCCAAGTCAGGTATGAATAACACTTTGAATTTACATGTCAAGATTTCAGTGTTTGATGCTACATTATTCTTCAGTGACAAATGTTTATGATGCTGTTAAATAGTACTCACTTCTACATTTGATTTCATAGTTATATGTCACAATAAAATATGACTGAACACATGCTTTCATATAAATATATTGTATCATAATGAATAAACTTATTAAAATTCACCTAAAATTGCAATATCATAATGAGTTCATCAAAATGTTGAAAATCATGAAAGAATGATAGTAACCTCTCATATACCAACACTAATACAAAAGCCATTTCTTTTTTAAGGATATTTTATTGATTTTGCTGTTACAGTTGTCCTGATTTTTTCCCTCTGCTTCTCTTCACTCAGCCCAGGTCCCCCTTCCCTCCAGTAATCCCACTGCCCTTAGTTCATGTTTATGGGTCGTGCATATAAGTCCTTTGGCTTCTCCCTTTCCTATATTATTCTGAACACCGCCCTGTCTATTTTATACCTACCAATTATTCTTCTTAGTCCCTGCACCATTTCCCTATTTCTCCCCTTCCCACTCCCAGCTGATAACCCTTCGAATGATCCCCATGCCTATGATCCTATTCCTATTCTGGTTGTTTACTTAGTTTGTTCCTGTTTTTACTTTTTAGATTCTGTTGTTGATAGTTTCGAATTTGTCATCCTTTTAATTTTGATCTTCTTTTTCTTAAATAAGTTTCTTTAACATTTCATATAATAATGGCTTGGTGATGATGAACTCCTTTAGTTTTACCTTATGTGGGACACACTTTATCTGCCCTTCCGTTCTAAATGATAGCTGGATAGAGTCATCTTGGTTGTAGCTCCTAGCTTTTCATCACTTTAAATACTTCTTTTCAGTCTCTTCTTGCCTGAAAAGGATTTTTTGGTTTTGTTTGGTTTTGTTTTTTGAGAAATCAGCTGATAGTCTTATAGGAACCCCTTTGTAGGTAACTCTTTTCTTTTACTACTTTTAAGACTCTTTATCTTTAGCCTTTGGCATTTTAATTATGATCTATCTTGCTTTGGTCCTCTTTGTGTCCAACCTGTTTGTGGCTCTCTGTGCTTCCTGAAATTGCATGTCTATTTCCTTTACCAAATTAGAAAATTCTCCTTCATTACTTTTTCACATAAGTTTTCAATTTCTTGCTCTTCCTCTTCTCCTTCTGGCACCCCTATGATTCAAATGTTGGCATGTTTAAAGTTGTTTCAGAGGTTCCTAAGCCCCTCCTCATTTTTTTTTTCAGTTCTTGTTTCCTCATTCTTTACTGGTCAACAACTGTTTATTTCTCCCTTATGTTCCAAATCATTGATCTGAAATCTGGCTTCCTTCCCTTCACTATTGGTTTCATGTGAATTTTCTTTCATTCCATTTAGCATAGACTTCATTTCTTCCCTTATGTGCCTGTCATACTTAGTCTTGTCTGTTAAGTCTGTGAGCATCATTATGACCGGAGTTTTGAAATCTGTGTCTGTTAGGTTGGCAATCTCTTCATCACTTAGTTCTCTCACTAGAACCTTGATCTGCTCTCTTTTGGGTCATACTTCTCTGTCTCCTCAACTGGGCCACCTCCTGTGTTTGCTTCTGTGTTTTAGGTAGAGCTATTGCACCTGTTATGTTGTTAAGGGATGGAGCCTTAGCTATCAATTCATGCATGGTGACACCTTTCACCACTTTGTGGCTCTGCATGTTGGGGAGGCGTCTGAGAGGAAACAATGCTGCTTGCTCATCATTCACCCCTTTTCCAGACACTTATCCTGCTTCCCATAAAAGACTGTCACCCCTCTGTTGTCTCCTTCACCATGGTCCCCAGAGTGAATGGGTTTGCAAAAGCTCTAGGGTCATGGGAACCTCTAAACAAATGGACTCTGCTGAGAGACCAGCAGTTTCTTCCTCTGCTCCAACCCCCACTGGTTTTCACAGTTAGAAGCCATGAGGCTTTATTTTCCCTGGTGCTGGAACCCTGAGTTGCAGTCTGGTCTGAGGCTGGGATTGCTCTCCAGGTATTCCTCCTGAGTTTTATAATGTGTGACTGCACTTTCTGTCGCCCAACCACAGCCACTGTTTTGCTGCCACCACCGCCTCCACTGCTGCCACCACTGCCTCCACTGCTGCCACCACACCAAGTCCTGTCCCCTGCTTCTCTGCCCCTTCTACCTGCCTGCACAAGTGTTGTTTCTTTATACCTTTGTTGGACTACCACCCAGTTCAATTTTCTGGTAGTTCTGGTTGGTTTTAGTTTTGAGGTAGCTGTATGTCTTCTTATTGTTGTGAAGGGTGGTGAAGTATGTCTTCTTATGCTTCCATCTTGGCTGGAAGTCCCCCAAACCATTCCTTATACAACTAAGAACTATACTTGTTCAGGTGCACAAGTTCTCTGTTTTAATGAAAACTTTTTTTTTTTTTTTTTTTTTAATTTTATTGTTGTATTACATCCATCCCCTTGAAAACTTTTATTATCAGTTAATGTCTTGGTTATTTTACCATATTTGTGTACAAAGAAACAAATAAATACTAAAAAAAAAAAAAGAAAGACCTGATCAAACTAATACTAGAGTTACTAAATATGAAATTTAATCTATCCAGAAGTAGAACTAAAAATGTGTCTTTAAAAGATGAATTCCGCCCTGGCTGGTGTGGCTCAGTGGATGGGCACCGGCCTGAGAACCCAAAGGTTGCTGGTTCGATTCCAGGGCACATAACCAGGTTGCAAGCCAGGTCTCCAGCCAGGTCCTTAGCTCTAGGCAAGTGAAAGGCAACCATACATTGATACTTCTCTCTCTTTCTTTCTCCATCCTGCCCTTCTCTCTGAAAATAATGAATAAGATCTTTAAAAAAAAAATGATGAATTTTCTCTATTTTAGGAACACTGTGGACAGCAGAGCCTGTTCTACCATAGATTAATATCTGGTGATTACAAAGCCCTTAGCCTTCTGACTTGAGGGATGGAGCTCATCTCTTCAAACACAGGCTTTGATTAAAAGGAAGATGAATGAAAACCATTTTCATGGTTCTTTGCTGCCCATTTCTGAATTGACATATACATTTAAGTTCCATTTATTTCTCTCTCTTAAGTGTTCATACCTCCTATCCTCACAACATATTGTTACTGCAGTACTCAGACCCAGTGAAAAGAATGCATGAAAGCATTGTTTCAAAACTAATTAGAAAAAGATAAAGAGCAAAAAAGCTTCATGGAAGAATAAGCCAGCAAGGACTTGGATAAGAGAGAGACCTCAGGGGAGTCCTAATTGGAAAAGTTGGGAAGGGTTGGAAACAGATTGCTCTATTTTAGCATCTAAAAAAGTTCTAGATTGGTTGGAAAGCCTGAGATTTTAAATCAGCATTCATGGGTTTGCAAACCAACTCTGACACTTAGCTGTGTGTCACCTCCTTGAGACTTGTAACCTCATTAAAGAGAGATAATAGTTATCTCACAGGCTTTGAGGATTACCTCAGATAATTAGTATAATCAAAATTTATGAAATAAATTATAGTATGTTAATGTAAGTTAGAAAGGTGATGGCTCAATATTTTTATTAGATGACTAATTTACTCACATCAATACTTTTGGAAATAACTATGCAATTGGCCATTGTTGCATTTTATTCTTGATAAATCTTTTCCTACATATGTTCCTCTCCCCTGAGTTCAGGAGGAACGATGACTATATAAAGTCAATTTGCTTAACATTACTGAGTGCATTGTGCTAAGAAATTTGAATGCATTATTTTCCTTTGCAATGTTTGCAATAACATTACAAGAATGTTATTTTCTCTACAGAGGAAGTTATGGCCTAGAAAAGTGAATCAGGGTAATAGGTTTATATATTATACGAGCATGTCCCCCCACCACATATATTTCTTGTCCCTCGTTCATCTGTAGCTGGGGTATTTTATGCTCAATGCCTCAGAAAAGTAAGATACCACTGAATGTTATCATTTCTGATAACAAATCCTAATTTCTTTCTTAAACCATAGCTCAATGAGTAAATACTAATAGTAGTTAATTTTATTTTAATTTATTATATACATCAGTATGTTTTATAAATATCTTATATTAATTCATCAAATCCTCTGAAAAAATATATGGAAATACGCACATTTTATAGGTCCTTACACAATCTGAAATAAGATATCATTCCCCGGCCCTGGCTGGTAGCACAGTGGTTAAGGCGCCGGCCTGTGAACCCAAAGGTCGCAGGTTCGATTCCCCAGCCAGGGCACATAACAAGGTTGCAAACCAGGTCTCCAATCAGGTCTGTGGCTGGAGGCAGGTGAAAAGCAACCATACATTGATGTCTCTCTCCCTCTCTGCCTCTCTCCCTTCCCCTCTTTCTAAAAATAATGAAATAAAACCTTTAAAAAAAAAAAAAGATATCTTTCCCAGGTCACAGTGATATTAAGAGTGAGAAACAGGTTTAAAAACTCTGTAAGCGTCACTCCAAAGGAAGATCAGTCAGGAAGTACAGATTCTTTCACCATATACTGTTGTGCCTTTCAGATGAGCCCAATTAGAGGAAATCATTTTTTCTTAGAAAATTATGATGCCTGTCCAGAAAGTATCAAGTTGTATAATATGAAAAAATGGAGACATTTATTGAAGAAAATACCAGATACAGTAACATTGTACATAGGGCAATGACATCTCAGTCCCCTTCAAAGTAGGCACATTGGGACCTCACACAGTCTCCCAGTCGCCATCAGGTACCCTGTCATATTTACTTGAGTCTCATCAATGGTCTGAAATCTCTTCCCTTTCTAAGGTCATTTGGTTTACAAAAAGCCAAAAGTTACAGGATGCCAAATCTGGGTTGTAGGGCAGCTGCGTCACCTGAGTGATTTGATAGTTCACAAAAAACTCTGCATCTCATGATGCATGAGTGGGCATGTTGTCATGATGAAGCTGCCAATCACCAATTCCCATAGCTGTCCTTCTAAACCATCCCAATAGTTTCTGCAAAGGAATGTTCAAGCTTACTGCAAAATTTGATGCAGATCCATTGACTTACTCACTCAGTCATTTTGAATGTGACATCCACACAGTACGTATTTTTGCCCTCTTAATAAGACACCCATAAATATCCAGTGCTCAGTGCACCTGTAGAACATAGGTGGCAAAGAACCTGAACTAACATTGGGATGTTTTGTTTCTATTTTTGTTTTTAACATCTCATGGAATGACTCTTGTAAGACAAATGAAATTCAGCTGTAGGTAAGTAAAATGACACTTCTGCCTGGCCTGAGGTAAATCCTGATTATGGAGGTTAAATGAATTCCTCAAGCCCACAAATCTGGTAAATATTGGAGCCATATTTATGTCTTTGGGGTTTAAAATAGAGCCTTTAAGGTGGAATAATAAAAGTGTGCCAGCATCATTTTAAACTTAAACTCATGAAATCCTTTTGAATATAAGTGTGTATACATGAGCCGTAGGGGTCTTGTGAGAGAAGATATTTTTGAGAAATAATGAAATTATACCATTAATTCTAGAAAAAATATTATTTTTGTTTGACAAAAAAATAAAACATGATGCTCTTGACTTATAGAGAGTCATTATCTATATCATCCTAATCAGGAAGCAAACCTGCCTTCTGTCCCACCAGGAAGACTCTGCCTTCGTCTTTCTTTCAAGATTGTTTGCTACCCAAACACCCTTGACAAAATAGACCAGGAGAAAACCAGTCACCAGACATGTAGACACATGCTGGAGAATTGTCCCCCAATGAATACATGAAGAACTTGAGGTTGAATAATTTGTTCACCATTGCTCAGTCATTGGAATTACAAAGCTGGAAACTCAGGGTCTAGAGTCATGTTCTTAACCACTACTAGATTTTACTTCTTTGTATTACTCCTGTAAATGTGGGAAGAAACATCGCTAAATGTTAACTGATTTATAAACGTTGGTCTTTCTGTTTGGCACTATAAGGTTTCTAATGTTACAAGGTATAATGAATTATATTATTCCTTTAGGCTCCATCAGGAATGCCAGCCTCAGGCTACCTTGGAGCAGTCCCTCATCACACAAATAGTGTGGGTTCTGCAAATAACAAAGTGCCAGAATCATAAAATGCTGCACTGAAAGGGAGCTCTTATGTAATTTTACAAGTTACAAATAAGGAACATAAGGTCAAAATAGTTCAATAAAATGCTCATGGTCAAACATTTACTTAGAAAAGCCAGCATGAAACAACACCCCATTTCTGACTTCCAATCTGTGAGCTTCCCCCACGTACTATGGTGAGATGAACCTCACGCTTCCAATCTTCTACTGGAGCTTTCTGTCCCTAAATTGTGTGAAGAGAAAATTTTGCTAGTTGTCCTGTGGCACCATAAAGAGATCTACAAGCAAAAAATGGACACTTCATAGATTTTTTTAAAAATTCTCACCCAAGAACCTTTTGTTATCATTGCTTTTAGTGAGGAGAAAGGGGGTAGGGGGTGAGAGAGCAACGCTGATTGGTTGCCTTTCTCATATATGCCATAGCTAGGACTCAAACGCCTAAACTTTTGGTCCATGGGACATCTCTTCAACCAATTGAGCCACACCAGCCAGGGCTAGATTTGTTTTAAATCTAAGGACAATGATTATAGAAAGTCCAAATGTAATTAACAGGTTTTTTTTTTTTTTAATTCCTAACTTTTAACCAGACTCAAATTACTCACCAGGACAAACATTTCCTGCAACTAGTAAAGCAATTACAGAAACAAATATTTTTTATTCAGTAAAATGAAAATAGGCCCAGGTAGAATATCTATTTATATCTATTTCCCCTTAGGGTTTGGTTTTGTTTTATTTTGTTTTAATTCTGGAATGAGTTTCAAGGAGAAGTACAACTTTGGGACTGGATGATTTAATTATGTAAATACATTAATTACATCTGAACTGTATTTTATTTGTTTTCCTTTTCTTTCTACTTTCCCTTATGACCAGGAGAATTGTGTGCCTGCATTTTCCAGGGTCCTGGGAAGGTAAATGTTCTATAAACGTGTGACACTTAGAAATACAGTTTGATTTACTGTGTCCTCTATCACACCTCCAGGTCTGGTTATTTTGTAATGGGTAATACAATTTTAGTATCAGCCAGATGCAATGCTAAAAGTGTCCACAGGCCTTTCACTGAATTTGAAAGCTCTAGACTCTTATGGCCTCATAAGTAGTTAGTTGGGAGTCAGTTTAGATTGTGAAAAAGTTTAGAAGCTGATATTCTCCCGATTCAAGATGACAACCAATAAATACCAATGGGTTCTTTCTCCTGTTGGCAAATAATATTGTTTGAACTATCACTTTCGAATCAAGATACTATTTTATATACCTGTAATGAATGTGCATACAATAGTAGAATAATAATGCTGCTGTATGTTTATTTTGTAAATATATAACCTACACTAAAAAAAAAAAAGAATAAAAGAAATAGAAAAATGCTTCTGAAAATCAGATAATGTGAGAAAAGTCCTAGGATTCATTTCAAACATGGTTGTCAAGCAGAAGAAGTAGGTACATGTGGATGTCCCTCTTCTTCTCTGCTGTCACCTGGTGAGCCAGTGGTCTTCCATTCTCACTGCTCTTTACCTATATCGAAACTCCTCCCAGATTCTTAATTGATTGTAATGATATAGCCAACTACTCCTTCAAGACTCCTTCAAAACTAATGTCGGACATTATTTTTAAATTTTCAAGGAGGAATTAAAACCTTTAAATTCGAAGGATTAAGGTCTAATATTCCAAGTTCAGCAAACCAGGATTTGAAGGAACTTGGGACATGTTTTGAGTATCTCTGCAGCCCTGCAATATGTACTCACTTTAAGTTAAAGCTTTCACTCACAGCCCCCTGGCCCAATAGTCAGTGCCCCTTTCCATTGGACTCTGTGCTGTTCTAGTCACTTCCTTTTGGGGCTACAATGCTCTGCACGAAGGCTGATAATGCTAGAAATTTAACATTTTTACTTCAATGTTTAATACCCTGCTAAGTAATACACCATTAAAAAAAAAAAAATGAGTGTTCATGTATTTTCAACCCTTGATTGGTTGATACCTGGGCAACATCAATTTTTGGAAACTGTCAGCTACATTTCCCAAAATTCCTCTCCTGGACAGCTTGCAGCTATGAGCTAAGGGGAGAAATCAATAAAAGATTTGCAAGGTGGAAGTAAAGCAGAAGCCAGGATCTCCATTGAGGGGACAGGAGGCTGGAGCACTTCTTGTCATGCAATTTGCGGCCTTCCCCAAGGTGCAGGCTTCCTTGCCCCACCCCAGGGCTTCATACACATGCTGCTGCTGTGGGATCTGGTTCCAGGCTGCCACCTTTCTAATCTTCCGACTTGAGCTCCTCTACGTTGGTGAAAACCCTAACTCCTACATGAAACTCCTTATTCTCATGATAGTTGTAGTAGTTTTGTGTTCCCAACCAAACCCAGCCTGGTACAGCTCTCAGAAGGAACTTTTAACGATCCTTTCTGTACAGGAAACTCCTTCCATATTTATAGGTGATAATGAAGAAGGAAACATATTCTGCCAAAGACATGAGTAATTTTCCAAATCTATTTAGTTTTCCACACTATTTTAATTTGTAATAAGGACAAAATTTAAAACTCTCTTATCTGTTTAATTTTCTTTTTCATAAACATCTAAAACGGAAAGGGCTTAGATATATTAAAAGACATAGCCAACACTATTATAAGTTTTTTTTTTTAATTTCACACATGGCATTGGAAATTTTTTAGATTTCAATACACAGAATTGTATTAATTATATAAAAATTTTACATGAAAATGTTTGCATGTATTTACATAATTTATAGATATTTTCTCTTTTCATAGAATATACAGAAATAGGAGATATTTATACTTAGCTAATCCCTACGTATTTTCCAATATAGCTCTATGTAATATATGTACAAAATATTGAACATATCATTATCTTCTATTGCTTATTAAGCCAAGGCCAACAAAACTATCATTACCTCACTAAATGCTCTCAAAGAAGAAATCTAATTTTAAATAAGATATTCTCTTTTTATTGTGCTGGAAGTCAATGGTATATGAAACAATTGCTAAATTGGTGGCTAATAGTATTCTCAATCACTGAAAAGAAACGTGACCAACAGAAAGCTAAACAAATTTACTTATCAAATGCTAATCTCAAAGTTTTCTCACACAAATTTTCTCCTTGTAAAATGTTACCATTCCTCACAGTGCATAAGAAAATCAAACCAGTTAAGAACTGCATTTTTGAAACTTTTGCTTCTATCACAGAAAGATGTGCCATTTTCAAAGGCCATTATATAGTGCACTTATATGAAACAAACACCGTATCAAGGACTTTCTGAATGTGACAATAACATGTGTTAAGCTAATGCTTCCAGAAGGAAGTCAGTGTTGTATTCAACTTGACCTTCCTTTTGTTTCTGTAATGCATCATAGTGCATTGTTAAATAAATAAATCCCTGTGCTGCAACTCACCATGAAGCACATTAAATACGATGTCCTGGTAGGACGCCACATTATCAAAGCTTAGTATATAAAATTCAGAGCATCGGCATTATGTCAAAGACTAAGAGCCAACATGAAACAACTCTTTGTGTTCTTTATTTAAAACGTCTTTACACAACAGTGGTTTAAATATTAGACAGTTTTCTGAAAAGTGAATATATGTATCTTAAAATAAATCAACATATTCTTTAATATGTACATTAAAAAACTTCTGTGATAAAGGGTAGATTTAAAACTTTATTAAAACATTTCAAGTCCAATTTTACTTTTTAAAAAGGTAGTAGTCACATTTTAAAAGTTCAATGAATTAAAATTTTTTTGTCTACAGATTTTTTTTAATTTAATTTTATTGTTGTTGTGTTATATCCATTCCCTTTTTACTCCCCTCTGTCACCTTCTGAATTAAGTTCTTAACTCAAGAACATTCTTAATTCACTTATCAGCTACCAGTTACTCTTGCTGTCTGCTGTCTTTTATACTTGAGCAGCCAAATAGATGCTTATTAGGAACCGGCTCACTAGATATCATTAACTGTATTTTACAGAAGAACATAATTCAGGAAAAAAGTTATCAATTACTTTTTTTAATAAAAAAACACATTTCTTTCATTTGTATCTTGCTCTCAAAAGCAACTTGTTTTCAATTATTCAAAATACTTGATGTTTCAGCATAATCACTTCAGGAAACTTGATTAAATCATTAACCTTCACAAACTCAATTCTAAGGAATTGCATTGTTTTAGATCACATTCAGGCTTATTAAAAAGCACATTGTACACCAAAAGCCCTTTTGAGAACCTGTTAAGAAGTTTGAGTTGTAAAAGCAAAATATGTTATAGATACCACATTTACTTTAATACTTCCATTTTTTTAACACTTTTTATGTTCCTTAGGCTGGATGGGAGATGGCTTATCAATTAATAGATGTCATAACTGATTTTGGAGATTTTCTTCTGCAGGAAACTTTGAGGTAGCAAAGTTATGTTTTAATTTTATTTCATCCTCAAATATGAGGAGAATTTTCAATAGACCCTTTCTTGAAAAAACCATGGTCTACATAGAAATAAATATTTATAAAATGATTCTAGTTTTAAAAAGTTATTCTTTTTAATTTTATGAGTCAGTATAATAAATAATTATCGCTATTAAGCTTCTATTAACATAATTTTGCATAAAACGGATATCACGTTCTTGTAAATTACTTAACTAACATATTAACTTTTAATATTTATATTAGCTTCTAGTCTATTTCACTATTAAAATATTTGAAAGTTCTTAATAATTGCTGTATTATTATAATCACTATAATAGCCATCATTAAATATTGTGCTATATTACTCAGAATATGCCTTTTTTTCTTGCTTTTTTAAACTAAAAGTACGTAAGGTGATTTTTCACTTCAAGTTACATCTGTAATTTGTATCTCTAATTAAAGTGGATACTTTGCTATTCAGGCCATGTCCCTATTACTGATGTTGTGTTACCGATGAGCTATGATGGTCCTCCCTGCACTAACATAATCATTGATCACATGCGCGCTGATGCTTCCCTATTTTTCTCTTTCTAAAGCTAAGGGCGGGATAGAAGATAAATGGCAAATTTTGCTGATGACCAAAGTCGGAATCAAACGTGGAGCACGTATTAATTCATGGACACCTTTCACAGATGATCATAAGTGTTGGCTTTGCTTCCTGTAAGGTGCTAGTCTATGCTGAATAAACGGTGGTAAACAAAACACTGTCCATGTCCTCCATTCTGGGCCTTGGGGAGGAGAAGTAAATATAATATACAATATTATATTGTACAATATAATACAATAAAATGTAAAAAAAGAAGGCAAATACAGCACTGAGACGCTACAGTGAGGGGCCCTGTTTGAGAAACCATGGTAGGAGCATTTCTGAGAAGAAACAGGCTTCCTTAAGCAGCAGTCAATTGTCAGGGTAGCTCCTGTAGTGCAGCCTTAGTTTGGTTGAAGAATCTCTGGCTATGTCTTTGGTAAAATCCCTGAGAGCATCCAACGAGCTCTTTATGTACCTACCCTTGAAATTCAATGAAAATCTATGTAACCATTTTACAAAATGTAGTAGCAGACTATGTTTGTGGTGTTTCATAACTGAACAATTGTTTTCTATATTGTGTTTTATATCGTTAACTGTATCCGGTGATTTCCTTTTTGTATGTTAGACTCTCTCCACTTAGGTAATTTTGTTCATCTAAGAAGCAAATTACAATCTGTCCATTTAAAAAAGAATTACTGTGATGTAACTATTTAGGCTTTTAAGGGAATAAAATTATTGTGAAAAGGTGGGTAATGAATGCTGCATTTCCCCCTGGTCCTTAAAAAGCCTGTCAGTGTGGGGTAAAAACAGGAATAATGATGCATTTCATTGACTGTGGGCAAAGAGGCTTTTCAGATTTTCAAAATGATGAAAAGAGCTGGTATTCCTTCTGTATGTCCAAATATCCTCTCCATCAGAGAGTCCTATGCTAACTCGGTCTTCTACCCCCACCTCCACCTCCAATCCACCAAAAAGTCTAGTTGTCTTAACTCCAAAACACATCACCAATCATTTCAGTTCTCTGTTACAAAATCATGCCTGGGTTTGGGCCACCATCATTTTCTTCCTGGACAAATAAAATACTATAACGAGGAGAGGGAGACTTATTTACCTCCCCTGGGACGTGTGGGAATTGAGGCTAAGTTTGTAAATCAAGGAAGTCTGGATGTAAATACTTAAAAGGCCAGTATGTTTCTCTTATTACCATGTATTCCTTTTCTTTTGTGATGGCACGCATAGCTAGGCTGGACTTTACAAGTTGAGGGAAAAACCTGCCTGTGCCTTGGAGATTACACACCCACAGGAAGAACCAGTCATTTATTCTAGAGGCCTGTGCAGCTCTGAAGCAGGTCAGCAATTACCTGGACAGCTGTGTGAAGTATGCAAACACTGTTTGCTACCTGGTTTAAATTTTTTGGAAGGGAAACCAGCAGAAGAGCAGACTTCAGTCTTCCTCTTGGTTGAAAGGTTGAAACTCTGAGACTGTTTGAAAGTAAAAGTGTTGATTTCTTTAGTTAGAAAGAAGGGTACTGAATTTGAGCAGAGATTTATTATGCGATATTCTGAATTTAGCATCACTGTTAAGAGCAATCTGGGAATATTTACACATTTACAGTTATTGATAGAAGTAAGCCACAATGAGAAATATTTATTTAAATGGCAAGCTAAAAACAATGAGAGTGTCCTATCTGTGCATCTTTAATGTCCAGCAGGAGACTATTTCTTCAACAATTGTACCCCAGATGGAATGCCACCAGACTCATTTCGCAGTCCTGGTCACTAAGCTAACATGTAGCTAGCTCAGTAAGACACCTGGATTGACTTCTATATGGTTTGAGCTGAATAGCTTCAATTGGTCTCTTAGAGACCTATCAGCCTAATAAACTGCTTTAGCATTCCTGCCCTGGGCCAAGAGAGTCTAAAGTTTAAACACAATTGTAGAAGCTATGTTTCAGATATATATAAATCCTAACGAATTGAATAATGTTGCTTTTAGGTAGTTGGGAAATTTGATTTGATTATCTTATTTTGGTCTCTAATTTGTGGCTAAATTCACTCCAGAAAAGTATTGCTCATTTGAAGAAAAAAAAAAAAAAGTCTGTTAGCATTCAATTGAAATGCTCAATTAAAGGGGAAAATAATAAACACTATTTACCTCAGCTATAGATTTTCAACCTAGGATGATGAATCACCGTTTTAAAAGTTGTCAAGTTCAATTTCAGTTGCTGATTAAGCACTTCTCTTCAGACAATTATGCCAACGACTTACTGCTTTATATCCCTGATATAGGAATACCTTCTTTAACTTGATAAAACAGAACACATTTCTATCTTCAGTAAATATGTTTTTAAGGATACACAAAAGTAATAGGGTTGGCTTTTAAGTAAGTCATTTGTATTAGGTAACAAAGGTGCGATAACTTATTTAATTTGATTAACATGTAGTAATTTTCTTTCCCATGAACTCAAAAAAATTTAAAAACCAGGCCACCACATTCAATATTTAAAGTTTATGTTTAAAAAAAAAAAAAAAAAAAAAACTATGCTTAGATTATCTTTGAACTTCAGGTAAAGAGATTGCTTTTAGTAGGACAAGATGTCATAAATCATCCAGCGAAGATTTCCTGTGCTTATAATAACATGACTTCAACCTTGAGAAAAGCCTGAGTTCCCCTATAATAAAAGAACATCGGGCTGTATGTGTATACATCACAGCTCTTACCCAACCTGTAAAACGTGCTACTTCATTTTAAGTAAAGGGGAAGAGGGAGGCATACACGTTTAGGGGAAAAGTCCCTCAATATCCCCAAGTATTCTAAGTTAGGCAATCTGATTTTATATATATATATAAAAAAAAAAAAAAAAAAAAAAAAAAAAAAAAAAAAAAAAAAAAAAAAAAAAAAAAAAAAAAAAAAAAAAAAAAAAAAAAAAAAAAAAAAAAAAAAAAAAAAACACACACACAATAAAAGACAGAAAAAGAAAACCAGACTAAGGGGTGCAAAGCTTCTCAGAGCCCTTTTTAGAGACTGTTGTCTAGTAAAAAATTACTGCTGGAACAATTGCAGGAAAACCTGGCACAAAGGTAGGGCTGTAGTTATAATAGGCCTACTGCTCATGAAAACAGGACCCTCACAGGCACCAGGGTGCAAAGGAGGAGAGGGTAAAGTGGTGTCCCAACAACCAAGAACGTGAAATGTCAACTCTTAACCCCATTCAAACACCCATGCACGATTTCTCCTGAAATTACTATCCTGGGGTTCATGGTTTCTTCATTAGATTTCTTACTGCCACCTCGACATAGCGTTAAACTAGAGGTGAATAATGGTTGTCCTGCAGCATCGTAAAGCAGGGCCCCTTGCTAATACCCCCTCTGTACCCCTGGCAGGGACCCTGAATCACTGGGAGGGAATTAGGCCTGCAAACCATCTCTCTTCTAGTGTCCCAGGTGACTAGAAGAGGTAAAACACAATGTAATTTTCAGAGGGGTTTTGTTATTTGAAATATTCATAAAACCTAGTGTGGCCTTAAAGTTTATGGAAATAGAAATACTCTTTGGGGAAGCAAACACAAGATAGTCTTTAACAGGAAAACCAAGATTTATTTTGACCTTCAGCTAAAAACTATTTCCCAGAAGCAAAATTTCTGGAACGGCAAAGAAAATAATGATGATACTCTTGAGGATTAGTTTGTACTTCTGTTCAATCCTATTATATATCTAGTCCTATGTAAGAAGTTACCCCCAAACTTCAAAGGTTTACAACAGCACACTTTTTTTTTTTAATTTCATAGTTTGGTGTGTTAGGAATCTGGGATCTGCTTAGCTAAGTTCCTCCAGCTCTGGGTCATTCAAGAGGTGTCAGTCAGACTGCTGGGTGGGAACATAAGTGCCTCAGGGTTATTCTATAACTGAAGAATACTCTTCCAAACTCATGCACATGGTGGTGTTGGCACTGGCTTCTCATTATACATTGGCCTCTTTATTGGCTGCTTGATTAGTCTCATAATATGGTGGCTGGAGGTGAGAGACAGACAGACAACCAGCTAAGAAGTACTCATGACAAAAATCAAAACTGTTTTAAACCTATCTTGGAAGTGACGTTCTATCACTTGCTCTGTAGTATGTTTGTTAGAAGTTTGTCACTAAGTTCTGTCCACACTCAAGGGAAGGAAATTACATAAGGGTAAAATAAATTGCCTTTTCAAATTATAGATAACTCTTCATACACTCTAAGAAGATTTTCTAATAGGCTGTACCTTTCCATTTACAATAGAAAGATCTTAATATACAAACTTGTCATCTGTTATCTATCCCAAAGATGAAGACCTCTTTACACTTCCAGCCAGTTTAAGTTTTCTAGAACTAGTTTGTGCTTTTCTGGATGAACGGATAGAAAGAAAACTTCAATGGACAAGCATAGAACACATTTTTTATAATTATACACATTGCTATGGAGGCTCTTCATGCCTCCCCTGGCATTCTCCATGAGGAAGTGACATGGCTCTATGACATGGTTCTTTATCCAGACTAGATCGATGTTCATCTATTTTCTGAAGCATATAGTTCTCATGGCAACCAGTAATTCAGATTCCTTGCATTATAAGTTATCAAGTGTGGATGAAACCTTAATTTCTACTACTCAGATCCTATTATAAAGTTTGTTGAAAGACGTTAAGTTTGCTGAACATTGTCCGAAGAATATGCAGACTCTTTTCTTCTATTTATTCTTAAATTCTTGAACCATCAGGTTAAGAACATATAACCCACCTCCTTCTATCATTACCACCACCAATATATATCTATATATCTGCAATATATCTATATTTATATACCAATGGGATTGAAAACCACATGCACACAGTTGCTTTTCATGATGTCAACCCAGTTTTACAGCTTGTAAATACTATAAGTGTGTTTTCTACTAACCACACTACCTCCCAGGTCAAGTTTAGCAAGGCTTTATTTGGAAACATTAGGGTACTACTAAGAACTATATACAGTGCTGCATTAGGTTCACTCTTTACAAATAAAACCTAGTAAGGAGCATCATCATTATCCTTATCTTTATAAATTAGTTTAGGCTACTAGTCTTTAAAAAGAAATCATATATTGACTGAATGCTGCATTACCAACTCTTTTCTAGCAAGGACAAGTTTGGAGCATTGCTAGAAAAAAGTATTCAGACATCATTTGCTTGAAACAAGTTGTAGTAGGTTTAGCCTGAAATGTAAAGAATGACTCAGAAAATGTATATTCAAAAAATATATACTTGCACAATATTGGGGTTTATTTATAGAGGTTATTTTAGAATCATAGACTCCCATGTAAAAGGGACCTTAAGTCGTATGCCATATTATAAACACACTTAGTTTATATGAGCAAGTTTTGATAAATAGTAAATGAAAAGATAACACATGTATAAAAAATAAGAGTATAAGCAAGAGCTAGAAAGATGAATAGACATGAGTTGATTAGTCTTGTTATAATGAGTGCTATCAAATGTAACACTATCGGTTTTGGTCAATTGAGTGAAAAAAGTTTCCATTCTGGTGTCGAGAGAATAGATGAAATTAGAAGCATCATTTAACATCAGAGGTCTCAGGGTTTATGGTTAGAGCCATCAGCTGGTTTAGTTAGGATTGGCTTTCCCAAGTCTCGCTTTCTACTTCAACTATTGAGTTGATTAAGAGGAAAAAAAATCTCATAATAATACTTGGTTGGAATTAAAACACAATGTATATACACATCCACCAATTACATTATGTTAGTATTAAAGGAAGACATAAAATAAACCGACTGGTCCCATATTAGAGGCAAGAGAGCAAAAGCCTGTGATGAAAAATAGACAAAGGGAAAATAAAGGCTACATCCTGCACAAGGACCTTATTAATATCATGACTAAAACTGCACAACAGAATACTGTTTTGCTTTTACAGCTTAAAATATGACTACTGATAAGTGTGCCTCTTTGAAAATAATAATATGAGTTGGTGAGTAAATCAGGGCTTTATATCTATATTCAAAAACATTTACCTTTACATCTGTCTGCATAGCTGGACCACAGACATCACACACAAACATTTATTTGTCATCACTGTATCATCTAAAATGATGGGTTGTCCTCTTAATGCCTGAGTTATCATAAGCAAGGTAACTACTTTTTTCCCCCAAAGGATTCACTGCATAGCTTCTTGATAGCAAAATTTAAGTCTGCTTTTCTCATTATGTAAAATTGAGTCTGGTCATTTTCATTTTTTAGCAGTTTTATTGTGTTCTGAATAAACTTATTTCAAGGGACATTTTGTAAGGCTACAGTGAATAGAAAACATAGACCCTCTGTGTTTAAATATTTTAAGTGTCTGTGTTTTGTAACTTATTTCCAGCTTTTACATATGTATTTATGTATTTTTATTTCTTAGGTAAAAACTGGAGTCTTCCAAGAGCTAAATGTAGGACAAAAGTTTATTTCATTTTTCTTCCTCCTCTTAAATAAGCTAAAATTTTTCCATTTCCCTGTAAACTGTTCATCAAAATCCAAAACAAGATTTCCTATCGGAAACCAAATACTACATTTTTATATAGTTGCCAAATACTTGTCAGATCTATGAGTTTCTGAACCACTTTTCCTGTTTCACTACCATTTATAAAGGGAGAAATGAGTATGTGTGCTGTTTCCTTGAATATCTTAGAAAATACATTGTTGCTTGAGGGAAGTATTTTTTACAGGTTGACATTTATTTCTTCTTTTGCCATTTTGTATTTATAACTTATCTTCTTATTTTTATTGTCTCACTAATCTTCTCCCTTAGCAGATCCTTTATATTTTATTAGAAATACCTAGCTTTTCCAGAGAGGTGCTTTTTTAAAAATATCTTTGTGGAAGGAAATTGGCCTCCATTGTCCTTTTAACCCATCAGCTTTTTAGGGATGAAATGGAGGCCTGATGGTCCCCGAAGAAGCTCTGCTTTTCCACCTCCCTCTGTCTCTGTGTCCAAATGCTACTCATTTCCCACAACACTGAAATTCCCCTATTCCATCTTATCAAAAGCAATCTCCTGATTTTTTGAACACCATAGAAACCTGTATCTCTCCCAAGAGGTAGTATGCCTATTTATAGTAAAGCTAGGTAATAATTATTGAGTGTTTATTAGTTTCCATACATTAATCTGTATTCTTTTTCTTATCTTCTATTACCTTTAAAATTTCTCTCCTAAAAAAGAATAGAAAAGATTTCAAAGATAAGGAAATTGAGCCATAGAAAATGTTCACATAGAAGCACTGGATCACAACCCAGGGAGATGGGCTCCAGGGCTTTTGCTATTAATGTTATGTTGAATATTTTAGAGTAAAGATATAGTACCATAATTACCTCTGAGTATTAACTAATTCTTTGATAAATAGTTTTTGATGTTCAATAAATAAATAGAAATGACTCATATGCATGATTTGAATTTGACTTTTGTTCTTCTCACATTATGGCCCATTAATAGCTGTTTTAAACCAAGGAACCATTGCTGGGTTACCCTAACATTCATCGCATTCTCTAAATCCAAGGTTATCCTAACTGCATGATACCACTGGACTTGCCTTGCTTCCAATTTCTGAGTAATTATCACTTTCTTCACGACCTTTAATCTTTCTGAAATGCATGAAGCATCCATCTGCAACTGAATTTAGATATACACATTTATTGGAGGCTAATTTGTAGGAAGAATTAACTATAAACAAGCTAAAAAAATGACAAATCAGTTTAATTATAGTACAACAGTATTCTAAAAGATTATATTACCTATTTTATCTTACTGTTTATTTTCAAAACTATGCTACCAAATTTTATTATACTATTGTATTTTCATGTGTCTTTGCCCAGATTGAGTTTCATGAGGACAGAAAAAATTATCTTTTAAACCTATGCCAGCTACTATTTTATATATTGCTACATTGACCTAGTGTGGCATTTTCTGATTATTTAGCCTAAAGGAAAACTTCTCCTTAGATTACTCCTTTTCCTAACATTATCCTTGTTTATTTTCTTAATATCCTAAAATTACCTCTCTCATTTACTTGTTTATCTTTGAAAATCTCTGTCTTCAATTCTCACTTTTCACTATCTGCCCCCTTCAAGAGAAGGCACATGTCTTGTTTACCAATGAATTTCCTAGACCAGCAATTCTCAACCAGTTTCATCTCATGGTATACATAAACTAATTGATAAAGTTCTGGCAAAGAAAAAGTTATAATTTTATTTACTCACGCTGGACAGCTATTGTTATGTTGACTGTTGTCATTTTTTTTTTTTTTTTTTTTTTTAATTTGAGAGCCTAAGGTCAGTGTCCAAGGCTAAATAATTAAGTATTTCATGTTTTAAAAATTTTCAACTTGCAGCATGCAGATTGAAAATTGCTGTCCTAGACACAGAAGGTTTCCAGGCCCTGAGTAGGACCTCAGTCAATACTGTCTAATGACTAACTATTAGGTTCATAATTAGTTTGGAAATTAATTTTATTATTGTAAAATTAATGAATAATCTTTTAAAATAAATTGTATTATTTTTGTTATTACAGATGTCCCCACATTTTCTTCCTTTGCTCACCTCTTCCCAGCCCCCTGCAGCAAATCCCATTCTGTTTTCTGGACCCCTGGGTCATGCCTATGTTCTTTGGCTAATCCCTTCACCTTTGTTCACCCAGCCCTCCCTGCCCCTCTTCCCTCTGTCAGCTGTCAATTTGTCCCATGTACCTATAACTCTGTTTCTATTTGGTAGCTTATTTTGTTCCTTAGATAACACATATAAGTGAGATCATACAGTATTTGTCTTCCACTGACTGCTTATTTCATTTAGCACGAAAGTCTCCAGGTCTATCCATTCTGTTCCAAAAGGTAAGAGGTCCTTCTTTTTTTATTCTTTTTGTTTTACTGCTGCATTGCATTCCATTGTGTAAATGCATAATATCACAGCATTTTTTATCCATTCATCTACTGATGGACACTTACGCTGTTTCCAGATCATAGCTATTGTAAATAATACTGCTATGAACATAGAGGTGCATGTATTCTTTGAATTGGTATTTTAAAACTCTTGGGATATATTCCTAGAAGTGGAACAACTGGGTTAAAAAACAGTTCCCCATTATAATTTTTTGAGGATACTCCATACTGCTTTCCACAGTGGCTGCACCAGTCTGTATTCCCACCAGCGAAGCACAGGGTTCCCTGTTCACCACATCCTCTCCAGAACTTGTTAATTTCTTGGAGGCCATTCTAGCAGTAGTGAGATGATATCTCATTGGGATTTTCATTTGCATCTCTCTGATGGTTAGTGATTTTGAGCATTTTCTCACATGTATATGGGCCATCTGTATGTCCTCTTTGGAGAAGTATCAATTCAGGTCCTTTGCCCATTTTTAAATTGGATTATTTGGCTCGTGGTGTTGAGTTGTTTAAGTTTTTTATATATTTTGGCCATTAAACTCTTATCAGATGTCTTATAGGCAAATATGTCCTCCCATACGGTAGATTACATTTTCATTTTGCTGATGCGTTCTTTAGCTGTGCAGAGCTTTTTAATTTGATAGTGTCTTTTTGTGTGTTTGGTTTTTCCTTTGTTCCTCTGGGAGATAAATCAGCAAAAGTATTGCTATATGAGGTATCTGAAAATTTCGTGCCATGTTTCCTTTGGGGATTTTTAGGTTTTATAACTTACATTTAACTTTTTTATTCATTTTGAGTTTATTCTTATATAAAGTGTGAGTTGGTGGTTTTCCAGTTGCCTCGCCTGTGTGAGAGGCTTGCCCTATCCTTGTCTCTTCCTGTCTTTCTCTGTGCTCCTGTTCATAAATTTCCAGAACAGCTACACTTCAACTGGTTTTTCAAGACAAATACTCTGAAGTTTTGCCGCAAGTCCAGGCTGTGTGTAGGAGCAATCGGACAATGGGGCTTCCAGCAACCATCTTGGAACCCCAACACACAGTCTTGATTTCAATCTCTCCCAGGGCGATAGGAGCCCAATGAGTGATGACTTTAAAATGAAAATAGTTGGTTATGATAACAAGGACATTAAAAATCATTTGCATGAGGGAAAAAAACCACCATCGGAGCTATTTTTCTCATCTACTCCTGATTTAGGGCCCAACATATAGGAAATTTCTCAGAAATATATCTATCTACTGGGATTTGAATGGGATAAATAAGTAAAATATACTTTTCTTTTGAATTCACTAATGTGGGTAAATTTATGTTCTTATAAATTAGAATTGGGTTAGAATATTTTACCAACATAAACAAGTTGGTGTTTTATCTCAGTTATTTTGTATTAAATGTTGCAGATATTCTATCGCTGGTTTCCTGATTGAATGTCATTTTCTATAATTATTTTTAGTTTGTTTTCTTCTTTAAATTTTGGGTCACAGACTACTTTGAAAATCTGATGAAAAAGATGATATTCCTTTCCAAAAGGAATGGAATAATATGCGGATAATTTTGTATATAATCTCAGGTAGTCTCTGAGATAGGCCACAGCTATGCTTACCCAACTGCTTTCTTATGTGGTTCTGAAGGAGGAACAGGGAAGGAACATGCATGTACCTTCAACACAGCAACAAATAATTACTACTGTAACAAAGGGGAAGGTAGAGTTCACCTATGCCACAATAAAAAGCAAGACAACAATCCCAAGTGTGTGAGCTTCTCTCATCAGGCTGACTGTGTGCTCTCCACAGAGACCACAAAGGCCTCCAAACATGAAGTGTGCCACAGGGAGGACAGGAGACATATAGGAAGATGTAGCTTTTACCACATGTCTATGATATATATATATTGTTTGTATCCTAGTTGAGTAATAAAATTAAGTGGAAGTAGCCTCAGCTGGGTCCAACGATGC
Source organism: Noctilio leporinus (assembly GCA_004026585.1). NCBI lineage: Eukaryota > Metazoa > Chordata > Mammalia > Chiroptera > Noctilionidae > Noctilio > Noctilio leporinus. The sequence continues at coordinate 257,673 of PVIW01000336.1, read as the reverse complement.
CTTGAGAGTCCTTAGCCTAGAACAACTCTTTTAACTGGTCCAGTTCATTTGGCATACTCTTCAGATCTGTTACATTGATATGATTTAATATGAGAATGAGCAGAGAGAGTGGTAAAAATTAAATTTTCTGATACCGGAATTGGCTGTAAGAATTATTGTCATTGGATGGCCTCCGAGTGTTTAGAAAATGAAAATTAAAGGGTAAACTCTGGGTCAGGTTTCAGATGCAGGCTACTCCTGACTATTCTGGAGGCTGCATGCTTCCGTACACACACTAGAAAAGACTGTGAACTGGCCTCTAAGTTAATAATTTCTTATTAAAAATAACTCTTGTGAATACTCAGGATAATACTTTTAGGTCATTCCCAGCCTTGGCTCACATGCTGCCTGAATTTTACTCAGAGTCTCATAGTGAGAAGTCTATACTTACACAGAAGAAAGCTCTAGGAGATAAGAGATGTGTGTGAAAGCCTGGTGTGGCTCGATGGATTGAGCCCCAGCCTGGGAACCCAAATGTTGCTGGTTCAATTCCCAGCCAAAGCACATACCCAGGTTGTAAGCCAGGTTTCCAGCCAGGTCTGTAGCTGGAGACAGGTGAAAGACAACCATACATTGATGCTTCTCTCCCTTTCTGCCTCCTTCCCTGCCCTTTTCGCTGAAAATAATGAATAAAATCTTTAAAAAAAAAAGATGTGTATGAAAACAATATTGTTTCTCCATGTGAGGACAGTCTCTGAAAGACAATTTTTTGGAAAACAATGAATTTGTTTTGAATTTTGAATATTCCATTAAGACTAAAAGAGTGGTGTATGACAAAGAAAAATCCCTAATGCATGAGTTGCTTGGTTACTGATCCAGGCTGCTATTGCTGCTAATTAAGAAACACATTTTACCACCAATGATTGTGCCCTTATAACTGGAACTTCACTTCCTATTTCACATTTAGGCAGAGGAAGTAATTGAGCAATTAATGGACTATTAAAGGAGCAGTTAGATGCCGACATTCTTAACTTGCACCCTAAACAATTTTCTCACCAAAAGCAGGAACTTAATTAACAACTGAAAATAACCAAAAATGAAAGAGGATCCAAATTTCAGTGGGATTTAAATGCATGGAATGTACATGAGAATATGTCTTCGATAATATTCTCTCTGCATTAATTGTAGTTTCTTATTTAAGTGGCTGCTACTATGGACTCTGTGAGATCAGGCCACTCTATCCCATCCAAGGAAATGGTAGACTGAAGAGAAATGGCAATAATCTCCTTGTCATGTTTCCTTGAGGACAGTTTGCAAAGCTATTACTTTCCAGGCTTAGTAAGCAAAGCATGGTACGAAGAAGGGATGTAGATACAGTGTTTGAGAAAGCAGTGATGTAAGTAGAAGAGGCACTTTCAAAATGGGAGAGTACCTGTAATGGTCCTTCTCACTAGTTCCTAGATCACAGCGAAGGCCTCAGACTGCCCTGTATGTTGCTGGTCTGAGACCATACACAGTGGCAGCAAGGTGGGCAGAAGTGGTTGCAAAGATCAGGGGAAGAAAAGGATAACAGAGTGTAACAAGAACATCGGTTACATTTTTTCTTGAGGTGTGAAACCCCACCAAAATCTATGAGGTATCATGCATGTGGCCAGGGCACAGGATTAGGGCTGCATTGATCACTTTTAATCACTGTCCAGAGAAGAATAACTAACTTTAATGCATCCATGATATTGACCCTCAAGAGTGAAAAAGAGCCTCAAGAGTGAAAAATGATAACAAATATTCAAGAAATTGACTCAGGAGGTGTTACCAAATAAATACAACTCTAAAGTGAAGAAAGGGAGGTGAGCTCACCCACATCTCATTCATTGGTGAAACACAGATTTGGTTGTAGGTACCCAATTAAAAAAAAAAAAAAAACCAATTAACTACTAAATCATCTGGCAATCATCAGTAAATGTGACTCCCTCCAGCTCACTGCTCTGCCATCCCAAAGACTATTACCCCTTTTCCCATGACCCAAGGCCACCCCCTGTAACACCAGAAACTATCTTAATCAATTAATTATTGGAATGCCTAAAGCAACAGAAATTCATTTCCTCATGGTTCTGAGAGCCAGATGACCACCTTCTCACTGTTTTCAAGTGTGGAACAAAAGTGAGAGTGAGCTTTCTGGTGTTTCCACCTATAGGAGCACTAATTCCATCATGAAGAGCCCACTCCCATGACCTCATTGAAATGGAATCACCTTCCAAGACCCCACCACTAAATATCAACACATTGGGGGTTAGGGATGAGACCTATAAGTTGTAGGGGAACGTTGCAGTCTCTGACCTGAGTGACCACAGTTCTAGGCAAAAAATAATAATAATTAAGCTACAGAGAATGAAGTATTGGGGGACATCCAACAGCCCTGGGAGCTGAAAATGAGCTATACTGACTATGGAAGCTCTGGTGTCCACGCACCAGATGGTTGGAGTCCTAACAATTACAATTATGCCCTATTCCAAGAGTTTTTAATCAATATCAGTGGTCCCCTAGCCCAGGAATTAGCTAAGGGAGGCTTATGGCCAAATCCAGGACATCATCTGCTTTTTATAAATATAGTTTTACTGGAACGTAGTCATGCCCATTTATTAGCTTCTTGGCAACGGGGACTTCCGGACTATAGCAGCAGAGTTGAGTAGTACAACGAAGACCATATGGCCCACAAAGCCACGGGTGCTATCTGTCCCTTCACAGAAAAGCTTGCCCACCCCTGTCCTAAAGCATCCATCAATGCACTTTACAAGTTTGTGGTCCCTGTGAAATTGTTTCCGGGGAATATAGGTTCTTCTGTGGTGGCATGGGAGAATTTCAGGGACACTCGCATAGGAGTTTTAAGCAATAGTGGTAACGTTTATTCAAGTGCCAGTTACAGTATAGGTTCCAAAGGCAGGGAGTAGGCAAGCTGGAGGGCAGTGGCCATTGTGAGGTTTTTGTTAGGGTTCCCTATATTTCCTTATGCTTGGGAAAGACGAAGCTTTCTTTCATACTATCCGGTCTCTTTTTTTTTTCCCTGCTTTTCTGGGGTTTGTGCCCTTCCCTTTATCCAGTTGTTCTGTTTTTCCTCCAAATTTTCCCAAGTTGGACTTTTCCCCTTTGTGGTCACCCTTCTGGCTCCTACTGAACATGCCTCATAGTTCTGCTTCATCATTAGACTCTACTAGTCACATTCTCCTTCGTGGTGTCCCTCCCCCCAGCAGGGTGGACTCCCTTAGGTGACCGAAAATCTGCCTTCTGTCCTTCTGCCTCCTCAGATGTTTTGCTTCATCTGGCAAAACAATGTTGGTTACGCCCCGGGTTGGCTGTGAAACTGTTCTCTCCTTCTTAATCAGTCTTAATCAGATCATCTGGTTTCACCGCTCCAACAAAATGAACAACAGAATGATTATGGATGGGTATTGATTGTGGAATGGGGCCAACATTTTTATCAACTTCTGAACATATACCCATATCATATCCACTGAAAAAAATCATAACTTCTCTATAAACCTTATAAGAACATACTACTGGGTCCATAAAAAGACAACTGGTATGTGAATTAACCAAATGTTTGAAGAAATGTAGATTAGTGCCATGAAAGCCACTTTCAAAAAACCTATTTACCATGCCATGTGAGACACCAATAAAATTTGAATGTAATAGAGCCATGCTACACCTTTGAATAATTATTTGTAAATATTGACATTTTGAGGTTATTAACTGAAGTTGCAAGAACACTCATTAGCAGCTTTAATTCTGTGAGCATATTCAATTGCTTTTGGATCACTTCATTAGCTTATGTAGTCCTTGGAAAGGATATTATGATATCATAAAAACAGTACTTTTTTATAGTTATAATTATTGTAAATAGTGCCTAAGACTCCATTCTTTTCCTTTTGATTTTGCAATAAGATTAAGCTTTACTCTTTACTTTTCATTTGAATTTAGACAGGTTCCTTTCTTTTTAGCTCAATTCATATGTCTAATTCTTTCTTTTAATGTAGATTAAACTACAGAAATGGGAGCAACCAATATTGCCACTTCCTAGAAAATGTGTCCTATATCCTGATTGTTTCAAAATAACATCAATTGGCTTTTTTCCATGAAGGCACATAGCATGACAAGTTCAAGAAGGAATGGGAAAGCAAAGTCAAGATTAATTTTTTTAATTACATAAGCCTTATTAAGTTTATTTTAGGATGGCATGAAGAAAGACATTAATGGATCAGAAATATTATATCTTTTCCTGCTAAGCATCTAAACTTCATTTACATAAAACTTACATTAAGTGTATCATTTCTGTAGTTTGGTAGGCCAATCTTTCATTTATATGCAACAATCTCAACACCTTTAATTTGCATACTTTAAAAAATATTTTTAGAAATAGTTACATATCTGTTCATTCATAACCACTCTGGAAGCATGGCAATTTTTCTCATTTTATGGATTAAAAATTTGAGATTCAGAGAAGTTAAGTCTGTAATAGAGAAAAAACCTGACTTAATAAATTGAAATCTCCAGCTCCATGCTCTTTTCCTAAATGCACTCTTATAAAATGCCTCTAATTTTATATACAGAAAAACAAAGAATACTAGCATAATGAATACATACATACTTTTCTCATCATTAGAAAATAGAAAATATAATCATTGATCACTGATTCAACCTATATACAAAGGAAAAAGCTTGACTCACTGAAAGAAGAGATATTGAATTTCAAGCTTCCCATTTAACATTAAATTGCTATTGTTTTGGAACTCACATACCAGTATATGGTGTATTAGTTATTATTATTGCATAGCTATCTTGATATATGGACATTTTAAATTCAAGTACTTATTTCTTCTCAGTTTTTATTTACCATTAGTGAACATCTTACTTCATCCTTATGTCTTCCCTCTTGCAAGTATTACCTGATGGTGAGAAGAATAAAGGTGAAGACTGCCAAAAGAAATAATGTTATTGTCACAGAATCACAGGGAAAATATTTAAATCAGCTCATTGTAAAAAAAAGGGCTTTATTTTGAACATTTACAATACCATGACTTTATTTTTCTTTATTTAAATTTAACAGGTATATATGGGAAATAGCACTGACATACATAGTAGTAGAATAAGGTCATTTATCATGAGTTTTTGGAGATTATAGAAACTTGATACTGCTTTTAGTAATGCTAACAATTTTGGCTCAGTCTGAATATAAATCAACAGTCATAAATAAGTCAGCTTTGTTCCATTTTCTGTTAGCACTTTAGTTTTTATAATCACTATTTGTTCTACTAAGCCAATAAGCAAAAATAATTCAGCTATTTGATTTTCTGACTAATCCAAAGATTTGTCAACTAATTAGGCTATTTGAAAATACAAATGTAATTAAAGCAATGTGTAATGACTTAGTATTTATGGGTTATAGGACACCTGTAAAGTTACTGTAAATCCATAGCACAATAGGACTCAGCATAATACAAATGTTGGAATTTATAAAATGTCATTAAATCCTTGTGGCCCACTTCTATAAAAAACATAAATAATTCACAATGTTATATATGGAATTAGATTTTGCTGCCCTAATTCCATTTAAATAAACATGTTTATGAGTCACCAATTTCATTTTCTTCTATTTCTACGTGGTGACCTTTCACATGTGAGCTGGAAAACAATCAACACTGGGTAGAAATGAGATAAAGGAAAGTACATTTAAATAGTTACAGTGAACATTTATGATGGCATGTGCATAATGATTCCGAACACATTTTTGTTTGAAGAATAAAGGTAGAAAAAGCCCATTCATTCCACAAATATTTATTGAGATGTTACCATTGACCTGCTCAAGCACTTTAAATGGTTCCAATGAAAATTAAACAACAAAATGCATGAACAACATATAGACAATAAAGTGTCTAAGGCCCTTCATTTTAATTTCTCATATTTTTAAAAATGCATTAACTCAGAGAATAATGGCCAGTACAGGGTAATTCTTCTAGCTTTCTACCTAGTATTTCTTATATACTCTATACAATTGTCAGCAGATAGTCATTGGGATGAACTGAGAAGGACATGTCAATCCTGGTGGAGGTCACCATGCAAAACTGTTAAAAACCAAAAGGCGATAGCTCACTTCTGCTTATATCTAACATCTTTTTGTTCTTGTGCTTTTTTATTTCACTTAAAATCCATCTCAGTCATTCCCACCTTTAATTCCTTTGATATCTCAATTGATTCTAGGGCTTATATCAAGAGTACATAATGCTCTATAACTTCCTTTGTATGTACATCTATCACAGAATCCATACCACTCGGTCTATCTGTTGTCATAACTCATGATAATGTCAGGATATGCCTATGTTCATTGATTCTTACAGCGTTGAGTAGTATTATTTGTGCACACTGTAAATGTTCAATAAATAACTGGGAAATGAACCAGTCATGACATTCCTTTTCACAAAAGCCTGTGATGACTCTCCAATGCCAACTGCAACAGCCTGGCTTAACAGCCGGGTTCCAGACAAATTGTCCAACCTCTTCACAGTCACTGCACACTCCCTACAACCTTGACAGTGAACCACTTAATTGTCTTGTACTTTTTCACTTTGCTTTGCTCAAGTCATTTTAATCCATCTTAAATGTATGCTTTCCCATTCTTTTGCCTGGCCAATTGCATTCCATAGTTAAAGTTCCCACTCAGTTGTCATCTCTTTCCTATAATGGGTCCCAAACATTTCTTTCTCTAAGTATCTACATACCACTTTATATGATCTCTTATCTTGTAATATCAGCTGGAATTTAGAGTAACAACTGCTCTTCCATGAGCACCATTGTATGCAGAAAGAGAGTTTACCTTTCTTTCTCTCCTGAATTAGGTTACTGATTGAAAAAGACCCATGATCTAAAGTAATTCTCAGGTGTAATATTTACATGTCTTTGTTCAGTCAAACACAGCAAAGAGCATAAGCCTGAGTTTCAGGTGGTAACTTGGTCCTCTTTCTCACTTGTTTTTGAGGTCTTCAACATTTTTCTTCCTTAATTGGTGCATGTATTAAAAATGTAGGTATAATGTAGATAAAAATGTAGGTCAGCTTTGTGCTTACATTGTTGTGGTTGTGTGCAGGTTTCCATAAAAACATAACTAATCATAGGCTGTGACTTGGATAAGTTTCATAACATTTAAATGTTAAAATGTTCTCATTTGCAAATCAGCTCTTCACTTTAATAATACTAGAAAAATAAAGTTCTAACATCCTATTACACAAAAAGTGATATCTCTCTCCTTTTCACTGTATAAACGTGGCTTAGAGTCAAGCTATTTGAGCATAGATCACAACTTGGTTCCTGAAGCTTTGGGCAATTTACCTATCTTCTCTGGGTCTTAAACATTTATATGATTGTTGTGAGGACTTAAAAACTAGTATGCTTAAAGAACTTGGAACAGTCTCTGATATACAGTAAATTTGAGATATGTAGTAGCTACTATTATTGTTTTATCAGCTACTTTAAAATGTGATCAACTTACTAACTACCCTATATTGATTAATATTTTTACATGCAGTTTTACAAAACAGTAACTCAAAAAGCAATAAAAATGTAAAGGGGGAATATTCTTGAAACTGAGAAAGATAGATAGTAGGGATGTCATAGGATCCAAAGGTCTTAGTTTTACTGATGAGATTCAATACCCCCATAATACAGCATTAACCATGCATGTAAACCATTAGCCAATTTTATATATTGCTTTTCTTTTTACTTATTGCAAATAAATCTCCTTCACATGTTGGGGAATATACTTTAGACAGCCATACTTTGAGAATTAAAAAGAGAAAACATAAGTTTTTTTTTCTCTCAGTTTCCATTTCCCAATACCAGGGAAGAATTTACATATTCACTTCTTAGATGAATCACTCTGTTGACAAATGAGATAGTCTGATTGTCCAGATAAGATCATGGTGCTTAGTTCTTTTATTTATAGTCCTTCTACAACCAAATCATAGAAGAAATTGGTGCAATTAACAAAACAAAGAAAATAGAATTTTATGTAGGCAAAATCAGTAGATGCCTATCGCATCTTTCTAGAACAAAGGACGACTTGGAATGGAGAGAACAATACCAACCTCATTGTAAAGGGAGTAGAATCTGCTTGTTCTCCTCACCCTTCCTACAGGGCTCATGGTTTCTCTAAGAAAAGGCAAAATGGTTGTTTCTCAATGGAGATCTGTTTAAGATTAATATGCAATAATTTCTGAGAGTATCTGATGATAGTGGTTAGGACAAGCAAAAACTAAGGAGCAACTGGAATGGTAATGTTAGGGAAAGAAAATAAAACAGTTTAGAAAACTTACTGAATATTTCACTACTTGTTTACCAATCATGTTTTGTTTCATTCTGATGAAAGGCAAATATAAATACGCAACTCCACACTGCTTAACTATAGCTAATACATTTGATCACAATAAGATTTCACTCTCTAGGAAAAAATGACATTAATAGTATTTGCCAAATTGGAGAACATTGAATGTAAAAAACACCCCAGTGAGGGTTGAAATATGTAACTTGAAGAAGGAAGGGCTATAGCCAACAGATGTTTGCATCAATACAAAGGAACTAGTCCCAAGAGAAATGTTTTGACAGTACAGGGGACATTTTTTTCTAAATGATAGCAGATAATGTACCATTACACTTTTTAAGACAGGCAATCAGTAAGTGTTTGTTGATAAAAAGAATTTATTAAATGTGGCTCTCAATATAGACAGAGTAATTGAAACATAGAATCCGATAACAATAATATAGATAAGGGGGTATGTCTCTAGAAATCCTGCTATGTCTCAACTACTGTGGAAAGTAATTTATTCTGCTGAAAGTGTTTCACAGTACATCAAAGGAAGTCTGATGTAACATAGGTTGCAGTTTCCTATGAACACTTATCTACTATAGTATTTATATTTGATTAGGAAAATAACAATAAACATCCTTATGTTTATATCAAGGATTCCTGTTAACAGCTCTTCTCTTCTAGTGAGAAGGATTATGATGGTGTTAAAATGATCACTTTTACCATGGAAAGTGTGGCAATGTTTTATTTTAGAAAACACCAGAATCAAGACTGTAAGAAAGAAATGATCCTAATTTTACCAACCATTCTCAGGGATCTAGTAAGCATAGGTGCCAAAGATTGTTACTAGTTGACTAGTGTTTTGGCTGCTGATACTGGGCAGTTGCAGCCATCTGTTCCCCAAAATTGTTTTTTAGAAAGATATATAAAACAATTAGCAAGTTGGAATTCTATGAACAAAGCCAAGAAAATGCAATTCAGCTGAATTTGATGCAAAATAAGGTTCATTTCAGTTAACAGAAGGAATAGAATGAAATTTGTCAGAAGCTGTTGGAGGTCAAAACAAACATTTCACTAGTGGAAAAATTCCAAAGAGAAAGATGGAATTCTTTGACAAAAACAAAACAAAACAAAACAAAACTACGTGGTAATGAAAAAAGTATGATACTAGGAAACAGGAAAAGGAAGGGCAGTAAAAAAGGACAAGATTAAACATGTAAATAAGACAACTCTAGCAGTATTCATAGTGTTTTCTTCAGAACGTGCTGCAAGAGAAAGTCTTTATAAGTGGGTTCAGTAATGTCACTCATGAGTCATACCTCATACTAAATAAAGAGATGATGACACCATTGAAAATAAGCTACTAAAAGTCAGCCAATTTGCAAGTAAAATATGATGATTAATCCAATGTAAGTCTGTGGGACAGATTGTACATGGAGGCTGATAGTAATTTTATGTGATACACCATCTTGAAAAATGAATTAAAAGATGAATTATGAAGAAAAATTTTGAGGTTACAATAATAAATAGCTTTAAATAATGTAAAAAAGAGAATAGCTATATAACCAATACACAGATAATACAAAAGACACCATTAGGAAAGACCCATTAAGATAAAGAACCCAATGACATTAAACTCCTTTTCGATGTAGCAAGAATAAAAATCTTTGCACCTAAATAGTGAAATGGACAGTTGGCTTATCAGGTTTCTTCGTCACTTTAACATATAACTGTAAAAATGGTATTATTGTGGTTCTCCTTGAAATCAATTAATAAATTGTATTTAGATGAGTTCTTACCAGGAAATATCTGCTAACTAAAAACCAAAGTAAAACAAACAGACACATAAAAATGAAGAACATTAAGTATTTTCTCTAATGTTCAAAGAGTAGAGGATCTGATTTGGTCCTACATTATCAATAAAGTTAGGAAATATAGAAATATATTTCTTATTGTATGTTTATCTGGTTCCTTACATAAGACACTAATGAAATACTTCTTGGTAAATTGTACCATTCTCTTCTCCACTGTTCTGTTCAAGAAAGTCTCTAGCAGCTTTCTTGAAGAGATTCTACTTAATAGATTCTTTCTTTCTTCTTTTTTAAACATTATAACAACCTAATACGATTTTTCAGTAACAGTGGCAGGTGGACTCAATTGGTTGAACCATCTTTTAGCTCCTTTTAAATGTCTGTTCGTTTACAGCTGAAAACTTTTTAAGATCATCAGCCTTCATGAGTGTCTGCTTATTCTATATCTAGACCCACATACCACATGTTAATCTAAGAAAAATATGCCAAGCTGAAAAAAAAATTGGTTAGTGTGGATCTAAATTATAACTATCATTTTAAAACTTAAACAAGTGAAGTATGTTAAGATCAGGTATGTTGGGTGGCATATTATAACGAGGACTTGAACATATTTATTTTGTATATTTTTTCCACTTAAGACCCTATTGATTCATTAGAATAAGTAAGTTTAAACTTCATTCAATCACCTTGCTTCTGGTAAAAGTCGCATTTTAGAGACTGAACCAAATTAGATAATGAAACAAAGAGTTTTCACTTAAAATGTATCTCTCTATTTCTCTGAACATATGTCTGTTTTTAAACCAAGAGAAAGGAGAAAATGCAGCAAATTGCTACAGAATAAATTCACCATTAAATACCTGAAGTTCATATTAAATGGGAATCTGAAGTTTCCCTGTCAACTTCATGTCTGAGATGAATACATTTTTGTATAGTTTCTTTATTTCTTTATTTCTATTAATCTCATTCTCTTATGTTAGCCTGAACATATTGGAACAGTTTTATAAAACTTGATTTGTTTCCTGAGCAAACAGCCTGACTTCCCAAAAAGATTTAAGAAATATTTTTAATTTCATGGCTTTGGTGGCCTAAATATATTAAGAAGAATCTTTTCTTTGTTCAGATATAGTAGTTAGTCATTTCATTTGTTGTGAAACAAACAAAAAAATGCTACTAAACATAGTTATTTGTTTAATCCTCTTACTACTGTTAGAGACTTTAATTATTATTTCATAATTACTTTATTCTATCAACCAATATCCTTTTCTTAGCAAGGCTATTTCAATATCCATGGTTTATTTCCTTATCTTGATGTGTTAGAGATGATATGATCAATTATATTACGTAAATAAAATAACTAACAATCTGATTTATGTTTGAAAATATTTTGTCATTAACAGACATCAAAGTTAAAAGTAAACACAGAACTTGAATGTAAAATTAAATGAGCATATAAACTAGTAGAGACAGTTAAAATCATTTTATTGGCTGTAGCTTTGAAACTTCCGAAAGTTAGATCTACTTTTCGCACAGCTACCTCCATAAGCCAAGCCAACCCACCTTGAAACCTTTGGATTTTACTTAGACAAATGGCACCCATCACAGAATGAAAACCAACTATCACTAGGAGATTAGAAAATTCTATATGTTTTGGGATTTGTCTACCCTTGATCTCCTTTCCTAACACTTTTACCTTCCCACCTGTGCTCGAGCACAGATGCCTTCTCTCTGTTCATCAAGCCACCTGCCTTCTTCCAGTCCAGGATTTTTGTGCCAGTTCTCCCCTCATCTTAGAATATTCTTTCCCCTGAATCCCTGCCAACACCAAATTCATCTTCTCAGAGGGCATTTTGCTGATATCGTTCATCTAAAGTTACCAAGTGCAATTATTCTCTATCACAAAGCTTTTTTTATATCTTAATAGTACTTAACAGCCTCTAAAATTATATTATTTTTTATTACATTATTTGTTTATGTTTGACCACCCCCTCCAGAAGAGAGGGGCTTCTCCTGTCCTGTTCACTGTTGTGTCCCAGAATGCTAGCACAGTGTAGACACATAGGAACTGCTTAGTATGTTTTTAATGACTGGATCATTTAGCATAACAAATCAAGCTGGAATACACAGTAATGTTCAGGAGAAACTGTACAAATGCTTATATAAATTTTTAAATCACATAGGGCACATTTAAAAACAAAAGACATTGAGGCATTCAGGTGTAGGATAGCAACCTCTCAACGTCTTATGAAAGTGCATGAAAAGAATAATGAAAAAAGTCACCAAGGTGGAAGATGTGTTTCATGGGTTGTTTACATTCCTGCACTTCTCATGGTTGCTTCTCTTCTGAGCATCTTTTCAAGGCTATTTGTATAGAAACATCCTCGGAAGCTATAGGAAGCATTTCCTTGAGACAAAGGACAGATTTGTTAGCTATTCAAGATAATAAAAACCTTTCCCTCTAAGTCAAAAAATAAGAAAAGAAAAAGAAGGAAAAGGTTGGTTTTGCTGTAAGCTCCCTTTATCTATTTTTCTTCATTATATTTTTTTCCATTATCATTTAGACCCCTTATACCCCAGGAATACCGAATAACCTCAGATTCAACTATGGTCAAGCTCATTGTGTGCAGCTTCTGCATTGCCCCCATGGATGGGTAGAGGAAAGGAAACCAATGCAAACATGAAGCTCAAGCTGCCTGCAATGCTGTGACCAATAGTGGCTATTATCCCTAACACCGGGGTCTCATGTCTTCTGCCAAGATATAGAAATGGTGAAGGTGAACTTATACTGCAAGCTGAGTAAATTTTATGACCCTTCACAGGTCTTGACACAATGATACTATTAGCATATGTATTAAAAAAAGAAAAGAGCAAGGAATACTAGGCAGGAGAAAGAAAGAAGAAACTCTTCCCTTTTGCGACAACATGGATGGAACTGGAGAGGATTATGCTTAGTGAAACAAGCCAGTCAGTGAAAGACAAATACCATATGATCTCACCTAATACAGGAGACTAATGAACAAAACAAACAAACAAGCAAAATAGAACCAGAGGCATGGAAACAAGGGATAGACTTTCCATGTGCACAGGGGATGGGGGAGGGGGAGAAAGAGGCAAAGAAGGGAAAGGGTTTAGTCAAGGAACTAGTATAAATGACCCATGGACATGGGCAACATGTGGGGACTGATTGGGAGAGGAGATAAGGAGGGTGGGACAGAGGAGAGCAATGGGGGAAAAATGGGATAAATGGAATATAACAACAATAAATTAACGAAAAGAAAAAGTAATCATATAGTTAACCCAATGGAAATTGGAAATTGCCGTTAAAAATAGCACTGATTTTATATATGTGTGTGTATACACACACACACACACATGTGTGTGTGCACATGTGTTAGACATATGTATATATGTACATATATACACATATATGTGTTAGATATATAATATATGCATATAGTATACATATATATGTATGGTCTTGTTAACTAATGTCACCTCAATAAACACAATTTAAAAAATTAAATAGGCATTTCCCTAAACTATATACGACTGATGGAATGTTTTTAAAAGTGCATCTGTGAGTCATACATTTCCCATGTATTAAATCATGTCAACAATGATGAGTCCTAACTCTCCTCTCGTCTGTGCCTAACCTGGTTTTTAAAGCCTCTATTGACCTCTAAATCTATCCTGGAACAATTGCTGAGTGGCCAAAGCTTGAAACGGGCCCCTGTCCTCCCCAGCTTCTCCCAGCAGTGACACTTTTGGGGAAGGCCACAATTTGTTCTTAAAAATCCAACAAAGCATTGTTGTGAGAGCTGAATGTGTCCATTTTTGTAAAACACTGAGAACCATGTCTAAAGCATTGCACACGCCATATATGGATTGTTAACGCTAAAAACAAACACATTCTATTATTTTTTTAATGAGAACATTGGATTAATGTGGTAAAGAAGAAGCTGGCTCAGGGGTATGGGCCATATTTGAACCATCAACTGCTGCGATGTGTCCCAAGGTGTCCATCATCAATCATGGTTCTGCATTTGCTCTTGGTTAAATGCCAAAATATTACAAAACCATGTCCCTGGAAATACTCCATTCCATTTTAATTATTGATACTTTGTAAAAAACCTTATCTCCTCCTCTCCTACTTTTCTGAAAGCATAGAGCCTAGTCTTCAGCATGTCCCTACAGTTAGAAAGTTTCCTTCCCCTTGAGAGATCTGATGTATGCATCCCTTCTTTAATTACAGCCAAAGTCTTCCTTACCAAAACAAATAGGAATAAAAAACAATAAAAAGCCTGCAATTATTAGGTTTTCTGGAGAAGATATTACAAAGCTTACATTCACTTAACAGACACAAGTGTGTGTTAAATGTTACACCATGCTCTTCATCTGTATTCGTAGAAATAAGAAGGTAGCCTAATCCTGAAATCAGGTGAAATAAGAGGGACCCCAGATAATGAAAAAATCTGTGAAAACCTTACAGATTATAAGAGAATGTTGAGTGAACAGAACCACTGGGAAGGAGAGTAAGTTTATAGTGACCTGTCAGGGAGGCATCACTGAGGAACGTCACCTGACAAGGTTTCCTAGTTAGGGAGTACATTGCACTGGCCAAGGTTCAGGTTGGCATGCACTTCTCTGGTGCCAATGTCCAGGACTGCCACACCTGGGTGGCTCAAACAACAAAAATTTATTTTATCACCAGTTCTGGAGGCTGAAGTCCAAGATCAAGGTGTCAGCGGGGTTGGTTTCTTCCAAGGCCTCTGTCCTTGATTTGCAGATGGCTCTCCTGCTCTCTGTCCCTGCATGGTTTTCCTTCTGTGCTCCTGCCTGCCTCCCTGGTGTCTCTCTGTGGGTCCCAGTTTCCTCTCCTTTAAGGGTATCAGTCATATTGGATTAGAGCCCACACAGAAGGATTCATTTTAATTTAACCACCTCTTTTAAGGTCTTATTTTCAAGTACAGTCACATTCTGATGTGCTAGGTGTTACGGCTTCCGTGCATGATTTGGGAAGAACATAATTCATCCCAAGCATCCATTCCTCTTGAGTTAGAGTGAGATAGCTAGGGATTAAAACCCTGGTTTTATCTTCTTGTAACAGTGATTTACGGACAGTACCTGGTTTTCTGGAATTATTTATTGTGAACCCCTGAAGCTGCAGCTGCTGCAGGAGAAATGTGGTTTGGCTCAAATGCCTCCCTCAATCCCTGCCCACTTGAGCTTTTTCTCTTGCAACAGAGCAAACCTCTGGCTTGGAGTGGCCTGGCAGATGGCCTGGGATAAGACGTGATTTCGCAGGCAACTGCTCTTTGCCTGTGTGGCCTTATGCTGCCTCCTTTGAGTCCTCCACATTGAAGGGAAGTCACTGAAGGAACATAGTCAAAGCTTTTTCTGCTCCTTTTGAAAATTCCAATCCTAAACCCAGTTGGTATGAAATTAAGGGCCGGGTGGAATGCAGAGGGGAAGAGTCACTAGTCACAGAGAGTTTCAACAGTTTTGAACACATTCACCAGGCACAGAAGGAATGTCTACCCTGGGTGACAGAGGAAGCAGCGTAGCAAAGCATGAAGGTATTAAACTGTAAATTACAGATGGGGAGATGCAAGGGATTTGCTACAAACAAAGGCTGAGTCAGGTGCAAATCAAGAGATTGAAGAGGGATGTAGGACTTGAGATCATTGAGGGTTCTTTCCGTATAATACCAAGAATTCAGTTTCTACTTGGTTGCCATGGGGTGCCAACTTCAGAGCAAGGCTTACAGCTGAAAAATTGGATAATCAAATTTGTGTTTTTGAAAATGAATTCCTGTGACAGACACTTTTAAGTGCTTTTCTCTTTAGTACCCAGAGGTGGTCTTTCAAGACACATTAAACCAGGGTCCTATAATGCAAAACACTTGTTTTATGGTGCCCTTTAGAAGTGCAATGTTCACAAATGTTTCAGTGCAGAAAACAAGAAAATGAACATGAAACAAGTTAAAATGAGGTGTGCTTATCGCATTAGGGCACTGTGCCTTGATTCTTGGTGTGCCTCTGATCTAGGAGAGGAATTTTCCCATGGGCATATCTGAAGTGTGCAGAGCTGCTGATTAAAACAGCCAAAGTCGGATACAATGCATCCATCAGTAGCAGGATGGATAAATATTTGTGATATGTTCATAGGCTTAAATTAGCGATCTAGAAATACACAGATAAGAGCTCAAAAATTAAGTGGGGTGAAAATTAAGTTGCAAAATTAAGTTGTTTCATGTGAATTGATGACATTTACATAAATGTGTGAAAACTCAAAGCAAAGAAAGAATGATTACGTAGATTTGCAGGGAAAAACATAAAGGTGTGGTCTGGCGAACTATACAGACTGAGCTGAGGAATGAATGAATTTTGAGATAGGAAAAACAAGAAGCTACAATTTTGTTCCTCAACATTTTTTTAAAAAAGACAAAATTTAAATGTAATTGATTATTGATGGGGAATACCTTTTCTTTCAGCCTCTATGCTACTCTATAATGGTTAAAGCTTTTCAAACTTATTTTTTTAAGAAAAATTGTTCTCACCTCTAATCTCTTATATTTATATTAAACTTTAGACTGTATCCTGCACTTATATATTCATTGCCTTATAACTTCACCATGACATAGATGGGTTAAAGGCTCTCAGTCTTATCTCATCCACTAAGGCTAAAAAAATAGTCTCACCCCAGCTTTTCCTCATAATGATTAAAAGGTAAAGTGAAAACTTGACCCCAGCATTTCTGATGCCAATGCAAGTGTCTTTCTAATCTTCCTGTGGCCACAGGAAGCATTCTGAGAACTTCTCCTGAATTTATCCAAAATGGGCAAGAGACATTCTAAGACATTTTAATGGGCCTTTCTGCTTTTCCTATTCTACATTTTGTTTGATTAAGAAAAGTGAGGAATTTGTGCTTCGGAATTTAGAGAGTAGCATGTGATGCTCCAGCCCAGGGCTCTGCCTGGTTTGGAACTTGGCTCTGACACCTTTGGGCTTTGTGAGCTGGGGAAACTACTGATTTACCGTCTTCTGTTGCAGATAGTTACCTAGTTGGTAACATAAGGAAAATCATAATACCGAGGCATAAGGTTGTTGAGAATGAACTGGATAATCCATAAGTGTTTATGATTGGTCCTAGCAGAAATGTTATAGGTTGGGGTCATGGGAGTAAGTTTTAGTGTGTAAAACCTCCAGGCTGGGAAGGAGAACGTCCTGGGATTGACCTCTGGATAAGTTTATATTCTCTGTTAAATAGCTGTCCACCTATGTAGTCTAAGAAAGGGGATGGAGTAAAAACCACTGAAAATAGATAGACTAACATGAATATGTTATACGGCTACAAAAAAGCACATGTTTAAGTGAACACAGCTTCATTTTGTATACATTTTATTTTTAATTAAAAGAAAGTACGAAGAGGCTTTAGAATAAGGGAAATAAAGGCAATCACCTGCACTCCCCTCCCTCACCAAAAAATTCTCATTAAATATATTGGTCAGTTGATTTTTTAAACTATCCTAAAATGATTCTGTAGTATACTATATCATAGAGCATTTTAAGGGCACAAAAACAGATAAGATGCCCATTCACCTCCATGCATAAATCTGGTACCTGAAAAAGCTAACTCTAGGCATTGAAATCAAATCAAGTTTTGAAGCCTCTTGGATGCTTTGGAACACATTCTGCAAAAAATAAATAAATATAAATAACTGGTATCAAAGTTCCTCCAAAATCCCTTCATTAGAATTAGAATTAGAAATCCAAATTTGAAAAAGAAATCAATGAGATACTTTCAAAGATGGAACCAATTTTTTTTTTTTTCAAAAAAGTGACTGCACACATTGTTTTAGTGCTATTGTAGAAACAGTCTCACTTTTATCTCTCTCTGATCTTCAAAAGCAGGTGACCTTGTTTAGGTTTCAATAGAAAAGGCTTTCATGAATTTACATGACCATGTTAGCTGCATAGCCGTGATTGCAAAGAGATAAAACCAAATAATGTCGTAAAAGAGCACTCCAGGCACAGTGCCTTCTTTGCATAAAGATGGACTCCACATTGTTATGTGCACATAGTTAAACTCCCCAGTTCAAAGGAAAAAATAAAGTCCAACTAGGCTTTCCTAGAGCTCAAAAAACATAGCCTATACAATAATCCCACAAAGCAATTTTAGGAGAGGAAGCAAAAGGAAAGCATACTAAACTGGTTGAACGTTAGCATGTAATTTGTTTGTTGAATATTTATCCAACACTAAAACAAACACTTGACACCTACAATATTCTTTCTGGGAGAGAAATGTGAAAATGGTATTGACACATGGGGATTAGAAAGAGAAAACTACGTAAAAATACTGTAATTTCTCCACTCTAATTCTTCAAGTAGATAATGGACATAAAAAATGAAGTTAAGCAATAAAACACTAAGGTATAAAATACTTTCTCCTTTATGCATTAAGAAAAAAATGTTCCTATGCATGTGACTGAGATTTTTTCTGATGTCTAAATGTCTTTTTTATATGTATGCCATATAAGTTCATATCATTTATGTTTCTGAATCATTGCTGAGTTACTATATTAATTATAGTTATGTGATTAGAGTTTAATGTGTGATTCTAGTGAAAATTATAGGACGGCTAAAATAAAGATGTCTTTAGATCATTCACAATGATTTATCATTGATTATTATAAAACAATGACCGTGCAAATAATTCTGATTTTCTTTCTTCCACATTGTTTTACTTCATACTCTTAGAGAATATATTGGATTGATTTTCTTTTACTTTGTGTCGACTACAAAGAAAAAATATATAAGAGACTTGCCTCTCCTTTTAACTTATATGATCATGGACTATTAAATTTGCCTCTCAGGATAGCTGAGACTTCTTTTTTAAAATAAGGAATTTGCTTTTTGATATTGGCATTCAGTCATTGATGTTCAATGACACTGTAAGTTCCTCAGAAGTATCTGGAAGATGGGTCACTCTGGAGACAAAAAGCTGAAGTCCTGCCTCTTCAGGTCCCAAGACCATTTGAGCCAGAGTAACTGTACTTGCTTTTTAAAGCATATATTTTATCATTGGAATAAGTAACCAAGACTAAAAATATCTATTAGTGCTTTCTCCATAGTTGCTAAGATCTCTTCACCTATACGAGGTTACTAATTATTTTCTGTAGTTGATGAATTTGAAGGTGAAGTGCTAACAATAATAAAAAGCTTTTATATGTATATGGAATTCTTCCAAGGATTACAAATTAATTCGCTTAGATTTCACAGAAACCTTTACTGTATCTGTAAACTTTTATATCTGGTAATATATTGGAGAACTTTTATTAATAATTTATACACATAATATTCTTATACAAAGGTTATGCAAATTTATTGGAAAAATCACCAAAACTCTCCAGAAAAATCAACAAACTCATACTGCTAAAGTTTATTAGTATTCAAATTTAAATTTTTAATAAAATTTGTCAGTTACCAAATTAACAAATAAAAGAATTTGATACTGCTTCATTCCAATAAGAGGTGATGAGGAGATTTTTTCCAGTATCTGGGGAGTGTAGAAAGTGTTAATTAAGTTCCTAGAAAGCATTTGTTTATTAAATATCAACGCTTTAAAGTGTTATATATTATAATACTTCCAGGAATTTCTTCAAAGGAGATTATTACATTTTAAAATATTTAAGTATATGGTTTTTTTTTAATTGCAGAGTTAAATGTAGTTTTAAACTAAGTTGAAAAAAATCTAAATAGAAAAATGGAAAAGTAAAATCTGGAGCATTGATTTCATGAAATATTTATAAATTAAAATTATGTTTACTTACAAATTTTTAGGGGTTTTGGAACAAATTAGAACTTCATAAAAATGAAAAGACCTTTTATATATAGTAAAAAAATCTCAACTGCATATGCATGTACATCCATACACACGCCTATGAACCAGATAAAAGGGACCCCAATTGTGCTAATAAACCACTTGTCACCTGAGAGCCCACTGCAAATAGATTACCTTTGGCTTCAACTCCAATGTCATGTCATGAGCTAGTCCAGATTAACTTGTCCACACAGCCTCTGGAATTTCTCAAATTCTGCACAATTTCTGCCCTCATCTTGTGTTTCTATGTACTGCAGTTCCAAATTTGCTGAGACAATTTCTTCTGCATCAAGCTAAGCATGAAGGTCAATTCTTTTATCACCCCCTGTCCCCCCTGAAAATTACTCAACTATAACATTTTATGAGTATTAATTTTACTAAATTTTGAAAGGAACCAAGGGTAAGATCATTTCCTATGGTGCAAGAATTTTTATCCTTCCACCTTCTACATCCCTACCTCTCCCCAAGTTCCCATCGAGAATAACCAGGAAAGTTTTCCCTTTCCTCACAGTGGTAGTACTGCTGGTCTGAGACCCCTGGAGGTTTCAACTTAACCTTACTTGAGTTTGTTAAGAAATTTCTTCGGAACAAATACAATAGTGTCCTTGGCAGGATTCCCAATAAATACATATTCCTTCAGTTCAATTTGATATTATCACCAGTAGTGATTTTCTTTCAAATGGTAAATACAGCTTATAGGATTAGAACAAAACAAGATTGTTCACCCTATTGAAGACTATTGCTGATGCAGATAATACAAACTACCCCCCATTCTTCCATATATCTGTTACCTAAGAATGACCCCTCCCTCACACCTGAGGTGATATGAACTGCTCTTGCTCTCTGATGTGTAGGAGAACGAATTCTTCTTATCTGCTCTCCACCAACCCTGCAATTTAAACCACTGAGCTCTCATTGCTACACCACAGAGCCTCTCTCTCTCTCTCTCTCTCTCTCTCTCTCTCTCTCTCTCTCTTTCTCTCTCAACCAAGTTGCTGTATTGGATGATAGAATTGATGTAGCTAGAAGGAGCTATTTAAACTGACAGAGAAAACAAGAAAACAAGATGGAAGAGCCATCTTCATTCTCCTCATCTTTACTCTTTCGTAGCAGTACTTTCAGACTCCGCTGCACCCCTGTCCCCTCTGCATTTCCCTCTCTCCTCTTTTTCTCTCTTTCTTCCTATAATAGCACAAACCCTATGTAAATGTTGTTCTGTGGGCACACTCACATCCTTATACACAGACAATGGCATATGCTATTTTAAATGCTTGCAGTTTATATTGTCCATTAAATTCCACACATGAGTGAAGTCATATGGCGCTTGTCTTTCTCTGACTGGCTCATTTCACTTAGCAGAATGTATTTCCAATGAGCAGACTGACAGCTGTAGGAGGAAACGGAAGTTGTGAAGCTGGATGAAAAGGTGAAGGGAGAGACTGAGTGAAAAAAAAAAACCCTCATAGACAACAGCATGGTGATGACCAGAGGGGAAGAAGGACAGGGATAGGATCAAGGCAGGCAAGGATACGGAGCCATAAATAGTGATGGAAGGAGACTGGACTTTGGGCGGTGAACACATAATACAATGCAAAGATGATGTATTGTAGAATTGTGCACCTGAAACTTATGTAACTTTATTAACCAGTGTCACCTCAATAATTACAATTTAAACAAAGAATCAGTGTTTAAACCCTAGTGATAGTCTAACAGCCCCAGTAACAGCATATTATAAGTATTTGCTTCTTGGCCAGGCCATGTTTTGAGCTCTTTATATTCAGTACTTAATAATCTTATTTTAACATTACTATAGTTTGCTCATGAATGAATACGTCGATGGCTTTTAGTAAAGTTAAATTAATATGCATCAAAAAATATAAATATAGAGATAAATATCTATGTATTTATTTATCTATCTATTTATATAGGCTAGGAAGTAACCTAGCTATACAGTTTTTAACCTAGTGATTTAGTCTATATTAGGAGGGTAAAGATGGGTGGTTTTCCACCCAAAGAGCTCTTGTACCAATATATGAGCATATGATGCATCACTAACATGGGATCCTTCAATTGCTACATTTCTCCTTGGATTAATACTTTATTCTTACCGTCTATGTCCACTTGGGATGAGTAATGGGGACATGACAATAGCCCCATCCCCTTTTCTTTTGTTCTGAACTCAATACTTAACCTCACCACTTTTTCTTCCATACTTTATAATTCGAGAAGCATTTTAAAAATTGCTCTGGCTCGTGGCACAGTGGATAAGGCACCAGACTGCAAACCCAAAGGTCACTGGTTCGATTCCCTAGCCAGTGTATATATAACCAGGTTGCAAGCCAGGTCTCCACCCAGATCCTTAGGTAGAGGCAGGTAAAAGGCAACCATACAATGATATCTCTCTCCTTCTCTGCCTCCCTCTCTTCCCCTCTCTCTAAAAATAATAAATAATATATATATTTATATATATACAGGATTATATATATATATGTGTATATATATATATATATATATATATAGGAACCCCCCAAAAAATTTTTTTTAAAAACCTGCAGCAGCTGGACAGGAACTGCCTCCCTCCCTGCCACCTGGCTTTCAGAGCCAGGCATCCTCACTTCCTCATCAGCCTGCAACACAGAGGAGAATATTTAAACAGGGAAGAAGTGGAATGACCCTTTGGTTTTCAGAAAAAGCCACAGAGGGAAAAAGATCTAAAGGATACGTCAAGGGGGAAAGTGTCCAGATAAGAATTGGAAGCAATCTCCCAAGTGTCAGACTTGATCCAATCAACCTCTGTGAGGGGATACTTGGAAGGGAGAAGATCCCCCGGACACTGTAACTTATCCTTCCTCCCACTCTATTCTTAGTAAGCATGGAAAGAGACAGGAGGAATACAGGAAACAACAATATCCATAGGATATTGTACCATGTCAATTCTTAGATGTACAGCGTTTGTTTCCTGTTCTCACACCCCCAGAGACTGGCTAAGAATATCCACTCCCAGCCTCTTCGGAAAGTGTAGCTGTCCAGAACTCCCCTGTCCTAGGACCCAGTTTCTCCCCTGTCTCCAAGTGCAACATGTGTATTGAATTTATTCAACCGAAGTTTCACAACAATATCCCCTGAAACATGATGCTCAGGACTTCAACTGCTTTTACTGTAGTGGCTTCCACAGGAACAGTGTCTATTTGAAATAGGCCTGTGAGGGGTAAAAAGGAAACACACCAATCATGAGAGATGTTTATTTATCTGAGTTTGACATTATAGATTTACAAATAAACACAGACACGATGAAACAGGATCATCTACACTTTGAAGGGATTAGTATAAACTAAATGCTTCCTAGAGCAGATTTTCTGGCGAATTTCATCACAGTGGCTGATAGTGTTTGAACTGGCAATCCGTACTTAGAGTAATTCTGTCAATACAAACCAGACCACAATTCCAGGCTCTCTTCTCACAATTGCAATAAATCTCTTCTTGTTTGACTTCATAAATGTGTATAATATCAATTGCCAGAGCCCCTGAGGATTTATTTATCCAGAAAAGAAACAGTTTGCTTCATAAAGTCAATTTATATTGTAATTACTAACTTGGCAAGACACTTGGTCGATTGCCAGCATCCTAGCAAATAAGATCAATAAACTATGAGAAATGTGAAATTAGGAATTTCATAATACACCAATTATTTACTGGTGTTCATTTCAGTTTTATTAAAATCATTAATAAAAAGTTTAATGGGTATCAGAATGGGCAAAAATTATTATTTTCTTAAATATTCTAGCATTCATCAACTCTGACCTAAAAAGTAAACAACTCCTGATTATTTATGCTTGCTCAAAACTAAGGATTGGAATAAGCAAGGGGAATTGGTGCAGGCAACAGGTTTGCGTTTTTATATAACCATAAACTCACTCACACATTGCTTAGTTATCCATTAAAGCACTATGTGGTTCAAGGGTAGTCCACAAGTATCTAAGACGTGGCAATTTCCATTAAGAAGTGAATGGGCAGTGTAGGGAGACAAATTCAACACAAAGTGAATTATTTTGCTACATGATAAGCAGAAATGTGACTATCGCAAGGTTGTGAAAGCATCCAACATCCCAGGTGGTCAGATATTAGCCCTGAAGGATGGATTAGGAGTAAGAAAATGGCAAAGGGGCACGTTTCAAAAAAGAAAGGCATAATCAAAGGGAAAAAGTTAAACCATGTCACCAAATATTGATTAAAAACCCATTGCAAAATAGGCACTTCCCAACAATAGAGGTTTAAGAAGGTGCCCAAAATCTTCTGTGACTGATTATGTACCCAGCAACGGTCAACTCCCTACCTACTCTTTGTGGATAACTCTGTAGACATCTGTATAGAATCCTGTGGGAAAGAGAATTTTAGACTGAGGACAGTGAAACCTGAATTCTAGTATAGCTTATATAACCCTAAGCATGTATCTGCATACATTCTTATATAATAATGCCACAGCAGAGGACTCATGAAAGTGTTTGTTACCACCAAATGGTGAATCCTGGGCCTATGTCTTCTTCTGCTCTCCTATATTTAACCTATTAAGTAAGAAAGTTATTATTACTATTAAAGTAACATCGTAACAAGATAGGTGGAGAAGTTGAACAAGGAAAAGAATTGACGCTCTTGGGGGAAAAGTTATTACATAAGTGATATTCTTTCTGGGAATAATATTGCAAAGTTATACATTAGAGATCATTCACATGGTCTTATGATCTATTCAATCTGCTTCAAATAGACTAACTCTCAGTTTCAAC
Organism: Noctilio leporinus; assembly: GCA_004026585.1. Lineage (NCBI taxonomy): Eukaryota > Metazoa > Chordata > Mammalia > Chiroptera > Noctilionidae > Noctilio > Noctilio leporinus. Next base: position 232,873 of record PVIW01000336.1, on the reverse strand, counting down.
TTCCAGATTTCTGGAGAGAAACATCTTAAGTGTCAGGCCTATTCCTTTGATTATCTTTTTAAATTTTGTCTTGCTTATGAGAAGTGATTTTTCTCATGAAATTCCACCTCCATGTGACTATATAGAACACCTACACCTCATTATCAGGGAAATGTTTATTCATACTTACTCCAACAGATTAACCATTACACACCAATAAACTCATTTGATCAGAACCAATTTGCATGTCATTCTAAAAAGAGAAAGGTGAAGGGAGGCAGGTACAAGACCAAGGTAGAAATCCATGTTTTAAAAGTTAGCAAGCAAAATCTAAATAAAAAGACTCTCTCTCTCACTCTCTCTCTCTCTCTCTCTGGTTAAGACACTGAATTGGAATCACTAACATTCTTGTTTTATGGTCCTATCACTCCACTACTCCAGTTTGCACAGGAGGAAATTGTCTCAGCTTCAGTGTGACCTGTAGGCCCACCATTCTGACTACTTTCCAAATACCCTTCAGTATGATATCCAACAATGTCAGAACAGAAGCTGCGAGTTTATGCTCCATCATCAGGAATAAATCTACTTTTTATTGTGATGTGCCAAAGGCACATGGGTGCTCAAAATCCACCTGCAAATGAGATGTCCAAAATCTACTTTAAAATAGGGTGATGGAAGCTGACTTTGGAAGGCTGAGCTCTAGGGAAACTTTGAGGATGAATACAAGATCCATGTCTTGTGCTCTGGCTGTGGCACAATGGATAAGGCGCTGGCCTGCGAACCCAAAGGTCACTGGTTCAATTCCCAGCCAGGGCAACATAACTAGCTTGCAAGCCAGGTCTCCAGCAAAGTCTGTAGCTGGAGGCAGGTGAAAGGTAGCTATACATTGATGTTTCTCTCCCTCTCTTCCTCTCTCCCTTCCCTTCTCTCTGAAAATTAATAAATAAAGCCTTAAAAAAAAAAAAAAAAAAAAAAAGATCCATGTCTCTCTCTCTCTCTGTCTGCTTTTATGTGGTATTGCTTTCTGAACCATGGATTTATTATGTCTACTGATGACATAGAATGAAAAATGAATTAATTCCTTCACTGTGCCAGATTCTGTTTCAAGTAGCAAATCACTAAAAATTTTCAGTAATACCATAAAATAAGAGATTCTTCATTAGACAGGGAGACATTACTAACAATGAAATAAATTAAGTTCAAGATGTGATAAAAATTTGCTTCAATGTAATAATATAATATGTGTGGCCAGAACTCTTTATCCTCACCTGTTCATTTGATTTAATATCCAACATATTGGTTCACAATTATTTTCTTTTTATTTTCATATTCATTGCTACTGCATCATATTTTCTAGTGTTTTCTTGCTTTTAAATTGACTCTGTCTTGCCACTATGAATGTCAAAGTAGATTTTCCTTGGTTTTAAGTATAAACACTGTGTTCTTTTAATTTTGCTTTGTTTTTCAGTGTTTTGCGGGGAAATCTAACACTGCTAAAAATAAGAAAACCTATCAAATTTCTAACTTATAAAAGAGAGGTTAGAGATACTTAAAAATAGGAGCGCTTTCAAAAATTATCAAAATTTCTGAATTATATTTGCTGTCCACAGCAGAGTAAATGGCTCTTCTTGAACCATAGCTTATCTAAGTGCCCTATGCCCCGTCTGTAGTGCTATCAAGAACATATAAGAGTGTTTTGTTTTCTATTGATCTGTTCCTCTTATCAAATAAAGATTTATGTCTTGTTTTCTAAACAGCCTTGGAATACAAATGGCTTCTTTGGTTTCAGATGTTTTAATAGACCGTTATAGAAACCAAATACCTTGATTTCTTCACTTCATCACTAATATCAGTGCCTTTTAATGTCTTCCTTTTATTCCATTAAAGAAACTAAACAAATTAGCATATGTTCACAAGGCAGAGCCTTACATTTTTTTTTTTTATTCCAAACCTTAATAAACTGGGCAACAATCCAAAAAGGACCGTAGAAGTTCTTGATTTGTAAATTGCAACAATATTATGAATTGAGTAGAAGATTGAATGTCTTTGCATCTAAAAAACTGTTTTATAATGTTTCTTTTCTATGAAAAACCTAAAAATATTGAAATACCTTCATAATTCAGCTTAACCAGTGTGTACTAAGAAAACTCAATGATGTTGCTATTTAGGACGTCACCACACTTTCCTCTCCTGCGGTGTTCTCAGTTGGGGAAGAGGCATTCCCCTCCTGTACTCAACTTCAATACTGGAAACACTCAGAGTAGCAGAAATAAGAATTCAAAGCTCCAGCTGCAGCAGGTAGCCAAAGAAGTAAAGAGTTTATTAAATTTCTAGTCAAAGAAGAGAGAGGCCCTGTGGTCAGTGATCACAGGTCAAACACAAAGAGTAAAGCAGTGTTTCTTGGCTAAAGAAGGGAGCTCAGTTCCCAGTGCAATAGCATACGTATAGTATTGCAAATATATACACATACATACATACACATATGTGTGTGTGATATATAGATAAAGATATAGGTATAGATGTGTGTTTGTGTGTGCATTAGGGTTCTCAAGAGAACCAATAGAAGGCGTGTGCATTTATTTGTTTATAAAGAGAATTGTTATAAGCAATTGGCTCCTGTGGTATGGATGCTGGCAAATCCCAAAATCTATAGAGTGAGTTGATGAACTGGAGATACAGGAGAGCCAATGGTTCAGTTCCAGCCTTAGTCCAAAGGACAGGGAAGCAGGAGAGTGATTGTATTATGTCAGTCTGAAGTGCCATCAGTGCTGTGATCCAGGAAGAGTCTATGTTTCAGTTCCAATGAAAGGCAGGGAAAAAAAAACAATGCCCAAGTTTGAAGTCCATGAGATAGGAAGAATTCTCTCTTACTCAGTGCAGTCTTCCTTTTTGTTCTATTCAGGCCTTCAACCGATTGGATCATGTCTACCCGTATTGGAGATGTCAATCTATTTTATTCAGTCTATGATTTAAATGTTAATCTCATTTTAAAAAAAGAAACCCATTTCATGAAAGTACTCAGAAGGATATTTTATATTTAACAAAGTAGTTGGGCATCCCATAACCTAGTCAAGTGGGCACATTAAATTAACCGTCGCAATATGCCAAGCATTAATAAATCAGAACTGTAGGAGCAAAGTGCACCCTTGTTCACCTTTCAAAGATATGTCTGTTCTTTAGGGTTATTGCTATTGAAAAATCCATTCATTGACACTTATCACAGTAAAGGCCTGAGAGTAGGGACACAAGAGTAATGGGGGAGTAGAAAGTGAAAGTAACAAAGTTCGCACAATTTTGGCTCCTAAACTTAAATTCTTGCAGAACAATGTACTCCTGGGCTGATATTACTTCTTCCTAAACTATGTAAATTGAGAAGAGTTTGGAGGCAGATTATTGTATTTTCTTCAAGTGATTCTGGTAATAAAAGTGTTGTAGGGAAAGCAAACATTTAAACTGAAGACCATCAGACCGTAAAGACCTCTGCTTTCATACACTAGAATAGAGGCAGCTGTTACCAACTTGGAGTGGTCTGATATTGGAGAGGTTCACAAAAGAACCATTGCCTTCAAAAGAGAGAAACTTAGGTACTGGTAATAAACTCATCACTTTCTTTAATATCTTATGTCAGCAAAAAGTCCTATCTGTGATTCTCTTCCTCCATGGTAGGTGGTTTGTCATGAAGCAGGGGGTGTCACCTTTTTAGCCCCTGGACATCCAAAAAGCAGGAAAGAAGCACAGAAACTGAAGAGCCTGGACCAGGGATTAGCAAACAACAGCCACCTGTTTTTGTAAACATATTTTTTTTAATGGAGCATAGCCATGCTCATTCTTTTTTAATTATTTTTGTGGCTGTTTTTGCATCACAATGACAAACTTGAGTAGTTGTGGAAAAAAACTGGAAACATTTATCCTCTGCATCTTAACAAAAGAAGTTTCAGAAGCACATTATTGACCAAGTAATTTTTCAATGTTTACTATATCCTCTGTGCAAAGGGTACAGAAATGCAGAAACAAAAAGATAAAGACCCTTGACCTTTTAAAATTTACCTCCCAGAGTCAGCACACATTCTCCTGTTCTAATTTTATTTAATATCCTTCTAATTCCCTCCTCCCTTTATAAAAATATTTCAGGGCTTTAGAGCTGTTCTTGCTAACACTAAAACTTACACTCATGTTTTATTTGTCTTTGGAATTAATGTCCAAGTTGTGTTGCTACTTACAGAATTTTATGATACTTGAAAGCATAGAATATTTTCTGAATAATATTACTCTTTCTTAGAAAAAGGAAGATGAACAGGGCAGTCGCGTGGCTTCTTAACAAAACAAGACTTGTTTGCCATCTAGAGGTCAAACTGGGCATCACTGATCATTGTTGTTGCCTGGGGGTGCGAGAACTGAAATGTAGGCTAATGATCATGCCCATTATACGGTTTAGTAGAAAGGTTATATAAGGGGATGAACACAAACTACTCAGCATAGTGACTGGCACAGGCAAATAGGCAACAAATATTTGCTTTAAAAATGTCACATTATGTGACATATTCAAATATATTTAAACCTAGCTTATCAAGCTGCAAACCTCTCCCTGTCCTGTTCAACGCCATCGTTTTTACCATTCAGTTGTTCAATGTCAGTCTCTACTAGAACATTGTAAGCTTCTTGGGGGTATCAGTTCTTGATTTATAAAACCCATCTGGTTATTAAAATGATTTTGATGAAATCAACACACAAGGAATCTGTTTTGAATTGAACCAAACAGAGAATGGAATTCATCAAAAAGAACCAAACAAATGCATAGCTAAATAGACATTGTCAAAGATCCCCATATCCTATATTTTTAAACAAATAAGTAAGGTCCCTTTTATTTTTAAGGTCATGTTACAAAAATGACAGGTGCTAAGGGCCACAGAGCATTTTGTAACATGGAAATGATGAGGGCGTCACAGAACTTAGTCACTGCAATTGTGTTGTTTGTTTCAGTTGCTACCGTTGGCTTTGTTGCTACCGTTGGCTTTGCCCAACCTGGAGAAGCACAATTTTGTCATACTTGACTAACAAGATGACATTACTAAGGAAAATGAGATGCTCCGGAGGGCGTAGAGGCTGCACATTTTTATTTCAGGTTAATGTGACCCATTAATATATTTCAGAGTTTCTGGTGCATTTAAAATTGAAGATTAAAAAAAAAAAAAAAAAAAAGCTTCAAACGTATCACCATCCATTTGAAAAGAAATTTCAAAATTAAAGCAAGGGAGCCTCCTAGTGGAGTAAATCTAACGCCACGTACAATAAATTCTCAGTTAAATCATTGATTTCAGCCGTGTGTCGTGGATAAACTCAATAGTGGCTGAAATAAAAGTAATTTATTTTCAAGTGAGCACCATCAGAAATGAATTACAAATAATGTTTCATTTATATTTATGTGTACCTACTCAATATGATGGAAAATAATTCCTAAAGCCAGCTGGGATGAATAGTAAACTTGGCAAAAACAAACCATGTCCTATCGCTACATGGTTTCTCCAACAAAGCTGCCCAAAGGGTTTATTTCAGAATCAATGGCTCATTCAAGAACTAAAAATGTAATTGGCATTGGAAATCCAGTACATTTCTCTACAAGATAATGAATTTAAACACAGGTAGATAAATTCAGTTTGTTTAGCAAATGAGTTCCTGTTATTTAAAAATGTACCTGAGAACACTAGTGGAAAGCCACTTTAAAGGATACATCAAATATATTTTGTTATTAGAGTGAAACTTTTAGTCTTGCAAGTTCAGAAAAAAGTATAACTAGATTTAGGAACAATGACATAGAAGCAAATGTACTTCTTTTACTCTTAGTTCCTCTATCTTTCCTTTCAGCTGCAGATCTTAAAGCAATGCTTTTATCTAAAGTCCTTTTTATTTTTCCTCATTTCCTCCCATGCCCTGTATTTAGGCCCAAAAATAAAAATCAGTAAAAGGAAATAGTTACAAAAATAAGAGTTGTAGTGAGTAACTTGTCACATGTTTAATGCTAAGAATAATCTCTATGCATTCTTTAAGAGGCCTGCATGTTCTAGCAACAATTTCTAAGTCTATTGAATTTTTCCTGCATTGAAAAATTGCCCAGATGTTAGGAGGTAGGGAGAAACTTCATTTGATTTATTCCATGGACTACAACTCTTGATCTCTGTTAGACACCTCCTCTGGCATTTTCTCTTCTCACTTAGCCCTGTCTGTGTTTTGTCAAGGTATAAAAACAATCCCTTGAAACCACACAAATGTCCGTACCCACCTCTGCACACGACATTGGCATAATTTCCCGGTTGTAAATTGCTTTTTTAAGTTCAATACATATTTTCATGAAGGGTAGGAAATAATATAATAGTGACAGAATGGTTGCAGCTAACTGGTTCTACATATGAAATTAATCTAAATTCAGGGAGTAGGAAGCCATCCATGGAGCAGGGAGCTATGAGAAATACAGAGGGGTTGAGAATATCGGCAACATACATGAGATGGAAGCACATGCTATTCAGTATGAAATTTCTAGCTGTTAGAGTGAGTGGTCAAATGTTTTTAGGCACAATGATGCCTAGTTTCAATTTTAGGGTATTTGGTTGAGTGTGTGTGTGTGTGTATGTGTGTATGCGTGTGTGTGGTAGGCCACTCTTCCCATCACCAAAAAAGCCTCTGCAAAAGTTATCAAAACGAAAATGTCTTGCGTGAGTGTTGTATTGAAGAAGACATAGACATTGAGCTGTAACCAATCCATGACTACTGATGTTGGGTACAGAGACATGGGGACTGCAGTGCAACAGCCCAAGCATCCAACAGCAGTGGGAAATCAAGTTAAAACATAATCCCCAGAACGTAAGAATTCAATGAACTTACGTGCTGTGTAGACTTCCTACAGAACATGGGTCATTGGACAGGGGAATCCCAGGTGACAGCTGAATGCCCCAATTATTAGCAATTCCTCTCATTATTAGGTTGAAACAAAGAGTGTTTTAACCTTCTGCTTAAAATGTTTCAGTGACTTCAAATCACTCCTGAGAAAAAGCCTCTGCCTGGCCCCCTAGCTCCTTCACATTCCCCTTTGTCACTTTGTGTCTGTGCTCCAGCCACATCGAGCTCTCAGCCTCCCTAGAGTGCAGGTTTCACTACACCTCAGGCCCATGGCTCACACTATTCCTAGAATATTGTCACCCTTTGTTACTTGACATATAATAAATTTTCTTCTTCACATTATGCTTTCTTTCCAACTGACAACCTACTAAAAGCAAGGCATATGTTCCATTATTGGGCAACCTTATTTAGTAAATCATTTATTCCCTCTTCCTCTGGCCAATTACAGGATAAATCCCCTTCCTGTGTGCCCTCACTCATTTTGCTCTCAATAGAATTGAAAACAGCCTTCTGGAAGACTATCATTTAGCACCTTTCTTTGATACCACCTTGGCTTCTGTGGCTACCTGTGAAAAGAGTATTGCAAATGCCTTCCTTCACCCTACTGTGTTCCCTGTTAGATTGTCCATCTCCCTTATTCATCTACCATCTGGGGTGCATGTTCAGAAGCTGCATTTCATGGAGCTAAGCGCTCACCCAGCTTGAATTGATAGACCACCTTCCTTCAATTTTCAAGACCAATTCCATCATACTTTATGGCCATGCATATCCGAATTCTAGAAGTCCCAAAGCCCCAGAGCACTGATATTTTCCCACCTTAATCTTCTGGGTATCCTCTAATCTGACCTCTACAGAACCTTTCCATTGTATTCTCTGAAACTCCTTGGAATTACCAACAAACCTCTATATTCCTCAATTTGTTTAGATTTTCCATCACCTTCTTATGGTAAACAAAGCCTAATTTCCTGGAAAGTGTTGTTTTCCCATAGCCTCTCACACAGAGCTGAGTTCGTATCCAAAATCAACATAAGGAGTCTCCTTATCACAAGACATTAAGGACACAATGAAATGGAGGATATGGGAGTAGCTATTTCTTCCAGGCATCTTGGATATTTCTAGCAGCTCTGGTTGTCTTTCTTTCCTTTTTTTCCCCCCAAAAACAAATAAAATTCATGTAACCCATGGTTTTTGTCCTCAGCTTCCTATTATACAAAGGAAAAAAGGAAATAGATGTTCAATGCCTACCAATTAATAATAAAATCTCTCAGTTTCTCTTCTGCTACACAACGATTTTTAAACTAAGTGATATTATTGATGGTGTCTGGCATTCTAGGCAATGCTGCATTTTCAGAGGAATTCTTTTCTACTCAGATGAACAGCATTCAACAGGTAATGTCCATAACTTCCTTTCTGGCACTCCAAAATAGACTATGGAAGGAATTGTTTTCTTCACATTGAGATTGACCATACAAAACAAGCAGTGGTTTTCACTTCAGATATAAAAAGGAAGTACTTAAATTAAGTATCTATCACCAAAATAGTAACAGGGCATAAGATTAAGCACCTGGAGAATTTACACACCCAGCCATTATTCAGAAAAGGATTGAATCATACATAAAAGTGAAAGAAGGCCCTGGCTGATGGCAAAGTGGGTAAGGCTCCAGTCTGTGAACCCAAAGGTCGCTGGGTTCGATTCCCAGCCAGGGCAACATAACCAAGTTGCAAGCCAGGTCTCCAAGGAGATCCATAGCTGGAAGCAGGTGAAAGGCAACCATACATTGATGTTTCCCTTCCTCTCTGCCTCTCTCCCTTCCCTTCTCTCTGAAAAAAATAAATAAAATATTTTTTAAAAATGAAAGAGATATTATTTGGGGAGAATTGAAATGGTTAAGCAACACACTTGTCGCAACTGTTAAGACAGAGGATGGAAGGAGTAGAGGGAAATTACATAGTTTGAAAATTGTTCATTTTTGGTAGTTAGGCAATAGCAGATACCTATAATTTTCAAATTTGTACAACATTTTTCATTCACTTTCTTGCCTTACTGAAAACTGGCTTCTGGGAAAACACTATTTTCATACAGTCCCCTAGGGATAGGCTTGGCCTTTCTCACATCCACGTACCCTGGAATCTGGAGAAGGGACTGTTGTCCTGCTTGTTCCTATTGCAATTCTCGATGTGTTTTTCTTTTCTCCAGGGTCCTTAAAACACCCATTGCCTTGGTCATAAACTGAGCTCTTCCTCTTCATTTACTGAAAACATTAACTTGTGTTCATTTTTTTCTATCACTACTCCAAACACCATTTTTAATAATATCAACATATGTGAAAAATCCATCAAGCAATGACATCTAACACTTTGATAGCGCTTACAATGTGCCAGACATGGTTAAGAAGTGTACATAAATAAAGTCATTAATCATCACAACACTATAAAATGTGATTTCCATTATACGTACAAAGAAGCAGAGACACAGAAATGTTAAGTAACTGACTTATTTCTTTTAATAAGAAGAGACAGGATTTGAACCCATGAAATCTGACTTTGGTCCATGCACTTAGACACTAACATCCAGATAAGAATCACAACTTTTGCTATTTGAATATAGTTTTCACCTACTTCCACACTGGGTCCCTTAGGGAAAATAGCATTCCCTTTTCCTATATTCTGCAAATTCAAGAACCCTCACCTTTTAATCATTTCTATTTTAGATCCTCTGTGCTTTTCATCTCTAAAAATAAATTATATTACTTACAGTGTGAGCAAAATCAGAGCAAGCAACAGTAGGGCAAATTTCTCTGCTAATAGGGACACTAATAATTGTATCAACAAAGCCTTAGCTTTCAAAAATATGTTAGCATTCATGATGAAACAAATGTAGGAATACAAAATAGTTTGCCTTGAAGTTACAGCAAACATGGGTTATTAATTCCTAAATATTTGTTTAAAGTGTGTTATAAATTTGTCTATGTGATTTTTAGCAGTCAGTACAAAGGGGTAATCAAAATATGTTACATAATTCACAAGATTCATAAGGTTAAAGAAAGTCATATCCTCAGCGGAAGCTCAACTTTTAATGAAAATGAGATGAGAGAGACATTTTCCCCAACGGTTCCAATTAAGAAGACATTGCGAGATATTAGAAACAACAACCTCATCAGCAGCCATTTGCAAGTACATAATTCTCAGAGATTCATATAGTTTCTTAAAATATTCCCCAAATGTAAGTCAATGGCCTTGCACCAACAGAGAAATGAATAATGTTCTCCAAGGGACATATAAGGTAGCCTTCGTATATGCATTTAATTCATGAAATTTATTTTTGTATCTGAGATCATAGTAAAATTCATGTTTTTAATTGGTTATTTTCAATGTATTATTTATTTCTCCACGTTTTCATTTCTTGGATATTTGTAATCAAGACTTTATGTAGTACAAAAAAGACAAAGAAATATTTCTTTCAACTGTCGAAGAGATATAATTTTGTAAGTCATTTAATGAATATTTATTATTAAATATTGTTTAATAATTTATACAATATTTGTATAAATTTGTTGAATTTGGAGACCTATGTTTAAATAACAGTTCACTATTTCAAAATTAAGATCATGTCTCTGAAAATCTATCTACATTTAAATTGAGGCTCCGATGATTAGTAGCTGAGTGATGTTGGGCAAGTTTACTCCACTCTATCCCAATTTTCTCATTTGTAAAATTGAGATATTAGTGCATACCTCATGCTTATTGGTAGCAGTAAGAATTAAATGAGTTATCATATGTAAGACAGTATAGTGACTAACAAAGAAAAACCCTCAATAAGTATTTGTTGCAAAGTTGATATTGGTGAATTTATTGGTGAATTTCATGGCCATTACCTAGCTTCATTAATTTTTCAGCTCTCTCATCAGTACAATAGAGAGAATACTACTCATGTGTAGTGATGGTAAGAATGAAAATGTAAAAGATAACATATGCTAAGCTTGTAGTTCAGTCCTGGTGCATATGAAGCACTCAGTAAGTGGCAGCAATTATTACTGTCATTATCATCCATTTCCAACAAACTGTAGTGCATGTCTACTACTAACGGAGCACTTTTCTCATTCTAGAACAAAGTGAGGTGAGTCTTAGAGGAATTCGTCCCACCTATGGAGCACAGCAGATAACTAGAACCAGCAAGATTCTACGGGTATGTCTAATGCTGAAAGTGAAAGCTATCCCTTGCTTCCTTTCTGGTCCTTAGGTGTTCGATGGCAGAGCAGGACAACACACATGGCCATTCCCTGAGTTCCGAGGAAGTTCTTTCCCCAGGAGTTCGGAGGACAGGCTGGCTGCCTGAGTGTGGGGACAGTGGTCTGATCAACACCCAGCTGCTCTGGTCAGACCCATCGGTGTCACCAGGCTCTGAAAGGAAGGCTTGATGAGGAGGAACAGTTCTCCACTAGAGCGACAACCCTGACTGAACAAACCGGAGATACTTCTTCAAATTCTTCTGAGGGGCTAGAACTGATGTTGAGCACATGCAGCTAGATTTTCACTCTAAGTTGAGGCTTATTTGTAACACATTAAGGATCTTGAAAACAATTGAGAGGACAAGAAGCCAATCTGAAAAGGCTACAGACTGTTATGCTTCTAACTGTATGACATGCTGGGAAAAGCAAAACTATGAAAACAGAAAAAAGAAAAAAGATCAGTGGTTGCCTGAGGTTGACAGAAAGTAAAGGGATGGATAGAAAAAGTACAGAGGACTCAGGGTAGTGAAAATATTCTCTTTGTTATTATAATGATGTATATGTGTCATACCTTTGTCCAAACTCAGAGAACATACAACACCAAGAGTAGACCATATGTAAACTATGGACCTTGGGTAATTATGATGTGTCAATATAGGTCATCAGTTGTAGCAAATGTGCCACTCTGGTGGGGGACATAAAGGGGAAAGCTATGCAAGTGTAAGGGCAGCAGGTATATGAAATGTCTATACCTTCCCCTCAATTTTGCTGTGGATCTTAAATTGCTATGAACACAAATAGAATCTTTAAAAAAAAAAAAAAACAAAAACAAAAAACTTCCTGACTGGTAGCACAGTGGATAAGGTGCCGGCCTGCGAACCCAAAGGTTGCAGGTTCAATTCCCCAACCAGGACACATAACCAGGTTGCAAACCAGGTCTCCAGCCAGGTCCATAGCTGGAGGCAGGTGAAAGGCAACCACACATTGATGTCTCTCTCCCTCTCTGCCTCTCTCCCTTCCCCTCTTTCTAAAAATAATGAAATAAAATATTAAAAAAAAAATTAAAAATCCAAGTCACATAATTCATAGAATAAAGATTTTAACATCCAAACATTTTTACGCTTCAAACACCTTTGACTCAAATATATATTCACATATGAAAAATATAACAACAGTGCAATTATTTAGAAAACTATACTACTGTTAATGTAGTTGAACATCTTGAAAAATCTTATAAAATTATGAAAAATTAAAAGCAGCTAAGCATAGTGTGTGTGTGTGTGTGTCTGCATGTGCATGTACATGTGTGTCAGCATGTGTGTCCCTGAGTTTTGGGGAACAAGATGCAGTTAGGAAGAAAATTAGGAAACTAGAGAGGTAGACTCTGGTGTGAGCATCATATATCTAAGTCATGCTGAAGAAACTGGCCTTGGGTATTTAGCTTGCTATCCTCAAGGATTATTTAATTTCTATTTATCTAGGGAGATCATAATTTTAAAAATCACTATGGCTGGCATTAACCTGAAACAATCATATTTGATAGGTTTAGAAAAAGGCCTGGGCTTAAATTCTTTTATGTTTTCCGGATCTAATGTGTAGCCACTGTTGAAAATCAATGCTTTAGACAACGAGAAGCAACATAAAGATTTTAATTAGCTGAGTAACATGATGTGATCTGTCAACAGAGTCAAGTGAAAGGGGCACAACTGAACACAGTAGCATACAATTTATTAGAAACATCAAGTTGTTAGAAAGCAATCTAAAACCAATAACCAGAAAACAGTCAATTGAGCAGAAATATACTTCTGACTCAATCTCTGTATTGTTCTTTATTGACTAGATAAATTGAATTGCTCACACATTACAGAAGACAATTTATTTGTGTTTTGAATTATGTGACTAAGGTCCCAACACATTCTGAGATACAGTGAATTTAACTTTCTGAATTTAGATGTGTGTTTCTTGTTGAGCATTAGATGTTACACAGAGGTTAATGTTATATAATTTTATTTCTCTGTAATATATAAAATCATGGTTTCCTCCTTTTTGAAACTGTTTGTGTTTATTAACAAACCATGGGAAATAAGTTACAAGTCACAGGTAGCAATAAGGGTACCTGATTAGAGGCAATATGAACGTATCTATGTTACTGAATTACAGTACACTAAAGGGAATAGGAGAATGTCCTGACACTCCTATTAATTATGAGATTAATTATGAGAGGGTAACAATTATGTAAAACCCTAGGTGACGTTACACATAAGTACGAATTAATATTTGGAGAAGGACATCTTTTTAAAAAGTTTATTCTCTTGCAATTTTGCATTGAGAACTGAATGTTTACTGTTAATTCATTTGTATGAAGGAACTGTTTCAATTTTAATTTAGTGAAAGGTCAAGAAAGGCACTGTATCAGCTATTAACCTTAATATTATCTGATTATTTATAAAATTACAGATAATAGAGAGTAGATTGCAATTTATGAGTGCCACATTTAAAAGGCAGGTTGAAATGCACTGAGAGAGAGATTAGAGATGGAAACCCAGGCTCTCAAAATCATCATCATCATCATCATCATCTTGGATAGAGAGAATCACAGGAACATCTTGAAAGGAGAGAGAAAGGTGAGACTGGAAGAGAAAGGGAAACTGAAACTGAAACTGAATTAAGAGGATCTTGAAACCAGCTAAGAGTTGTGAAGTTTTAGAACCAAAGCAAATCTTAGAGATTGTCTATGCTATGTAATGTCTGAATCAGCACTTGGACTCCAACTTAAAGGCTTTTCAAATCCAGTTTCAAAGGACTTTTTAATTACATGTTGCCACCCAATGTCATATAAAATATTCTTTCTTGGAAATACGTAAACACACACACACACACACACCCCTCTGGGCTTGTTTTCGGTCAGATACTTGCTGGTTATAAAGCATAGAATTATGTCTAAAAACACTTCAGCGCTTTCCTGTCTAACACAGTATAGACGCAAGCCTGAACATAATCAAAGAGTGATAATTTGTCTATGTAACAGGAAAAGCATTCTTCTTCCTAAGGATTTTAATCTTTGTCCATAAAGTACAAATTCCCCACTTGAGAATTAAAGGGTGCTGGTAGGAAAGAGGTTCTGTTTTTGGAGCTTCGAACCTTTGGCTGCACCTAAATCCTACATCTAAGAGGAGCTTACAAAACACTCCATTGGTTTCAGATGTTCTTACTTAACTGGCTGAATCACAGTTGAGGACTACTGCCTGAGTGGGCCGGGAGAAGCAACCTATGTTCCCCTATCTTTCCACCTGTACACACAAGTCCCCTCTCCACTTGCCACATGGTGGGTGTAAAAATCTAAGTCAGCATTGTTTGCAGATCCTAATAATGCTCCGCTGGGTCATCATATCAAATTTATTTATAGAGATCCCATTCTTAATTGGTTTGTTCAGACCCTATAAGAGAAAAAGCAGGGCAGTCAGTAATCATTTTCACAACCCATTCATGAAGGTCTTAGCCCCCAGAGAAAAATATTTAGTAAGCTTGTTATGCTGGGTGTCACATACCTTAACCTGTATCTAGCTTACAATTTTTAAGTTAGTATATCTAAGTCAATGTAAATGGGTTTCAGCCAGGAATTTAAAAAGTCAATCTTTATGTCAAACTTACATATAAATTACACCAACAGATTTTAAAGCTATCTCCTTATAAATGTAAAAATATTTTAGTAGAAGGATATATCTACTACATCTACCATATTTATCTATATATTGAGCAAGAGATGGTATATTTTATTTCTCTCTTAAAAAGTAAATAAATACATATTAACATATTTAAACTTAAACATTCCAAAAACATTTATTTGCCAAACAGTCAAAATAAACAAGGAGGCTATAACTAGAAAGAAATGGTTTCAAAATTATACAGAAGCAAACATTTGAACGTGCTTACGTATTGATTCTGAAAAGCAAATCAGTTCATTTTTAATCATTGTCTGGGTAAGGTAGTCTTTACATTTTTTAAAATTGACTGCATTTATTCAGATAGTTACTTTTTGAGATTACATCTATTACTTACTTTGCATTTAAATATATAAACCATATTAAGAATAAGCCCCTTCTGAAGTCAGAGCAAGAAATAGACCAGTCATAGCTGGTTATAAACTACAGTGGTTTTCTCACATTTTTGTCTCATGACAGTTTTACTCTGGAAAAAAAATTATAAAAATCCGTCAAAATCTGTTTTAATGTGGGATATTAAAAGATAACGTTTACTTTATCAGAAATAAAAATCTGGCCCTGGCTAGTGGCTCAGTGGATAGGTTGCCAGCCTGCGAACCCAAAGGTTTGACTCCCAGCCATGGCACACAACCAGGTTGCAATAAATAAACTCTTTAAAAAAAAAAAAAAATGAAAATCTGTAAGATATAAAAATGAAATAAAAATAAAAAATTGAAAAAATAAAATTAAATGTAAATAAAAAGAACGTATTATTAAACAAGTTTCTTTTTCTAGGAAATTGAATATTTTAATAAATTTGAATTTTAATAAATTTTTCATAACAGTCACTAACATGTAACATACCTAGTGCATTCAATGATACCAATTTGTAGGTTTACTGTTGACTTAAGTTTGTTTGCATATCAATAGACACAGTTACCTATTTTTCTAGAAAAATGGCAAACAAGACCTATACATATATAAACATACATAGGTACGTGAGTGTTAATGCTAGCATTTAACTCTAGTTTTTGCATGCATCAAAGCTGCATCAATGTCTGCAAATGCAGGATTTTCGCTCAGAAATTCATATTTACCTTGGAAATAACATTTATCAAAGGCTGCTTTTGGAAGGCATGCAGTCATTACTGTACTTCACAGCAGAAAATGCGCCCGGGCTGTCACCTTTCTCCAGCTACAGTCCCTCCACGCTGACCATTTCCAGTGAGTGTATGCTTCAGCAGGCACTCTGGCCACGTACTTCTCAGCCAAAGGTCAGTCCATTTCTCAACAGTACCTTAGTCATTGGTGTCCTATTTCTTAAAGTTAAATAGTGACACTCAGGATTGACACTGGCAAAAAGGAGACGTCTGTCTTTAATGCCATATTTCTTTTATTTATTTTTTTTCCTGGAGTGTGAAATAGTCCTTCATGCATTTCTTTATTTTTTCAGGTTTGTTTGTTTGTTAATTAATTATTTTCAGAAAGAAGGGCAGGGAGGGAGGGAAAAAGAGAGAGGGAAGCATCCATGTATGGTTGCCTTTCACCTGCCTCCAGCTATGGACCTGGCTGGAGACGTGGCTTGCAACCTGGTTATTTGCCCTGGCTGGGAATGGAACCACCGACCTTTGAGTTCGCAGGCTGGCACCTTATCCACTGAGCCACACCAGCCAGGATCGGCCATATTTCTTTTGACTCCAGGAAAGTCTCTGTGCACCTGAGGCTTCTTCTCTGGAACTGTCCCTGCTGCACACGGACCTGGGATTGCTTTCCTTGATGGCAGTGGGACCCACAATAAGTCTCAATGCACCTCCCTCCCACAAACCTGCTTTCTCTGCAACTGTACATACACCTTACTTTATACGTGGCCACGTTGAACCAGCTGTCACACTGTACAAGGTATGGAAAACGTGTTCGCCAGAGGGGACATATTTCAAAATGATAAACTGTATAATATGGATCCCCGTTAACTTCCTTGGGGGCAAGCATGAGGAGACGAGATGGACAGGAGGGAAGTTACTAAAAAAAAAATTTGAGAAGTTTACAGCCTCAGTGCCTGATAGCGTATCAAAAGCCAACGGGTTTCAGAAAAGAAATCTGTTTCAACTTGTAAGTTCAATGTGCCCTAAAAGGACTTGTTTGTAAATGTATTTTTGTTATCTAACACCTATTAACGGCCTTCCAAGAAGAAGTTACACGGGTGCTCTGTCTCCAATTAGCATACTATCATTGCCTCTAATGCTATGTGTTATGCGGCATAACATCTGACTAATCTCCCCAGGCTCAGTCGGAAGCCTCGGGGAAATGAGCTCCCGCGGCATAAATCTCATAGATGTTACAGTGTATTGGGATGAGCTAAAGGATGAATTCTCAGCAAAGTCTAACAGGCTAGTGATGTGGGTGCCTCAGGACTCCCAGTTCCCCAGAGCAGACACACTTGGTCAGTGACAATGGCATTCCTCCTGTCCTGGGCAGGACTGCCATATCGCCCTCTAAGGAGGAGTTCGGCTAGCTTGCATACTTCTAACCACGGCCAGATGAAACTCCTACCTTTAGCATTTTGTATCTCCTGGATCAAAGATTTAGATATCAGGTACAATATCTAATTTTGCCTCCACTTGCTTCTTGCTTTCTGGACTAAAACTCAGGCAACAGTGACTAGAAATCATGCATGCCCAGGCCCCTTGCTAATGCACAAGGAAAATCAGCTCATGGACCTGTGCAGTTATGTGATCCATTATCCCAAAGCCTTGCTCGCAGTGATCACAGCCAATCTGGGCTTGGCCTACCTACCACCCTCCCCATGAGCATCTTCCCTGGAAGTGGAATTCCAGGCAAACTATTGTCTTTCTTAATATTGTTTTTTTTTTCTGATGAAAGCTTCATCACATTTTTAACAGGACATTTTCTTCTTTTCCTAGTCTGACAAAGAACTTAGAAATTGGTTTTACGTTCGATGGAAACAGCGTGTTTTGTGTGCATGATTTTCTGTTTTGTTTTTCTTTAATGAGCTATCTCGAAGCATGTTTATTCAAAATTGCAATATGTAAACAACTCAGACAACTGAGATCCATTTTGAAACAGACATGAGAATAAAACAAGTTAGAATGCAAAATTAATTTAAACACAGCAGCTATCAGAAAATCATTAAAATTTTGAATGAATCTGTTCTTTCTGAATTTATAATGAAAAATAAATTTTTAATGATAACCTTGAATATCGTTAATGAAAACTAAATTTTTACAAGATATGTATATGCTAATTATACTTAATATGCTCTAATTCTTTCCTATGTATATATAGACAGCTGTATAGGTATAGTGAAACACCAAAATTTGACTTTTATACTTTTCATTTTCTTCAGATGCAATGTACATGTATGTCCCCATAGAAATGTTTAAATAGTAGTTATTAACTGGCTCCAGGCATTGAAAAGGCTATTAATCCATGTATTTATTCAGGAATACAAGAAGAGACATTACTAAGGGAGACTCATGCACATGTACACACACACGCACGCACACACACACACACACACACACTGGTGGATTTAGCATCTCCTTTCTCTTTAGCATTGGATGACGTCTCTAAGAGTGTTCAATGGTAGGATGCAGAACAGAAATTCTCTTATGTTGGATTCAGACTTGGTTCCCAGTACATGCTGGAGAGTCAGTCAGGCATAAACTGGCACAGAAAATGAAAAGTTTGTCAACACAGGAGAGGATCAGGGCTTCACTCTGGAGAGGAGACTCAGTGCCCAGTCATAAGGGCTTCCAATGGGCTTTATTTAGACTTTAGACAGGAGGGGAAAGACTTCCAGGGCATAGGTGAGAGACCATCAACTCTTGTGATTTTCAGAATGGACAATGTCCACAATGGATTAGGGGGACTTGGCTCTCAAAACCTCAGAATGAACTTGAAACATCTTTGGATCTCACATGGAAATTGTGGCTCAAATTCCATTGCTAAACATTCCGAAGAAATAAGAACTTGTTGAAATGCTAACAGACCCAATAATCTGTATTCAAAACATCATTTTCTTTTATTCTGTCCAAAGGTGATTAGAAGTGAAATTTTAAATGAAGCCATACATTCTTTTTTCATGTATTGACTATCTCCCTTCAACAAAATATTCTTGCCTATTTTTTTAGCAATGAGTTTCTTCTGCTTTCTCTTTTTTCATATGGTTCACTCTAATTATTTTTATGCAAAATTTACTCTTATTCGCATTCTGTATAAAATGCTACCTTCTGTAAAGCCATTGAATTCTATTTGATTATTTAATATCACTTGCTCAGCCATTGTATGTGCATTGGGGTTGCTTACAATTATTTTTAAGAGCAAAAAAAATAGGAAAAAAAAAAGGTAGACTCAAGAGCACTAAAAAAAAAAAAAGTTATTTCAATTTGTTTTCTTCATGTTAACCCCAAATGTCTATTAAAAGAGTAGTGGCAAGTTTATTAACAGAGAATTACATTACAAATAGTGCTTAAATAATAATTTGAAAAATCATGATCTAAGAAATTGTCTCCTTCAGACCTGTACTTAAAATGATTTATTCAGAATGAAAAAGTACTTTCATTTGTCTCGACTCATCTTTGCTCTTACTTTTGAAAGGCAGTTACAAGTCTAACGCTGCATGTTGTCAGCTACTTGAACCTAGCCCTTTCATTTATAAACTTGAACTTCAATTCTATGTTGTTGAAAGAATAGGGCATTATTACTGTGCTAGCAGTGTGAGTCAATTTTACTGGAAACTATTTCATATTTATGATTTCAAATGAAAATCAATTATAAGTCCAGTATAAATCACAAACTGATTCATGTGAATCTCCTGCCAATGTCAGAGTATTTTTAAGGGCTCAGGCTGAAGACAGCTAAATGCATTGTTTTAACCAGTAATTTTTTAGAATTTTGAAACAGTCAAAACTGTAGATGTTAAAATTCTGTGGCAAAGTTTGAGGCATTCAACAAGATAAAAGATTTACTTATCAGAAGGAATTATATTTTATTTACTAAATTTATTTTCCTGTAATATTTTGGTAAGTGATCTCCACTGAAAAATACATTATTTTTATTAATATTACTTCATTATACATTTTCATGGTTATAACCTAGTTAATGCCCTAATTCAATTATTCAAAGAGAAAAGAACAGGCATGGTTTCTGACTTTGTTACCCATTAGTAAACCTTTAAACTTGGTAATAAGTCAAAATGTTCGTATTATTAAAATAAATGCTATAATTTATGAGGTATAATTGTTACAAGGGAAATTATGATTATTCTATCTTAGTTTAATTAAAATTATTTCCTTGAAAGTAAGAAGTTAAAAACCCATATGAATATCTTTTTGAACTATTGCTCTGTAACTATTTATCAAGATTAGTCATTAATAAAGGATGGGGCAAAGCTCAGTCTATAGGTATGAGTACACAAAACACAGTTTGTTATTGTATTATTATTTATTTAGTACTGTGTAATTTTTCATACAAACAACTTTGAACCTCATTTTGTCCCACCCTGTAAATCTACTATTATTTTTTGCCTCTCAAGACACACCCAGAAGATTTTGAAACATTTTAATAGCATCCACTTCCCTCTCACCATAATCCTCATATTGTAAACCTCCATCAAGTAAAGTTGAATAGAGAGCTCAGATGTCCTTAAATAGAACCAGATACATAAATACAATGAATAGATCTTCAGTGGGCAGGGGGGAGGGGGGAGGGGGGAGGAGGAGGCAAAGAAGGGGAGCAGTTTAGTCAAGAAACTAGTATGGAAGAACCATGGACATGGACAACAAGTGGGGTTGACTTTGGCGGGGAATGGGTGGGTGGGGAAGGGGACAGAGCGGAGTAAAAAGGGGATGGATATAATGCAACAACAATAAAATTTTTAAAAATTTAAAAAGCTGATGTGGATTAGCAATGTCCATGAACTGAAAGGGGAGAGAGAATGAGAGGGAGAGAGCAAAGAGAGGGGAGGAGAGGGAGGAGTAGACAAGGAAGAAAGGACAGAAGGAAGGAAAAAAGCTTAAATTGAACACATAACTCAATGTTTGTGTGAGAATGCAAATAAAATAATATATAAAGAATTATTTAGATGGTATGTAGTCGGGACTCAATAAATAATAAATATTACTATCATTAATATTTTAAATGTACTAGTAAGGGTATTTGAAATGGAAAGTGAGCTCTAAAAAGTCTTATATCAATGTCTCATAGATTGGCTTCCCTTTTACCTTCTAACCTGTGCTTAGTAGTGAAAGGATGAGCCCACATCACTGAACACGGGAGCCTCGCTTACCAGTCTTCTGCTTGGACTAAGACCGTATGGGAAAACAGCTTTAAACGCTGACCAGATTATTGAGCTGGAACAACACGGAGGAAGCAATGTAGGAATTCATGAAATTGAATTTATAAATGTCTTCTTGTCTTAAGAAAAGCAACTCATGTAAAAAATATTTGTGTAAAGGCCTGATCACAATTACTAGGACCAAACAATAATGATATTAAAATGTGAAAATAAATGATCATTAGAGCACATAGTTACGGAAGAGAAGGGCCTGGAGGAAAAATTTAGATCCCAACTGATACACAACACATTAATTCTATCAAAAATAAAGAAGCTTTTCAGGTCCTGAGCCCCTTAACTAAGGAGCTAGCATAATACCTCCTTATTATAGCTAATTGGACCTAAAAATCACTACGTAAATCTCTGGGTGAAAAGATTTTGTTGACAGTTTTTGTTGTGATAAAGAAGAGAGGAGGGGAATGACTTCATGTGACAGAATGAAAGTACCACCTTTCCCAATTTCTGAAATTGGGAAATTCTCCATCTCTCCCAAATGAAGTAATATCAGTTACTGAAATTGTTGCCTTGAATTATTACCCGGGTCCTGTCTACAAATTGAAGAATATTACTTTCCATGTGAAACAGGCAATTCTGGTGAAGTTCTTCAGTTATTATTCATCGCTTTCAGGCATGTCTGTACTATATAACCTTTTGCATTTTTATTAATCTTCCAATCACCTTTGACTTGGTCAGACAGAAATTAAGTATGAACCAAAGTGTGTAATGTGATTACCTAATTATTAAGATTTCAAAAGAACTATGCTTTAATTCTCTTATAAGACTAAAAAGCAGTAGAAACTGTCTTTTACATGTTAGATAACAGGATATTAAGAACAGTTATCCCTCAGTCATTTTTTTTCTTTTTTCTCTCTACTTCTTGAGATCACTTTTGCCTGATTTAGATATCTGACTCCCTGGCACAGAGAATATGTTTGGGATAAAATTTGAATGTCAAATTCTTTAGGTGGGTTAGGACTACATATATAGAAAATATAAAGTAAACGTTATGACCTGCAAAATACAGTCTCTAGCTAAACTAGACTGCAGAGTAGAAAAACCTTGACAACCCTCTTTCCAATTCTTCAGTTCTAAGTTCAAGGCCGTCCTGCTGATGCCGGGGTGATACATGAGGCCCACTTGTTTCGGAGTGCACCCCAGTGTGCTCAGGTGCATTCTCTATTCATAGTGTACATATTCCACCAAGATTGATGAGGTGCACCTGCCGAAGATGAGGTAGCTCCCACTATGTGCAGTGACCTTCTCCAGCCACATGTGTGTATAGTCTTGGCTGGGTAGGAGGTCTTTGAGCTTTCAGAAGATGTAATATGAGCCTCCCTCAATCAGACTTGAGGTTTCTAGCTATGTATCTTCTTCTGAAGCCTGGGATCTTAAACCTTCATCTGTGATTAAAAGTAATGTGAATTTCCCAATTGTATATCCTAATTGGCTGGCTTCTTTCTTCCTTTTATATGAGCACATGTATTTGAATTACCAAGTTCATTTCCTGCCTAGTTTCCCTCAGTCTACAGCTCTTATTTACATTAGTAGAATACTTTGATTCTAAGGTCTCTTATTATTTCAGCTGATCCACTCAACAACATTCATGAGCTAACCAGAATATGTATTACTATTCTAATGTTATTTTAGGGAAACTCTTAATATGGGTAAAGGCAGATCTGACATGTAAGGGGAAAGTCTAGGATTTAAGTCCATCACACATTTTACTATATCCGATTGTCTATATGAAAATGTACCCTCCAAACTGAATCTACAGCACTGTTGTGCAGATGAAAAGCAATGATACATGTGAAAATGGTTTTTGCCCATAAAATTATTCAAGACTTTTTGGTTTATAAAACCTCCCTGTGCCCTCACCTTCCAGCCCCTGATAAGTAGCTTTGTGATAAAACTAAAAAATAAAAATAATTTTCCATTGTTTCAATTTTATTATTTTAAAATATCTGGAGCGAAAATGACAATGGCATTAAATTTAATCTAAATAATTATGGGAAATGAGTGCATTAAAAGGAATACATAAAATTTTAAAAAATGGATTATGATGATACCATCAGTATTAATATTGGTTTAAGATCAGTGCTTTTAGAGGGAAACTTGAATAAAGCTATAATAAAATTATAGCAAAAATAAACTCTACCAGGAAAGCCCTGTTTGGAAAGAGCTGATTGATACAGATTAATCTAATAATGCTGAGCCAAAAGCAATATTCCTGGATATAGAATTTTATACATTATAACCTGAGGTAAAAAATGCTCTCTTCTTTCAGAGAGCTTTCTGAAAATATTTTCCAAGAAAATATACCGGAGTCATTGACTATCCATTGGTTATCCTTTAAAGTTCCCTCCCATATATCAAGATAATGAATATAAAATATACTTAAGTTACTATTAACAATGGCTTCTTTATACTCTCATATCTTCACTCCATCAGTATATGGTTTATAAGCAAACTGGGTGAGACTTTACCTAAGACATAGGAAAAGGGAGAGAAGGGGAAAAGACCTTAAGTTGACAATTTTAGAAGCATAAACATTTGCTTGTCCAGCATTGTATATCCAAGTCTATGAATTTTATCCTAACTATGGCTAAAATTAAATATGTCAAGACACAAACTATATAACTTGAAAGTCAATAATTTATGATAAACAAAACAGCCCCCCCAACACACTCACACATTCCTAAGAAATTTTATTTAAAAAATAAGAAGGTGCATGGATCTTTGATTCATAGAATCAGAAATCACAGAAGCTCCATGGTGCTCCCTGATCAAAGTTCTTATTCCATGAGTGGATGCATATTTCCCCTGAAATTACAGTAATTTCAGAGTATTAGTTAAATAATAAATTTCAGTCATCCTAACTACTTCTGGGGGGGAAAAACAGCATATTAAAAGAAAAATAATATAAGATCAAAGACGCAATGGCTTAAACACTCCCAGCCTAACCCTTAGATGGTTCACCCCCAAATGCAACTTACAAATACCATTAGGAACTCTATTACTAACTTTTATTACCCCAACTAGAAAAATGGACATTTTCAGATGAATATTTTACTTTCATCTAAATCTGGTTTTTAAATTAAATCAGACCTCATAATATATTGTCTGAGGGCCATTTTCACTTTGAGGCCTCTCTCCAAACCAAAATGAAAGGTGTCAAAACTGTCTTGGTGTCTTCTCACTGCACCATATCCATGTCTCCATGGCTACATGCATGACTATGGAGCCCTTGGCTGAGCCTAACCCCGAAGTCACTCTGTCATCTCACTTTAAAAGGTTTGGAAACTGATAAAATTAATATATTGTTTGTGCCAGTTTAAAGTAGATATTCATTATATAAAGTCAAACATATCCTAATCAATCCACAGGTTCTCAAAAAAATTATGGTGTCCAAAAGCCTGTCGTGCGAGCTAGACAGGAGAGGTAAGCACTTGGAACTATAAACTGGCTCTAGGTGAAAGAGGCAACTATTGCTGATGAGGTGACGTCCAACTCAGTAGGAAGAACGCAGACAACAGATGGTAACGCAAGCAAACATTTGGCCTCCTGACTGCTCAACACAAAGTACCTAAGGTGCCTCTACAGGCAGTACTCTGAAACTCAGTGAAGGAAATGATAAATCTGTCACTATGTTCTGTCCTAGCTGCAGAGCCAGTGTTTAAGAAAAATGTTCCCATTCTCAGAAGGGGAGAGAGATGAGCAGAACAGAAAATCAGCCTTAGACAGATTCTGCTACTGGTTAGATGGCACAATCAGAACTTGGGCACTGGTGACAGAGATGGAGAGAAACCTGGTAGGAATGAAGATCAAACTATATTAAACTGGGGACAGATTTGGAGTAGGAGTCAGTCTAGTAGGAAAAATTACTTGTTCTTGAGTCACTAGAAAGTTTAAACATTCTAAACTATTTTTGACTGAAGTCTGGTTTGGTCCTAGGGCCTAGAACATGGCAGAGGGAGTGTATTAATGAGGTAAAATATCTCAGAATTCAGGAACTGAGAATCTGGTAGATCTTAAAATTTGGAAAACTCCTGATTCCTTAATAACGACTTGACCTTAACAAGCTGACACTTGGAATGCTCTTATTCCTGTCCTTTGAGCTTTTAACATTTCAATATAATCCCACAACTGATTGAATAGGAGAATTGGACTTAGAGAATACCTTAAAATTTAAAAAGTAAATTCAAGCCCTGGTTGGTGGTACAGTGGATAAGGTACGAGCCTGCAAACCCAAAGTTCGCTGGTTCGATTCCCAGCCAGGGCAACATAACCAGGTTGCAAGCCAGGTCTCCAGCCAGGTCTGTAGCTGGAGGCAGGTGAAAGGCAACCATACATTGATATTTCTCTCCCTCTCTGCCTCTTTCCCTTCCCCTATCTCTGAAAAGTAATAAATAAAATCTTTTAAAAAAATAATAAATTTAATCTTGAAAGGATTGCACAAAAGAAAATGAGAATTATAGACAAATGAGAATGCAAGTCATTCCTCCTATTTTTCCTGCATTTGCTGAGCTCTTACTTAATGCATTGTAGCAAGATCAAGGCACAGGACAATAACTAAAACTGGTAGTAGAAAAAAAGCTTTTAAAATATTGCTCTATTTAAACTAACTTTATCATAGGCCACCAGCCTCATAGAAAGATAAGACACAGATAACTACCAGTTTTTAAAATAATTTTTAACTTAATCTTTTTTGCATGAATTTTGCACTAATATCCAGACCATTCAATGTCCAATTGGCATTGCTTTTCCCAGCTTTTCCCTACTTCCTAATATGATATTTGGATTCCAAAGGAAATAATGAGACAGTTTATTTTCTGACTGTTAGTCTCTTGCTTTTGCTTATCTTATATACCTGGCATATTCTCTGGTTGATGAATTCAGAGGCCGATAAAGAACTTGAGGTGTTTGTTAGCACTGACATTCTATGATTATAGTCCTGGGATCATAGTTATTTTCACTGGTCCTTTGTCATCATCTCTATTTTGCAGCCACTATACATCTCTGACTCTTGGATACAGCCTCCATGTGTTGCCTCACTTAAGATGTCAATTTTGCCTCTATATTCAGGGTCACCTCACTCTTTAAAATGGAAACTTCACAGAGGTTTACAATTTCTTACCTCCACTACTTTGCTCCTTCATGTGTGTTACTAAGGACTTCTAGATTGCTGATATGTCAATGAAAGTCCACAGGGAGGTACCATTTGTATTGCTTGCATTTCCACCTGAACATCGGCCATATATAAATGCTTCAATATGCCCTCATAGTTAGACAATGAGGGTTCTACCTATGAGTTGGTGGTAAAAGCTAAAACATATCATTCTGGTGCTCTATCCTTTTTTTCTATATTCATCTCACCACAACACCTGAAATATCATACAAAGATTCTGTTAGTGGAAAAGAAAATCAATAAATATAAATTAATTAATTTTAAAAAGATTTTTCTTCAGCTAGCTAAGTGGTTTAGAGGTAGTAAATAGTGGATACGAACATTTCATTGGCTCATATATCCTCAGTTTTCTCAATGCCTTAGCTTTAACACAAACTCAAGTTTCAAGTTTCTAAGTTTTCTTCTGATACATTGTTTGATTTAAGGAGGATGGTTAGATTGCCATCTTTATGTAGAATGAAAAAACAACTGAACATTATATATTTTTCTTTTGGCTTTCTCTTTTAGAAATTTCAAACCTACTCAAGGTAGTAAAATATGTACTCATACCTTTTGGGAAAGGGTACAAAACAAGGAACAAGAATGAAAAAGTAGTTCATATATTTTAAGTGTAATGTACACTTGATTAGTTACATACATTTATCATCTTTCTGAGTAGTTCAATAAGCTCATTAAATTATAAACAACTTCTCTCATCAAATTAACCACTGATTAAACATTTGAGAAATACACAGTATAATTTTAATTCTTTATTTGGGCTATTGGTCACCTTCCCATATATGAAATTTCTGTATTTAATAATTTTACTCTATCTCTATGATCATTTCTTCTCTCATTCTTCCACAGGGCTTCTTATTTCAAAAACCACATCTTAGGCTTAAGTTTTAAAATCATATGGGTATTAGTTATATAACTAAAACTTCAAACTCAGTATGTCAAAGCCATATGAAAATATCAAAAGTCATACTCAAAATATTATGTAAATTAAAACTTTATTTTTAACATTGACACCTGTACTTAGTTTTTAAAAACAGTACTGCATGGTTTACATAGAAAAATAGCAATCTCTTACTAAACCAAACAACATTCCTAAATCCTGTTTTCCAAGGTCAATCATTTCCCACTTTTTCAGCTAGTTTGATTATTTGACTCTTTCTATAAAGTGCACTTATACAACTATGTTAGAGATTTTCAGTTGTGTCATATATTTAAATTCCAAAGTATTTATGTCCTATGTCCACCCTCTAAGGTATAAAAGATAATTAAATGGAGCTATTGTTAGGACCATAGCTGTTTGGGTATTCTGTCACTGCAGTCAAAAGTAGCCTTAAATAGCACATGCTGACCACACTATTTGGGAAATTTTATCTTCTGCCTCACTAACTAATTACCCACAGTCTTTAAAACTGAAGTCTTTTCTTCCACTGGAGTCTATACTATCACTTTTGTCTTACACACACACACACACACACTCACAATTTGTACTGTTTTTCCATAACATCACAGGATTATCTTTATCATTACTTTCATTTCATTATGTTAACATTTTAAATTGTTAACCACTTGCCTGATCTTTCTAAGAAACTCTAACTACTAAACAGTATAGTCAAGGGTCATTCAACTCTATTTCATAATGGGTAGAAAACTAGGAAAAAGTTTTTAGAAATCATTCAATACACATGTACTGAGTTGCATACTTCAGAGTTCCTTGTTCCAGTGTTTGTTAATATTTTATTTTTTACCTCAAGTACCTCACCCTTCCATCATAAACAATAGCTCACTACAACCAAGAATCTCAGAGAAATTGGTAAGGGGCATTCATTCTATTTATAACTAAGTCATATTTTTGAAACAGAAAGAAAGGTATATGTACAATTTGAACCTTTCTTCCTCCAGATGATTCTAACACACCCCAAATGACTGGAACCATCCTAAATATCCCATCCAAAGATAAGTGAGTTGCTTAATCCCAAATTTTTATCTCTATAACAGTCTCTTAACTGAACTCAAAATCAAGCTTACACATATGCACTTCAGAGTCAAAATTCCCCAACTTCTTTGTAAAACCTGCTACTTTTTATGACATACTATCTTTGCTAACAAACTCATCCTTTAACTAGTCACTCTGTTCAGAATCTTGACAATCACTCTTAGGTTTCTCTCTAGTATTAATTATATACAATCTATTGTCAAATTCTAGTTCAATTTTAGCTTCTAAATTTCAAAAATCTATTAAATTTCCTTTATTCTTACTGCCAATCTATTGGCTGAGCCTGTGTCAATCCCTTACCTGAATTCTAGGGCCTCCTGTGCACCTCTAGTCTTGCTTGACTTCATAATGCTGTCAGAATGAGATTTCTGCCATGAAAATCTTATCATGCAACTTGCTTGCGTAAATGCCTTTGAAGACACGTGGTGGGGTGGGACATAATAAATCTTAGTTGTATTGCTGACTCATTCTAAAGAGTTATCTCAACCCAACTGATAGGAGTGATGCAATACAAGGTATCAACTCATAAGCATCAGTTAAATATGCCTAGACAAATAGCTACTCATGATGAAAAATAATCCATTTCAAACAGTGGCTGTGGTGCAGCCTTGTGGATAATATTATCACCCGGTGAAGCTTGTACTTCCTCTATGGATGGTGCTTCCTTACTGCTCTCTGGGATGTGTATCCAATCTCCCACCAAGGCTGCGCAGGCTCAAGAGCAAAGGGTTGAGTGCTGACAGCTTCTTGAAGTTTCTTCACCTTTGGGAAAAGGACAGAATCGGTTCTAGATTTGCCTCTTGCTGAGCAGCTCCAGAAGTCTGGGTTTCTTGGCTTTATTTCAAGGTCCTTCACACTGTGGAGACTGCTTGACTACTGCACTCCCTTCTTCACTACAGCAAGAGATTATAAAACTCCAATTTATGACCTAAAGAAGCCTGCGAGCAGTCTTACAATAGGAATGTAATTGGGGATGGATGACAGAAAAGAATGCATTTGTATAAATGCATATGTAAATATGCATTTAAAGAAAGCCTCCCAACCTCAAGATGAAGATGAGGGTGAAATATTTCCGAGACCAGGCAACACCGATACAGGGTTTCTGTAAACAGCCCCAGGCTCTCAGTTCCTTTGTACAGAACATTTTCACTCCTGCAACCATTAATCTCACATTGTTTGACTCCTTCGATAAGCAAGTGTACCAAAGGAGCAATTGGCTAGAGGATGCTTGCAATCTCCTTGGAGTTACCAAATGAACTAAAAATCATCCATCTGAAAGGGATTTATTTCAAAACACAGATTTTTAAAAAGAGAATTGTGACACTCTGCTTGTGATTTTATTTTTGACATACCGTGAAACATGACAACCCTGCCATTGGTGATGGCTACTCCTATGGTAACCTTTTCATTTTTGTTTCCTTTTCCACCTTAGCTACATTATTCTCACCCACTCTAGTTTCTACTTATTTTTTCTCTTTCTTTCTGTTAATGATTCATTCATCCCACAGTTGATTTTGTTTTCATGATAACTGAGGTTTTCACATGAAAATAGTCATTGCTCTTAACCCTTAAAAAGGGTTTGCTTTAGCCTATTCTGTTCAAATTTAAGTTGTAGCAATTATACTTCAAACAATATCAACCATACGAAACTCACCAAAACATAAAAGCTTTCAAATGTTATAAGCAAACAAATGACTATTATAATAAAAAAATTATTTTGCCCACTCTCAATTTAATTAAATGTATATACTTGTTCTACATTATGAATGGCTCCCTTTTACCTATAGATGACATTGTTTTTATTCATTTAAAGAAAAATCATAAAACTATATAAAGTGAGAAAGCAGGATATCTCAATGTATTATTCTTACCTCTAAATTCTTATGATCATTTTCACTGTTTTCTATTGGTTAAATTTTTAAAAAATCAGATCTACTTTTAATTCCATTAGATTAATTGCCTAGAAAGAAATAAAAAATGTCCTTAGCTCAGAATTTATGGATTGAATTCAGGATGTCTATGAATCCTTTGATTGTATACACTCAGTCCTTCTTATGAGTGACAAACCAGAAGCATCATTTTGATGACTACTTACTGTTGTAGACTGCGATTCAATGATGTGCAAATAAACTACTAAACAGCGAGGAAGGAGCTCTTTGCTTCTCAGACCGAATTACAATTGTTGATTTTTATGTCTTGTATTTCTCAACACTAGGTGTTAAATATTAATGTTTTACTTCATCTCTCATTCTCAGTTTCCCCTATTTGCTTCCCTCACTCTCAATGGATTTCTAATAGCCTGTTAGCAGTTAAGTATGGGTAATCCAGATAACCAAAAAAGGAAATAAATATATATACACACACACACACAGCTTATCCCAAAAGTATTGAGCCAATGTCAATATAATTAAAAGTTTGTTATAATTATATACATATATATGGATATGTAATTTCTCTTTAAATTTCTCATGTACGTGGGGTTTTAATACATACACAGGTAATGAAATTTGGTTATTTTCTCTTATTATTCTCTCTCATGTCAGCTTAATTACTAGATCAGCCAAAGGAAGCTGGAAGGGTAGGAAAATATTTCTCCCTCAGAGTGGAGTTGGTAATATTTTGCGCCTTCGTGTTAGCCTACAACTGGTGCCTGTAATAAATCATTTATATTATGATAGACATCTTTTATTTTAGACATAAATAAATATTTACATTATGATAATTTGCCTTTGTTCTCTTCTCATTTTATATATACATGCCAAGTAGATGGTACCAATAATAAATCTTATTTTTAAAATGTATTAAAATCTACATGAGAAACAGTGCATCTTTTACATTTGTATCTGTCTGAAAATATTTATGGTAATTTTCAAAATACTCAAACTATTTTGATTCTACCAAATGTTTTAGAAACACATTTCTATGATCCATTGTTATTCAATAGATGCCAAAGAAAAATCTCAATTAATTTATCATTATTTGTGTCAATGAGTATTAATGGTACTAAAAAGAGGAGGCCTGTTCTGCCTGATCATCATTTAAGCTGAATTTCACATTTGGAAGGTAGAAAACTCTTTATTCCTTAGATTTGTAATTCTTCTCAATGAATGATGCACTTAAACATAGGCATATGCTAATATTGCAACTTATGTAAGCACTCCTGGATGAGGTCCAGAAGCCATAATCCCAAAGACAATAGTTTTCCAACCAACTTTTTCCTGACTCTGGGGCGACCCTCAGGTGCTGGGCCAAGGGCACAGATCCCAGCAGCTGTAGTAAATACGTAACCCCAAACTGCAGGAACTCCTCATAGGAGGGAAGTAAACCAGCAAACGTAGGTCCCAGAGGGAAACTTTTCCCCTCAGGCTTGGCCTATTCCTGGTACTATTTATTACACAGTTTTGTTTTTCTTTCATTTTCATACATAGTAGCCCACTGAGCCATGTCATAGCCTGAAGAAAATAAAAGATCAATAATGCTTGCTGCATCTTCGTTTAAAACTTTTCTAGTTCATTCATACCTTTTTGCATTCTGCAACAATTTAAACTTTTCAAAATAGGATGTGTCTTGATTACTGCTTGTTGTTTGTTGGTTGTTAGATGTCCCCTAAGTTTTCTATCTGAGGCTGCCACCGTATCTGTTGACTAAATACTAATTCAGTATCATTGGGGCGAAGACTAGAAATCTGTATTTTGAAAAAAAAAAAAAACTTTTTTCAGATCGTTGTCCATGGGTTCCTGTATGGCAACTTATAGATTCAGCGGCACCTGTATTGGCTCACCCTAGATGGTCACATGTGACTAGAGAGCTCTTCACAGCATGTCATAAAGCCTCTTTTTGTCCCTCTTTCAAAGACTAAGTTAATAGGAAGTGTTGAGTAGATTTGTATTAATTGACATTGACATGGTTATTTGTGACTTTTCATCTGTTCCTATAGGAGCTGGAAAAATAATATTCAGAAAAATGATTCTTAAGAAGTCACTGCATCTTTATGGATTTCTTTTCTATTTCATTGCTAAGACTTTTCAAACTGTCATCGTTTTCATTTTGAAATACCCATAAAAGTAAAAAGGCCAGGGGCAAGGTAGAATGAAACATTATGCTTTCCTGTTAGCATAATGTGGATATCAATTATAAACAGTCAAAATATGGTGTTGGAAAACACTTAATAGTTTGTTTTGCATTTTAAAATATTTGTTAAAATATTTATTGAATACCTATTCCTGGGTAAGATTGCAAACAAACAAAAACATATTAGGAAATAATAAATAATCTAAGCTGAGATCTGGTAATGTAATGCTTGAAAAATAAACCCAGGGGAACTATAAAATATGTATTAGTTCAAAACCAAGTTAGATAGTCTAAAAACTTTAAGGCTTCATGGGAGCTCATTAATGCATGGAAATTTTGGCTACAAATACATTATTTCCAATATATAAACTAAAGGTAATTTTTAAAAGATTTTATTTTATTATTTTTAGAGAGAGAGGAAGGGAGACAGGCAAAGAGGGAGAGAGACATCAATGTATGGTTGCCTTTCACCTGCCTCCAAATATGGACCTGGCGGGAGACCTGGCTTGAAACCTGGTTATGTGCTCTGGCTAGGAATCAAACTAGTAGCCTTTCGGTTCATAGGCTGGTGCCTTATCCACTGTGCTACCAGCCAGGGCTTTAAAGGTAACTTTTAAAAGTCACAAAACTTATACATGAAACAAATGAAAAGCTGAGTTTCACATCACAAACTTTAAAAATCTGTTAGAGGAGTCCTGGCTGGTGTGGCTCAGTGGATAGGTGCTGGTCTGCAAAGCCAAAGGTTGTTGGTTCGATTCCCCAGCCAGGGCACATAACCAGGTTGCAGGCCAGGTCTCCAGCCAGGTCCCCAGCTGGAGGCATGCGAAAGGCAACCATTCATTGATGTTTCTCTCCTTCTCTGCCTCCTCTCCTTCCCCTCTTTCTAAAAATAATAAATAAAGTCTTCCAAAAAAATTGACAAAAGTTTTGCACCACACCACAAATTGTGACAAATCATAAAGAAGGTTTTGGGGAAAAGGGAGTAAGTTTAACAAAACAAGGAAATACAGGGGCAGGGAATTAAACATCCAGGCTTTTATCTCTTTCACATTTGTACATGCAGAATAAAATATCAGGACTTCAATCTCAGTTGAACCAGGAATTCTCATGCTCCTATAAAAGCACTAATTCTGAAGTCTTTGGGAGATCTTAAGAAAGCTGTGAGGTGAAGAGACATTACTACAGTAACCACTCACTCATTATAAAAATCCTAACTATTCAGTCATCTACATCTCCACTTCCTTCCTCCCATCCCCACAGGAAAAGGGACAAGTGATAAAGGCACAGCCAGGAGACAGGGACAGATGCTGAATGCAACTGCATGGAGTTTCATTTCACCCACAGCAGAGGCTGAATTTCTCCCATATCCTGAGAACTGTGCTGGGAATCAAATTGAATTCACAGATAAAGCCTCCATATCCATCTCTACAAAGTTTCAATGCCCCCTTTTAATAGTATATACAGTATATACAAATTTGGCCTAGTCAAGTTCAGAATAGCTGTTTAGGGTTAGGTTGATTGGATTCACGGTGGAGAGCAAAGAGCATCTTTTCTCCTCTGTGATTGGAAGTATACATTCCCTGGTGTTAAAGCAAGACTGAAATGTAATAAATAGGTAGACTCAAAATCTTTACATCATTGACTTTCACCAGAGTAACCTATAAATACTAATGCATTAACTTGGGTAATTATCTGTTACAATTTCACAACACATCTCCTCAGGAGTGTCCAGTCTCCTGTTTCTCTTCCTTGGTTTAGTCATGTTATTGTCCCTTTGCTCTGTTCTAGCTCTTAGTTATTAGCATTCTACACTCCGCAGTGAGGTGGCATGTTCACGCCATAGTTCTCTACAAAGCGTAGGCTGATTATGCTTCCCACAAAATACCTCCAGCCCAAAATTTACTTTTACTTATACTGATGTCTAACCTTGACAGAGAAATCACAGCCTCTCTAAAGTCCAAAATTAAATTGAGTTTATCCTTCAGTTTTGTTCCTTATGTTCCTTACCAGTCAGTAACTTACCCACCCAGCCTCCCAAGCCTACAATCATTCTTCAGTCTCCCCCAAACCATGAGAGGGAAACAGAATTGACAACCACAAAACATGTTAACAACAATGCGTGGGTAAACAAATTTATGCCATTGCTCACTTCATTTCATTCATTTATAGTAATTAAGTACCATAGAGCTAAATGACCAGAACAATTGAAAAAAACTGAATCGCATAAGTTTTATATATGGATTATTGCTTTTTATTTCTTTTAATCCAAATGTTTAATGATTTTTTCTAAAAATGTACCAAAAATAAAAATACATTTCAGACATTATTAATTACTTTTGTGTAAAGAATAATACTTTTGTATTGTCATCAATATTTCCCATTTTCAGGGCATCTGCATGTAAAGATCTTTGCCAAGGAACCAATTACTGTTTTTATTGCTTTTAGGTAATTTATGCTTCTATTAGGAGATCTATTTCAGATGAGTTTATTCATCAGCATATGCCTAATAGAGTTTAGGCACTTTGTCAATTTTGCATCTTGTCATGTAGTTTCCTACCTTTATTTAACTAATTCCCTATAATCATTGTGTTCCACTTCTAAACCAAATGGGAAACTGTACCAAGTGTATGTCTAGAATGTGGAGCTAATGTATTCTCTTTAGTATCCGATTCTCTCTAATGATTAGCTGCTAATATAATTTCTTAGGCACTTTAGTAATCCCCGCTGGGCAAAACAACAGTTTATTTGAGTGAGGAAGGTAGGGGAAAAACCTCCTGTCTTCTCATCTTGGATTTTCTGCTACAGAAAAAGGCTAAGAAATAAAACTTCTCCAATGAAGCCTAGAGAGCTTTGCTTTCCCACCTGGGAGGAGAGTGCATGCATATTATACACAGGTGTCTTAATAAGATACCCTTTCTTTCCGAAAGGATAGTACACTTTAGGGATAGATTTCATCTGAAAGCTGTCTCATCCTTCTAAAAAGAAAGTGGCTTTTAAAGATAAATGTCCCTCACTTATATGTTCGCAAATCTGCCACCATAACCCAGAGATAAAAGCAGACAGAGCAGAGAACTGTCAGGAGATTTTGTATCCTAGTCAAAACCAAGTCTCCTCAGAAATATTATGGATAAAGACCTTGTACTTTGAGGAAAACTTGGAGCAAATTTATTGAAGAATGCACCGCTATCAGAAATGAAAGCTAAAAGAAGCAATCTTTTTTTTTTTCATTTCAGTCTCTTATTATTTTATTTTTTTCTGTCTCTTAGAACAGTCATCTACTGACACCTACTCTCTAAGCTTGCAGGCAGCTAAAGTGGGAAACTGTTATTTAAATGATGAATATGAGCAGAAAAGAAAATACATAAAGCATATCAATGATGAAAAATCAGCATTGCTAAAGGAGATTTAGATGGATGCTGATCAAGAGAAATTTTTCCTTAGGCATACATGGCTAAGATTTTCATTTTTGTTAGTGAAGAAGAATTGAGACATAATAGCATATTCATTGTGTAAAATATGCATATGCTCTTATGTGTTCATTTTATATATTTATTATAATTATAGTGTGGTTCATCCTATCTCAAATACTTTTATGTTCTCCTTATAATTTCAACATTCTAGTGACAAAAGTAGGAAGATGAATTAAGTGAAACATACTTGGTGAATGTTGGCTCCCCCAAAATATTACTTAAAAACCTGTTAACAGACAAAGCTAGGTATGCATGATCTCAGTCAGGATGTGTACTACTGCTACCATGCTAAATCTTAGTAGCCTCTCAGGAAAAGAAAGGTGAAATAAAGACATTCATACGGTTTTTTGTTTGTTTGTTTGATTTTAAGTTTTGTGAATGAGAAATTTTTTTAAATTTTCAATGACAGTTGCATTCAATATTATTCTGCATCAATTTCAGAAGTACACCATAGCAGTTAGATAATCATGTACTTTACAAAGTGGTATCCCTGATATTTCAAATACCCACCTGTCCCCATATACATAGTTATTATGATCTTGTATTATTGACTATATTCCCTAAGCTCTACCTCTTTTTATTTTTTAAGATTTTATTCATTATTTTTAGAGAGAAGAGCAGGGAGGGAGAAAGAAAGAGAGAGAAACATCAATGTATAGTTGCCTTTCACCTGCCTCCAGCTATGGGCCTGGCTGGAGACCTGGCTTGCAGCCTGGTTATGTGCTCTGGCTGGGAATTGAACCAGCCACCTTTGGGTTCGCAGGCTGGTGCCAGTCTAATGAGCCACACCAGCCAGGGCTACTTCATTTTTATTTTAATTTATTGTTACTTATTACAGTTGTCCCAATATTTCCCCTATTGTACTCCTCAGCCCAGCCTCAGCCCCCACCCCTACAGTCAATCCCCACACTATTGTTCACATCCATGGGTCACTCATACGTGTTCTTCAACTAAACCCTTCTCCTTCTTTCCATCATTATCCCTCTCCTACCTCCCCTCTGGTC
This sequence comes from Noctilio leporinus, assembly GCA_004026585.1. Classification (NCBI taxonomy): domain Eukaryota; kingdom Metazoa; phylum Chordata; class Mammalia; order Chiroptera; family Noctilionidae; genus Noctilio; species Noctilio leporinus. The sequence goes on along the minus strand of PVIW01000336.1, from coordinate 195,998 downwards.
ACTTTCAGCCTGTTCCATGTTTCCATGCCTGTTGTTCTATTTTGTTCATTACATTTCTCTTACAGGTGAGATCATATGGTATTTTTCTTTCACTGACTGGCTTATTGCACTTAGCATAATATTCTCCATTTCCATCCATGCTGTCCCAAAAGGTAAGGGAATTCTGCTTCGTAGAATTCCATTATGTAATTCAGGGGTCCCCAACCCCCAGGCCACTGACCAGAACAACCTAAATCCAATAAAATAATGGTAAGTCTCCAAAAGAAGCAAAAACTATTCAAAGTGAAGCATATTTGAAATGAATGGTCAGTGGAAAGGATTAGATCGTGACAGCAAATTGACTACATACACCTTTTTTCTGTCTTCTGTGTAAATTCATTTGAAATGACAGAAACGTTTTTAACTGTGGAAGTGCATAATAGTGCTGAACAGCAAGAAACAGTGTCAAAAGTGCAAGGAGAAAGGACTGAAACCACTCTGAAAGAGAGAAAGCAGATAGGGCTGGATTGACAAACAGGCAGGACTAGGGGTCATCTGCTGCAGACCCTGCACCAGGAGGGCTCCCACGGGGGCAGGAGTATTTGAAAGGCTGCTCCAGACCCTTCCTCTGAGGGGTCCTTCAGGATCCTGGGGAAATTAAGTGAGAAAATGCCTTTAGGGTTACTGAAAAAAAGGGCATCCCTCCTCTTCCCATTAAAAAAAAATCAGGGCACCTACAAATCATGACAATGTACACCATCTAAATTAGTATTAGTAAATGAAATAAGAATAACATAATGGATATTCAAAATGTGTATAATTTAAAGAAGAGAGGCCTATTAAAGGAAAAAGAAATGGAATCATGCTGACTTTTCTTATTCATTGGGAACCTTCTATCCACATATTGATAGAAAAATAAATATGTTAATATAAAACAGACACCAAAGGAATATGAAGATGATATATGATTTCAGTATACTAAAAAAAAATGAATAATAAAAGCATAAAATACAGGGAAAATCAGAAAAGAAAAATCAATTCAGAAATAATATCATAAAAGAGTAAATCAGTAAGGCTTCTTCCAAACATAAGAATGATTATGATACATTTGAAAGATATAAATGTCCACCCTTCAAGGTACTAAATTTCTTTCAAAAAAAAAGAATTCTGACTCAATTCAGTGAATATACAACTAAAGATGGAAAATAGAGAAAGGAGGAGGGAAAAGAGAAGTGTCCAGAAAATCCTAGCAAAATCAATCAGGTATAAAAATATTAAAAAGAACCTAAATAAAATGCAATGAAAAAATAATAAAGCAGAATAAATTGCAGTGTTTTTCAATCAACTTAGAAATGTTCCACTGACTTAAAGATTTATAAGTGGTATGTCAAAATTCACCAACTCAAATACACAGCAGAAGGGTTTCTCTTTTTTTTTTCATCTAAATAGATAATAATATAAATGATGCAAGAAGGATATAAATGAGTGAGAATGGTGGGCAGCACAACCATTTTAAAACATCATGCAACCAATACAAAAATGATTTGTTGATCCATATCTAGTTATTAACTGCCAGTGCACAAATAATACCTGAATTGTGCAAACAAACTTCAAAAGACATGAAGCAAAAACCTGATAAAAACTCAAGAAAAACAGAAAATCCACAACTGTAGTGGGAGGTGTGACATGTGAGGTCTGTCCTGAAAGCATCAGCCAAGCAAACTGTTTTAATTATATTGATTCAATACTTTTGAGACAGACTTCATCCCAGTAGTCACGGGAAGGAATCCTATTAAGATGAAAGGGACGAACTATCAAATGCTGCTAATAGGTAAAGTTAGGTGGGAGCTGGAAATTCACCAAAGGTATTAGCAGCATGAAGGTCACTAGTATCCCTAACAAGAGCTATTTTCAGCAAGAATGGAGACAAAAGCCTCATGAAAGTGAGCTCAAAAGAAAATTAAAGCATGATTGAAGACTGCTAGTACAGAAAAATTCTTCAAAGAATTTTACAAATTCAAAGGGGTGCTATCCAGAGAAAAATTGGCATTAAGGGACCACTGTGGGGGGGGGGGGGCAGTGATAGAAAGTAATAATAGAATTGGGGTAAATATATGCAGTATATTTTATTTTGTTCCAATATTTTGCAATAGGAATGCATTCCGGTATTGTTTTTATCATTTTTTTTAAGAATTAAGATATTAAAAGTATTTTGTTGCTGGTTTGTATTTTTGTAATTGTAGAAATAGTTTGGTTGCATGCAGAAAAGTAAACTGCTTGAGCAATGATTTTATGTGAGAAGGAACGGGATGTGGCACACATGAGCTGGTGTTAGAAACAAAAAGTTCAATCACTGGAATGGGAGGGAAGAGACGGTGCATTGTCACAAATGGAGATGGTTGGCTACACAATGATGGGAACATAATGAAGTTCTCTGGTGGCTTTATTCATTCAATGAAATGAAATCAACTTAGAGTGAAGACGGGAGGGACATATTGGAGACTGAAGAAGAGAGGAATAAATATAAAATCGTTATCTGATTCTAGAAAGTACACATTAGTGTAGCTAGTTCTAGTTAAGAGCCCATTAGAGGTTAGAGATTATGGATTGAAAGTGAGGCCAACAAATTGGTTGTGGCTTTTCCTGCAGCTGCATTCAGTGACACAAGGTTAAACATGGAATAGGTGGAGAATTGGCTGTAACTTAGGTTGTGGCTCAGTCAGAGGAGGATGGCAGTGAGCGAAAGCTCAGGAATCATGATATACCCAAGAAGTGGTCACTGTTATTGGCCAAGGAATAAAAATGGGGGAGGGGAAGGAGGTAGGCACAACTCTATAAAGACACTTAAAAACATTGAATTTATACCTTGATTAACAAATTATATGCAATACGAACTACACCTCTATAAGCAGCTACCAAAAAATTAAGAGAGAGGAAGTGGAAAGGAGAGGGAGGAAGAGGAAAGAAACTGAAGAAATGGAATGGGCAGAGCCCAGCAATCTAAAATTCAATTTGAGGAACATTTCCTCAAATGTGTCCTCCTGTTTTCCTAATGTGCAAGGTTTGGTGACTTCCAAATGGAAACTGTTGTAAACTCTTTATTAATTCATGTTTTTAGATGCTGTACATATACAGTGGTAATTTTTACATTTTGGGCTAGAATAGATATTTTTATCCTAATAAGACCACACCAATAAAAATATTTCAGATGCTAAGAAAACTGATTGGCAGTTCCAGAAGCTAGGTGAAATATCATTAATGGTTTGGTGGGATTGCAAGGATGAGTTGAAGAAAAAATAGTTTGGCATCCCTCATGTTCAATCTGTGCAGAAATCCTATGTCAGCTGATTCCATGTTTCCTGTGCAGGAACTTCTAAGACAATGCTGGACCTTGCTCCATCCCTATAATGTGCCTTCCCAGGGTAGAAGTGATATATCTGACTGTAAAATTTAGAGAACTAGCCTTTACCTTCTTCTATAGGAAACCTACATACCCCAGAAAGCAAATGTTCTTTCTCCATTTTCTCCATGCCTTAATTTTATAGACAAGGTCACTCAAAGTAGGAAGCATGAAGTATTTCAGTGGTATCCATTTCTGGACAGCACAGCTGGATTTCACACAGCTCATAGACAGAAGAACTGGACATTGACCCTGGTTATGTGGCTTTATCACTTGTTATCTTAGGAATTAGACTACACAATGTCTATGAGGTTATGTCCAGAAATTGGAATGAATACCCTACATAATATAAAATAAATGAGAAAAGAAACCTCATCTCCTTGTTTGACAGTGTAAAGAAACTAAGAGTTAACTGAGATATAATAAGTTGCCCTGTTTTTGCTTTAGTTTTAATCTGGAAGTCACATTGTTTCAACACTTCATACCACACCAGGCGAGAGGTCTGTTCAATGAACTTGATGCTTCAGGTTCCAGAGAAACAGGAATTGAATACATGTAATAGGTTATTTTCAGAGAGTGGATCAAGATAGATCAAGGATCAGAATATAACAGGAGCAAATTTTGAGGCACTCAATGAAACTTCATTGAGTTCGCCAAGTCTCTACAGGATCGTAAGTATACTAGAAGTCAATGAAATAAGAGGAAAATGTGGCTTCAAGGGAAAGGAGGCAAACCATTTGAGAATAGAGCCATGGAAGTTAAGAAAAGGGGTGGAAAAGAGGAAGGAAGGAAAAGCGTGCATTCAGAATGAGACATTGTATAACTGAGGGATATAGATTTTATCATGAGACCCAACGGAAGACATGATTAAAAATTAATCAGAGAACAGACGATCGATGACTTTGTTTTAACTCACCACAGTTAAACAGCATTCTGAAAGTGATTCAGCTGTATTCAAAGAAGGGGAAAAACAAACAGAGCGGATCTAAAAGACATCAGAACATAAAATTATTTTATTAGTTGAAAACACAGGATTTTTTGCCTTTTCTAACAAATTTGCCCCATCAATATTTCAAATGAGATTTTAAAATATTATATTTTTCTATGTATTTTTCTATAATATTTGCAAGATTAGAAAACATTTAAAGAGTGAATCAGGTTATTATTTTTTTTTAATGAGAATCTGTATTTTAGCAGTGATATGTATTTGGTTGTAAACTATGCTTCCTCACCATGGGGGTAGCAATTTGAACTAACAAACTCATTTTCACAGTTCAAAAAGGAGAAGAAATCTCAATACCAGCAAAATAAGCAAACAGCTCTCATTTATGTTTACAGGGTTTAACACCAATCAAGTTTAGCTCACACTTCCCTGAAATATATGATTATGCTGCCCAAGACAAATGGTAAGGACATAACCAAACAATGTGCCTAATTTGTTTCCTTATACAACTAATCCTGTGGAATGTTCTAGAATTGAATGAAAAAAATCTCTGCTGCTTGCCTTCCTGCAAATACGCTACAGATTAAATATTTCTTGGAAGCTTTTAATAAAAGACTGGTTTTAATTATATTCACTTACTATGCAAATTAGACTTGAATCATCCAATTCATTAATATCATATCTGGGGTAGCAAAATAAATACATCACCTAAATTTTACTTATCCTGCTTCGAGTTTTGCCCTATTACAGCATGTGAATTTTTAATTATGACACAAATTAACAGATTGTCTTATTACTTGATGTAATGTTAGTTGTTAGCTGAAGTAAAAACTTGCAAAAACTGTGGGTATGCAAAAGTTCCTTCTTTTGTTGACAGTAACAAGAAAAATCTCTTGATAAAGTTCCGTTTTCCATTTACAATTGTAGATTAGTCCTGAGCGTTTTTGCCTTCATTACAAGTGAATCCTTAATCACACAAAATGAATGCAGCATCACTTTTTGTTCTTGGGAATGATGCACTTTGTGATGAATACTTATTATCATAAATCTTTCTAAAAGAGCTCCTAATAGCATCCAATAACTTGTAACATCAGTGAGTAAAATTTAAAGTGTACTCTTGTCTACCAGCTTTTATATCTGAAGCTAGCCTCATCAATTTCCACAAGGACACGTTAAAACAAAAGCATGTAAAAACAAATATCCATACCATCAGTAATGCAAAACACATTTTCTACTCTTTTCTCCTTAAGACAATTCCACAATGCCCTTCATTTTTTTGTTTTTTACTTTTTCCCCTTGCTAATCTCATTAGAGCCTGCTTCTCAATAATTACTTTCTTTGCCTTTGTAAAGTAAAATAGGTGGCACCAGGGCGAAGTGAGAATGCAGATTTGCCTGAGATCAAACCCAGCTTGTTCCATAACATGTCTTTTTATTGCTTATCTTCATTTCTCTTAGATGTGTAGGCATGGTAGACGAAGAGACATGGGAGTGTGTACTCAGACTTATAGTACAGATGTCACCAGCGGACCAATTCAGAAGAACCCCATCACAGAAGATTTGCTGTTTCTTTTATAAAAGTAACTTCTACCTTTATATAGAAATCACATTTAAGAGAATGTTATTTCTGTTGTCATCCCTTTTTAATATACTGGAAAATATATATTAGTAATTTAAATTAATGCATATGTATTGTTTTATGCTCAGTGTGTATTTTCAGGATAACATTCTATCCTAAAGATTTTATTTAGAAACATGATCCCAAAGAATTTATATAGAAAAGTGAAACACAATTAACTATTACTAATACTATTTTCTTGACTGCAATAAAGTATAAAATAAAATGTCATTTGAATATTTTAAAAACACATTATAAATAGAATATATAAAATTATATATGTAGTATATATATATGCACATATGTAATGATTCAAATTTTATTTTAGAAATTATACAACTTATGTGTGTTTAATTCTACAGTTCAACTCATCTTTCCTACATGTGCATAAATTACACATGCATTTTTAAAATAGTTTAATTTATTCATTGTTTTTTGGATATGTTATGAACAAACTGTAATACTGATTTAGTTAGCTGAAGATATTGCTATATTAAAAAAGAAAACTTCCTGATGATATTGTCAGCAATATCAGCAGTGGTAATTATGTAGTGATATAGGAAGAAATGGAAATAATAAACAAAAATGTTTAAATTTAAATATTAAGAAGTACAGCCCTGGTTGGTGTGGCTCAGTGGATTGGCACTGGCCTGGAACCCCAAAGGTTGCTGGTTTGATTCCCAGCCAGGGTACATAACCAGGGTGTAAGCTAGGTCTCCAGCCAGGTTCGTAGCTGGAGGCAGGTGAAAGGCAACCATACATTGATGCTTCTCTCTTTTTATACCTCCCTCTCTTCCCTTATCTCTAAAAATAATGAATAAAATCCTTAAAAAATAAATGAAATAAAATATTAAGTACCAATTTCTAAGCATGTGATTGTCAACAGGGAATAAATGTTATTGTGAGTGTTATTATGTTCCTACTCTTAGACAGGGTACCTGAGGGTATTATAAATATAGCAAGAACCGCTGTGGGTCAAAGTGGAAGCTAAGCTGCCATGAGTTTCCTTCATCTAAATTCACCTTGGCAAGAAATAAGAACAGAGGAATTGTGCCACTGCTTTTTTATTACCATGAATAGCTGAGAAATAAATAGCCTTGGATAGATTTACAATGTACACTTCAGCCTAAGCTGTCCGCTAACCCTTCTCAAATTTTTCCCCATAATTATCTATAATGGCAGAGAAAGGTAGGTATTTATCTCTAGGGCTCGGGAAATAGAGAACAAAGAGCATAGTATTTCTGGGAAGCCTTTAATTTATCTAAAATTTCATACAATTGTGAATTCATAATATTATCTATTTACCTAATAGAAAAGCAATGAGTTTCTCAGTTAAAGCCTTACTCTCCCACAATGTCACTACTGATCCTTCATAAAGGTAAACCTATGAAAATCCTATGTGAGAGATCCAGTTTTGATATTTACTTTCAGATATCCGGAAGCCATGAAGTTCAAGGTTTTCAGTGTTGATTCTTCACTGGGGTTTCCATAATGTAATACAAATGTAAAAACAACAAAGTGAAAAATGTACATTTGTACAATAGCGAATACACCTGAAGATCTTTACTGGAAATTTTATGTTTCCATAAAATGTTTCATTTTTATGGATTTTATTCTGAATTACTTGATTAAAATTATTTTTAAAAATTATTGAAATACCATTGTAAATACATATACAGATGTTACTAGAGGCATATTTGAACTCTACATAGTTTAAAACAAAACTAAGTCTTTTTTAACATTATATTTTCAGATTTCTTGATGCTGTTAGGAGGATACTTGATAAGGAACAACAGGCTGAAAATCTAAATTGTTATTTTTTATCATATATTAGTTTCCATTATATTTTAATTTTAGCCAGTCTCTGTGATTCATGCTAATGAAATATACACTGAAAATATGTTTCATTATAGGCACTATTCTGTGGCAAATGACAACACTTAGTTATGCTAGTGTTCACATATAAACCATAATAAACCATATTCCTTTAAACATAACAAAATGTAGATTTCTTCCATGTTTTTGTCAAATTCTGAATTTAAAATGTTAAAAAGGTGCCTAAAGTTATCTATAATTTTTTAAATGTTCTGATAATTACTCTACCTAATAGATTTAAATGAACTATGTTATTTACTCTTCTATTTAAAATATTCATAATAGACTATTTCACCATGACATAATTTTTATTTTTACTGTATCTTCTTTCATTGAAATAAATGTGTAATTAGACCACTCACAGTAGGCTAATAACATCCTTTTTCAAAAAAGACATATCTTTCATCTTGTCGGCTTTATATTTCCCAGAATATGAGAAAACCTTGTTCACCCATGTAGTCATTGAACAGCTGATGCCCCTCAGGTCCTGGAGAGAGACTTAAAAAGAAAAGAAAAATTGCCCTCAAGGAAAGTTCTGTTTATTAGAGAAAAGAAGCAAGTTCCAAACATCGAAGGCTACCTAATACTAACTCATTCTTATTACTCAAGTAGGCATCTTACATGAACTGGCACTAACTTGAGTCTCATGAAAATCAGAAACACAACTCAAAGAAAACCTGGCCCCCATGCAGAGCCCATCCCTACTGTTGTACACAGCAGGCAGTAACCACAGAAGAAAAAGGACATTCAAACGAAGAAAATAAAACCTAAGTTTTCTGCAAAAGTTCAAGAAAATGCATTGGCATTTGGAGTAACGGGGCAAATGATATATTATTTTCATTTTAAAGAAACTTCACTAGCAATGCTGCTGAAAAGGAAAATGTAGGAGCCAAGGAGACCTATTCAAAACGTGTTTCATTGCAAACAGAAATTTTAAGGATCCAAATAAAGTGGTAATGAGAATATAGAGGAATGAATATTCTAGAATATTCTAGAAGATGGTTTAATGGGATGAATTAATCCCTTCTCTCACATTGATGCTGGGGATGGGAGAGAAGGCATAGGGATTTGCTTGTGTTGGCAGGCCAGGTAGCGGCTCTCTTCACTGAGGGGCTTGTAAGTAGGTACATGATGATTTTTTTTTTTTCAGTCATGTTGAACTTGAAATATCTGTGAACAATCCAAATGGAAGAAGTCCAACAAGAGGCTGGATGGATTGTCAAATTGAAAAGCGTGGCATGGCGGTACACAGTTCATAGTTACAGTGGTGATCACTGTAGCCAGTGATGGAGTTTAAATGGTGCAAGAGACATCAATGGGAAAGAAAGGAAGCAAATGTCAGGACCTCAGGGAACACCCATATTTAAGAACTTGGTGAGGAAAAAGGACACAAAATACAGAAGCTCCTTTTGTGCACCCACCAGACCCTGCTTCCCTGAACAAATGAACACTTACAAAGAATTTTCTTGGAAAGGTGTCCCTGCCCTTCAGTGATGCTATCACTGCTCAAAGCATTTTATTAGGTTCTCTTTTATCTTACCACTCAACTGGCAGCATTTTGTTTCAATATTATCAACGGTGACAAAGCTTCATCCTTTAACAATAAATGCTTTAAAAAAAAAAAAAAAGAGCTTGGACATTAACAAGATGTAACTACCTGGTAATAATTCTTATTTTCCTTCAAATGCATTATAAACTGACTGTAAAGGCAATTGCATTGTGAGAAGTTAAAATTAAAAGCCACTTTTTGATCAACTTCAAGAACGTATATGTTCTCCCAAAGTAATGGATTTGAAAGGCAAGTTAATATGTAAGTTTATTATTTCATTTATTAGATGATAGTAAAGCCTTATCCATTACTATATTAAATAATCTGACCGCTAAATAATGTTACTGAATCTATACAATGTAAGTGGCTCCTGTCCGTTATACACACCTGTCAACTGTCTTATTGAGATTAATGACTCAGTGCAAATGCAGACCCCATTTTAAAGCTTCGTTAAAATTCTTACATGCTCATACATTTTTAGACATTACTTTATTGCTTTGCACTACTGGCTAATCTTAATTTGTATGAGTTGTCTGTCTTATTATAAAAACGTTGAATGAACATGTCACTTGTTTTAATAGTTAACAGCTTTTGGCAACCTTTTTCTTCTTTCTCCCTTAAATTCTGTCCACTGCTGTAACTTATAGGCATTTCCAATGTAATTAGTGCTCAATCTAAGACATAGTTATTTATTTTAGAAACACTAAGTTGCAAAGATCACCTGCTATATACCAAGATGCCAGCAAATGGTAAGAGTAAAATATAATGAATTATGGTCTCTATCTTTGACCAACACATAGGACATAATATGCTAGCGGTAGCATAGAACAGCAAGTCATGAACTCTGCAAATAAACTAGTCAGATGACCAAGACTTCATTTTACCATTTACCATTCATTTTAAAGAGCTTTATGGTTGATATTTAGGATTCCTGGCCTCCGAAGCACAAGTTTAGAACAGCCTTACAATAGTAATGCTCTAACTTTATACTCCTAGCATATAGTCTATTATTATTATAACAGTCATTTGGTGACTACATGGGGGTGGGTACTTTGTTAAGATAAGGATAAGGTTAAGATACTTTATGCATTATACCCATGCAGGGGTCTTCTTAATTCTGAAAGTTAATTTATAAGAACAAAATATTCCAATTTTGATTTTAGTTCTTATTTTTCTTTTTGGCATGTAAACATTGAATTTGGCTTATGAAACATTAAGAAACATTTCTTTTTAGTATGACTTCAAATAATATGATCAATGTATCTAGAACCTTACCCTCTCCAGAGAAATAATTGCTAAAAAGATAATTTAAAATTAATAAACTGCCTGGGAGCATACATCAAAGTTTGGATATGATTATTCTCAAGTTAGCATTTGAAAATGTTCAAACAAAGGCTGTTTGACCTTGTACAAAAGATTTTTGATTGTGTAAAAGGTTAGATTGGTGAATGCTAAGATTTCTACTAACTCTAAGATATTGTGGTTGCTCCCAGCATAACTTAAACGAAAACTGTTAGTATTAAGTTCAACTTTTGCTTTCTATATAAAATCCTGTGCTAAGGTATTCTTATACATTAATTTAAGTGTCGCCCTTAAACCATGTGAACTCCTGGATTATGTTTAATTCATCTTTTTAGCTCCTGTAGAGCACTCAATAGACACACTTAGAAATGTTGGTCTTGTATCTTTATACACACACACACACACACACACTCAGGAAATCAGGTTCTGCTGCCAGTTACTGGTGAATTGCATTTAATCTCAATCACTAGATATTTGAAGCAATAAAATTTCAAGTTTCAGCCCTTTCTCCTGCAGGCCTACATATGTTTTTGTAACTGCCATGCCTTGCTATTCTTTTTTTTTTTGGTCATCCATCCCCAATTACTTGATGTGATTCCATAATCTTTGATTCTACAGTCTCCTAGATGTTTTCTAACATAATATTATAGATAATACAAAACTGCCACAACCACACATTTTAATCAGATTCACAACCTTCTTCACTGATTATATAGTCATCAGAGCCAACTGTTAATCCTTATCCTTTTCTTAACAAAGTACCTGACCCCAGGTAGTCACCAAATGAAATACTTTAATTAAAAATATCCTGTAGTTATCCATATGAATGCAACAACAGAGGAATAAAACTTTATGGGATGAATAAAATGTTTGGTGCACTCTTCATTCTAGTCTAAAAATCATGAGGTCATGCCTTATTCACTACTCAATAATGAATGAAGACAAGAGAATAATTCTGACACATTTATGATTGCATGTGAAGTATTTAATTACAGGAACATTAAAATGTAGAAGTAAATCATTGTACAGGTAGCATTTTGGGAGCTATTCAGATATTCAGTAAGTAGTAACAAATACAGGATCTTATCAAAGAAGAAAGAAAGAGAAGATGCAAAAGGCAGGTAGCATTTGTTCATCTTAGGCTGTATGCCAGACCCCATGCTGGTCCCATTCCTGCATCTTTAAATGAGATTATTAGAATTAATGACCCTCAGACCCATGTATTAGTTATACCAGGGGGAGCAAACAGGCTGCTAGTGGTTGGCTCAGCTTTCTCCCAGCATACTAGTATAGTGACTTTCTTTTGGAACAAAGTCTCCTGGGTTTGAAGTAGTGCCTTGAGTTTGGAGTTTATTAAATCTCAAGTTCTCACTCATCATTCAGTGATCACTGTCCCACTTTACACATGGCCCCATAAGAGAGATTCCCTATTCCAACCCCAATTCCAGGAAGCCCCATTAGCAGCCTGCAATCTATGCACCTGCTGGGGTGGGATAGGTTATGTCTTGGTCACTAATTCCAAATTCTCAGTGGCTCATCTCAGAAGGAACTGTTTTTACTCACACAATATAGGCCGAGCAGAACTTGGTAGTTGGGCTGATAATCACTCAAGCTCTGCCTCTATAGAAGCCTCTATAAATACCGCAGCAGAGACAAAGAGTGAGGCATGGTCTTATCCTGGTCATTAAATGCACCCATTTAAAACTACACTCATGGCTTCTTCAAATATTTCAACAGATAAGTCTGTCAATGGCCATATCTTAGTTCTAAGGAATGAGGAGCTAGTAATCCTGCTAGCAGAAAGAACAGATGTCACAGATAGCCCTACCAACTACCAAACTGCACTAACCCCACCACCACAAAAACCACCAGCACTCCTCACCCACCCACAGCACACACATGCCCTCTTCCTGCTTCTCTTTTCTTTCTCAGTTAGGGGAAAAGGAATCAAATAAATGTGGCATACATTTGTTTCACTGATCACAGCAAACAATGAGGTAAGGGCTAAAAATCCACACTCCTCAAATGAGAGGATGGAGGCTTATAAAAATCAAGGAATTTGCACATAATCGCCATAATCACACATTGTAGGGCTTGACAATCAAACTCACATCATTTTGGCTTGAAACCCTGAGTGAGTCATTTCCATACCAAAAAAATTGAAACTCTTCAATATGTTAAACATAGGCTTCTAAGACTTGCTCCTTTGTAACTCTCTAGACTTACTCTACTATTTAGGCTAAAAAAATTTAAAAAGTCTTGTGGTTTGTTGGCTTCTTGTTGGTCCTATCTTTATTTCTCACAGAAACTTCATTTTGGACCACTCACCTCTCCAATCTTCCTGATAAACATTAATCTACTTTGAAGTCACAGTTCATGTATCCATGCCCTCTATGAAAGCTTTCCTGACTTTCACTCTCTCACAAAAGTTAAATAAACTGTCTGGTGCTTTTCACATTCTGTTGTACCCTGTGTATACTTTTATCAAACTAATTTTGTTGCACTTAACTGGCTTCTGTGCCCCTCACTATTGTAGGTGGGGTGCCTTGGGGATATCTCTTATTATTATAATTGAGTGTGTGTTTGTGTTAATGGTTAATACATTTCTTTTGTTGAGTGTTGAGTAATGGCAGAATACGCATGTAGCAAAGGGGTAAGGCATGCAATCTGGAAGCCAGCCTGTCTTCATTGGGAACATGCCTCCATCATTGTCATTTTCTGACATTGTCCAATTAACCTGTGTTTGTTTCTTCATCTGTAATAGCATCTCTGTATTGTTCTTTAAAGGTTATTGTGGGGACTAAATAAAAACACAAGTAAAGACCTTAAGGAAATAATTATTAAAATAAAAAATGACAGTGGTGATAGTCATTGTAGTAGTACTTCTACTACAGAAACCTGTGACATCTCGAACCAATACTTTGAAGCTATTGTAAGTTTATGTCTATAGATGAGACTTAGTGAAAATGGTAACAGGTCAAAGCTACATAGAACTGGATAATTATAATTATATCAACCTATGCACTCAAAAGAAATTATATACACATGTTATATTACCAACATATACTAAAAAACGTAACTTGGGCCACAGGTTGGATAATGTGGGGAGTTTTTTCCTGATTTGCTATCTCTTCCTGTAGTAATAGTACGAATGGGTCTGAAAGAGTTAAATAACAGCCCCCAAGCATAAAGTTAGAAACAAAATATTATTACCATTCATTGTCACTGGAGATCAGTAGGGAACAGCCATAAAAGACAGAAAAAAATGCTTGAGTAATGAAAGAGGGTTACTTAGCCTGGAAGATACCACTTTTTCCTGTCTAACATAAGGATCTTCTTAAGAAAAAAAAAAAAAATTGAAGGAAATGGCATAAGCTTTTATAGATATTTGCTGGCATTCTAGGGCACTTGAAGAAAGTCACTCTTGAGAGTTTAGCACCTGAAGTTTCTATATTATGTAAAATTGAGTTGTTTAAGAGCAGTTACAAAGAGAAATAGAAATAAAGGAGCCTCTTTTATAACAAATTTTAGATTAAAAAAAAAACTTTCTTTTATACCCAGGAGTATAAAAATTATTGGGGGATTACCAAAACAAAGAGAAGCCTTAAAATATGAGAGAAGCAAAGGATAAGGATAGACATGCCGCTCACATTTCTGGCTAATATTTCCTTGGTCAATAAGTACAGTGGCCTTAATGGTTAATACCAGAATCACAATCTAGTAATGACTGTGTATTAACTAACACTTAAAGAATATGAATGTGAGAAGTTAGATCAGCCATTGCCAAGCCACACTACAGAACTTTTCTCACCACATTAAAGGGAGGCATTAAACTTGGAGAAACAGAGTTATGTATTTTCAATACCTATGCTGTACAATTTTGATTAACTAATAAGGATCAAAATATACTCTCCAAACACCTAATTTTAATAAGTGAGTTTGAGACAGACTATAAATAGAGAGAAGTATTAAAGCTCAGGCAGAGGTGGGTTAGAGGGTGGAGGGATGGAGCAAAAAGGAAAAAGGACTCATGGACATGGACAACAGTGTGGGGATTGTGGATGGGAGAAGTTATAACAGGGACAAATGGTAATGGAAAAAATACAATAAAAATAAATTTAAATAAGAAAGAAAACCAGAATTTTATTTGGCACCAACATTTCACAAAATAAATAAAGCTTTATTGAAGAAGTAAGTGGGAGTGTGACTGAATAAACTATTAAAACCATCTAGGAATAATAATTAATTCACTTTAAATATTTTAAATTCATTTTCATTATAAATGATATCTAATATTATATTAATTTCAGCTGTACAACAGAGTGACTCAACACTTACACCTTATAAAATAATCACCACAACAAATTTAGTAACCACCTGCTGATTGCTTAAACACCATTTTAAATATTAAACATGCCTCTAATGTAAAATTAGGAGAAATTAAAACAGTAATCTTGACACAAATTGTTCAATGCTAGGAATATGACAGTATTATGGAAATGATCATTGTGTACACAACATTACATTTCTTTGATTATCCAAAACCTAATGATTCATAAAAGTAATATCAGTAAACATAATCTATAAAATCTATATTTCCTCAAGTTACTAATGGTCAGTAATCGCAATATTAATATTAAAGCTCAAAGGTATATCCTTTCTGAAATTTCCATCTAATTATCTCTCTTCAAATGTGGTGATGGTTCTTGATGTTCTTGAGTCACTGGGATCTCTGGGTGATAAATAGTTTTATGCATGTGCCCTTCCAAACTATGAAAAAATGATCCAAATGAAAGGAGAGAATGGGACAAATTAAGATTTTTAAAGTTTGTTAATTTGAGAACTGTTTTCACTTTTAAAAATATTTTTTGAGAACAAGGGTCCCAGAATATCACCCTGTAAATAGTGTTTCTTTTAATTAGCTAGAAAAATTATTATAATTATAGGTAAAAAAATTTAAGGTCACAGAATCAAGGGAAAATACACTTACAATTTATCTTTTCATTTGACTTATTATTAAGTTGAAGTAGTTGTTGAAATCAGGTAGGACATACTCATTTATTGCTCACATATTTACCTTTTAAAAATCCTGGATTTACTGAAGCATTTCCCAACTGTAATTTGGATTTCTATTCATTGTTCCTCTATGACTAAAGTGCCTCCAGTAAAATTTGTAATGGATCTGGACAGAGACCAATTCATTTTATCATGAATTAAATATTTAATGAGCTGTTCTTTACTAAATTGAACTGAATCTTATTGAATTTTCACTTGTAATCAAACCAAACAAACTGGACATTAACAAATGACCAAAATTTCTTGCTAAAACTAAAAGAAAAAACACTTGTAAGTAATAAAAATAATAAATACATTTAACATTTAGTATCAAAATGAAAATCCCCATTTAGTGTCTAAATATAAATATTGTTGTTAAAAGTTTCCACCTAAGAAGGTGATTCTTGCCAAAGAGGTACCATGTTTAACAAAAAAAAGCTGTTGCTATTTATGTTAGTGCATGCTTTGTAAGCATTCTGGATCTATATTTTTAATTTTATACATTATAGATAAAGTGAATTTTGTAAAAAAAAAAAAAATTTTGTTTTAATTAAAGAGTCAGGAGAGGTAAAAGGTACCATGATGGAATCCTTCATTTCAGAGTGGGAGTGGGGGAGTCCAAATATACTAAATATGGTTTGATTCCTTTAAGGAATGTTCACTGGAATTAAAGAAAACTTAGATTTTATAAGTATATGATCAAAGATAATGAAAGGAACTATTTTAGGAGGACTTCATCTTCAAAAGCATTAAACCATTTATGGATGCTATTCATAAAAAAGTGACTCAAATATTTTCTCAATCAAGAAGTACCACAAATTAAATCTTAAATTTATGAACAATGTTACAGTACAAAGAAATGCCTACATGTTCATTTTCCTGGAAAATGGCAGCATTTAAAAATCCCATTTTTCAATACATATTAAGTGTCATGCTCTTCCAGTTTCTAACAGGACACTGTATTTCTTTTGCATAGTTTTCACTTAATGTTGCCATATCCATTCTAGTGTACTGCACCTCCTGAAAGAGGAGCAGTAGCATTCATCTTTTTTTATACCTGACTGCATGTGTCAGTGTTGTGCCTACAGTGAATGCTCACTAACTATTTCCAGCATTAAAGGCTGAAGGAAATAAAATGATCGAAATTCAGACTGCTGCCCTGGAGAAAACGGAATGTAACTCCCTCTACATCCAGAGTAGGGCATGAAGCAAAATAGCTTCTTGACTAGGAGGAATCCAAATAGATAGAAAAGTACTGCCATTGTCCTTCTCAAGTCCTATTTTTTTTGTTTATAGGGATGTAAGCATCACCTGAGGAGCTGTTCTTTTTCAAAATACAAATGCTCGAACTGCTCTCTCCCTCCTAGAATTGTTTGTACAACATGTTGAGAGGATGAGTAAAGCAAGTGATGAAAAATCAGGATATAGGCCCTTACTGGTGTGGCTCAGTGGATTGAGCACTGGCCTATGAACCCAAGTATCGCCGGTTCAATTCCCAGTCAGGGCACATACTCAGGTTGTAAGCCAGGTTTCCAGCCTGGTCTCCAACTGGAGGCAGGTGAAAGTCAACCATACACTGATGTTTCTCTGCCTTTCTTCCTCTTACCCCCTTCCCTTCTCTCTAAAAATGATGAATAAATTCTTTAAAAATATATAAAATAATAAAAAGTTCTTTAAAAAATCAGGATATAGACGTCTTTTAAAAATTCTCTGGGTCATAGGAAAATTCATCACTTCTGCATAGTGCTGTCCTAGAACTTTGGCTTAACTAAAAAAATTGGAGAATTGAACACTGATTGTTTAGAGTTAGTCTATTTTCTTCAAGGATCTTTGTGACCTTGGTCAACAGCATATCCTTCAGTGTATACTGAATTCTATCACTGGTGCACAAAGATACAGAAATGTACCTTAGAAGCACAGCATACAGTATTTGCAGTCCATTACTGTCAGTGGGGTCTTAGCCATAAATTACACAGGATATGTCCCTTGAGACAAATATAATAAGACTTCACGGAAGAATCGCCAAATTATTAAAATGCTAATTATGTTAAAAATATTTTTTAGTTAAAAATGAAAAATTCTATAATATCAAGAAAACTATATGGCCTCCAAAGAGCAACATTAAAATAATGGCAATACAAGTTAGATTTTGAATACAAATAAGATTTTCTTCAAGTTGTTCCATTAATGTATCTAAAAACTTCACTGCTTTAATGTATAATTTTAAAACATTTTTTTCCATTTTTATGGCTCTAAAAGTTATGTTCAAATACTTATAATAGTCAAGTCAGTCAAATAAATAAGAAAACAGAGGAATGTAATATACAGCATGGTGATGACACTTAATAATACTGTATTGTATACTTAACAGTTTCTAAGGAAATAAATCTTAAAGGCTTTCTTCACAAGAAAAGGAAGGTGATTGATGTTAACTAGATTTATTGTGGTGATCACTTCACAGTGTATGCAGACACCAAGTTATTATGTTGTCCATCTGCAATAATAAAAAGGAAAAAACATAAAACAGAAGATGATTCAAATATATTAATTTTAACTATTGCTCTCCATACACTGATAGATATATTGACATACTGTGCTTCATGTAATTTTAACAACAACCCTTTGCAGTAAGAATTACAGCCCCATTTTATAGAGGAGAATACTAAAGCTCTGGAAAATTGGTAAACTGATGCACAAGTCCATTTACTTAATAGCAGCAGAATCAAAATTGAAAATTGAGTCTGATTTCCACCATTACTGTACTTCAGGGGTTACGAACAATGACCCATAGGCCCAATCTGTCTTCCTTCTGGTTTCGTATAGCCTGTGAACTAAGGCTGATTTTACATTTTTTAATGATTTTTTTAATACAAAAGATTTCCTGACACATAAAAATTATATGAAACTTAAGTTTCAGTGTCCATTAGTAAAGTTTTATTGGTACAACATCACATGCACCTACTTAATTATTATCTGCAGCTGTGTACAGACGCTCCAGAGTTGCGTAGTTGTTATAGAAACTAAATGGTGTGTAAAGCTGAAAGTATTTTCTAACTGTCCTCTTAGAGAAAAAGTCAGCAGAGTCCAGCAATATACAGTTGCTTCCTTATTAATGCAGGTTTGCACCCACAGACGTGGCCTAAATGTAAAGTGGATGTATAAGAAAAATAAAGTGAAGAAAGCAATATTCCAAAGATACTGATGAGCAATATTTTTAAAGCGCAATAATGCATCAGATACAATCACTCACTCTGCATTTCCTTTCCATGCAATTTAGAGTTCATTGGTTTGAAAGCTTCTTTGAAGACTGGTGGCACTTAATTCATGCATGCATTAAACCTCTCAA
Source organism: Noctilio leporinus (assembly GCA_004026585.1). Lineage (NCBI taxonomy): Eukaryota > Metazoa > Chordata > Mammalia > Chiroptera > Noctilionidae > Noctilio > Noctilio leporinus. The sequence goes on along the minus strand of PVIW01000336.1, from coordinate 176,932 downwards.
GTTTGCTTGGCCTAAGTGCTGTGAAAAAGATCTGGGAGGCAATTTATCACATAAGAATCTGTCACTGACTTAACTCTTTTATAGATGTGTCTTGGAGCAGAAAAGTGAAGCAGAAAGTGACAATTCTGACAATATTTCTACCGAAGAGCGGAGAATCTGCCAACTGGTGCTAAAAGTATTTGTCATCTCTGCCATAGCTGGTTCTCCCTTTCCACTCTGCTCCAAGGCCCACCGCTGCCCAGAAACTAGGTCTTGTGGAGCCAGAAGCTTTTAAACATTGAGGAACCCCGTTGCAGGAAAAGAATACAAGTTACAATACAAAATCATACATAAGCTCTTGGAAGGAGCCCAGGCAAAGTGAAAGTCCCTTCATCATAATCTTCGCTAGTTTCAAGAAAACCATCTTTTGCACCAACAGAAAAGAAAGCAGGTGGAGGCATCAGAGAGAGACAACACTTTTGTGATGCAAAAGTGTAAACTTAATCGATTCCACTTTAAAGCCATGACTCCAATTTTTAATAGCATTCTGACTTAGAAAAGCACCTTCGATGTAACTTTTACCTTTTAGCAAAAATGATCCTGCTAGATCTTCCCCATTTTCTGAGAAAAGTACCCAACTGAGAAACAAACAGCAGAAGTAGAACTCTTCCTAGTTTCACTTCAGTTCACTCCCGCTCTGCTTTCTTCCAGTTCTTTTGAGATTTAAACTCAGAACAAGGAACTAGAGCAGACCCACACCCTCCACCAGCCTCACTGAGCTTCCAAGCTTCAGAGAAGCGGCCCGGTCTCCCTGGCAGATTAGCCAACTTCAGAACAGCTCTTCCAGTTTCTCACCCTTTTCTTTACTTCCACTCTTTTCCTTCGCTCTCTTCCCCTTTGATTCCAGATTTCTTTTAAGCCCATTGTGTGTGTGTGTGTGTGTGTGTGTGTGTGTGAGAGAGAGAGAGAGAGAGAGAGAGAAGGGAAGCCAGAATAAAACAGGAAAGAAGGGAGCAGATGGTATAAAAGTAAAAGTGACGGCTAGGCCTGGGTTGAAGTCCTATTTGAAAAAGCAACCGAGTCCGAAGGTCTGCGGGAAAAGGGCTCTGCGCTGACCCAGCTGACAGAAGTGGCCATGGCTACCCTCCAGGAAAGAAGATGAAGGGATTTTGCTGCCTATTTTCCTTTGAGTTAAGCAAACACTCTCAAATGTCAAGGAGAAGCGTGGAGGGAAGGAACGCTCTCAGCTGAATCCCAGTTTCTTTATTTACCAGCTATTTAAGCTCTTAGAGGGCGGTGGGTTTTTGTTTGCAGGTTTTTCTCTCTAAAACTTGGCAATAACTCCTGGCGGAGACGGTGCGCTCAGAGCTTTGGGGACTGCACCACCAGGCTGCTTGGGGTTGACTTCTGTTGACCCCACCAGCAGCAGAGCATGGGTGGGAGGTCAGGGAGCGGGAGGCAGGAGATTGGGGTGCTTCCTCTCCCAGTCCCCCCCCCCCCCCCCACACACACACACACACGCCCCTCCAGCTCCCACTGGGTGGCCCCTCCTCAGCTGCTCCATCTCCTCTGGGCTTCGGCAGTGACACTGTCCCCACCCCCATTGCCCCTCCAACACTGAGTGGGGTGAGAGTTTCCTAAAATTCTATGCCCCCAGATGCTTCACTCTCTTCATTGCTGTCCTTGTCTTGTTTTACAAAAAGCTGCACGTTTCCTCCCATAGTCTAACGTCGGTATGTTTCAAGCAGCGCAAGTTGCATCTCGAGAAATCACAAGAGTCAGGATGAGTTCAGAACTGAAAAGGAAGGGCGGTGCTGATTCACAGGTTCCAGTCCAAGATGAAAATGCGGGAAACGTTTACGTCCGTGCACCGGTGCGATGCCCTCGTTCTCCTGGAGATGAGTCCACTGCTCTTCATCCTTCTTTGGGTCCTTCTTCGGAAAAGCCCTGTTGGCACTCCAATTCAACACGGCAGGGTGTCCCTACCGACACTGAATCCCGACAGGGGATCACAGTGCTCTGGGATCCTGAGTGACACAATTTCCATGCCTAAAAGAACTGCGGTATTTTTGTCGGTTGGTTGACAGTCTATACTCAACCAAATTGTATTTGCATAACTTTTTAATAGCAGTGCGCATCAAGAAAGACTCCCTTCTTTCTCTAAATGGAGGTATTTCAGAATATACACATATCACCAGAAGGAGTCATGAAGAAATAGAACACTCTTCTAAGGGTCAAGCCAGCACTGATCATGAGGAAGGTCACAGTTGCCCCCATTCATACCACAGTGTTTTTGGACATTTTGTCCTGTAGAAATAAGGATTATGTATTATATTTAATTACATAATAACATGTCTCCTGATTAATTATATATAATGTATGAAAAATAATCAAGCCTCTACTGATCTCACTATATACGTACTACATATATACGTATATATGTAGCAAATTCCATTTATTTACCTTTCAGTTTAATGAAGTTATTGCAAATTTCATAGATGTGAAAATAATTGAAACAGACATTAAATATAAAACTCATTTATATTTATGGAAATGAGGACTCTGATAATCATAACTTTTACTGTTTTCAGGCATACTAAGGAATATTCAAAAGTAAAAATAATAACAAAAGGATATGCTCATCAAATATTAGTTTATAATTGCAGGAGGTGAATCTAATACAGAAGAAGGATCAAATGTTCAGTCATATTCTTTTATCTCTGTCTTCTATGATGCTAATGCATGTCAGGTAACTTTAAGTAAAAAGAAAAAGTTACAGTTTCTCAAGCCCTAATTAATGAGCAATCTGTTTATAACTGCTAGAAACATCAAAAATTTATTTCAAGCCTAGATTTAGAAGAGGAGAGATTTTCTTGAACTTGACATGGATACCGAGTGAGTTGTCAGCTTTTTCTATTCAAACCCTTTCTTTGTCAACCTCCTCCAGGCTTCCCTCCTGCTGTTAAGTGCATTTCAGATTTTAGCAAGGAGAAAAGAGCCAATGTACACACACAGCTACAAGTCTGATGTCAAGTAAAAGAAAAAGTACTTGAGACTCCCAGAAAAGAAGTCATACTTCACTTGAAACTATTATAGAACCAAAGCTGCCGCCATACACATTACAGCCCAGAGCCTAACAGATTTACGTAGCGTTCCCTGGAGAACCTCCTTGTAGAGAGGCACGCTGTGCACGGTAGTGCTGGCCACTTTGTTGAGAAGATGATGATTATATTCTCAAAGGTGTCAACACATTTTCTTGTAGTTAGGAGTATATCCGATGGGAAGATGAAAGAGGTTTTCTTACCCATGAGGTAGAGTAAGCAGCAAAATTACTTAGAATAAAACATACTTTTGCTCATGTGCACATCTTTTCCTAAGTTTAAAGACTATGACAGCATTTGATGCTCTCATATATAAAGTAAGCCCTCAACCATGAGTTGCCAATATAATTGAACATTTCTGGTTGTAAAACTTTAATAGATCTCCTCTTTTTAGTATGTTCCTTTTTTTTGGCAATACAACATTTCATCGCCTACTAAATTAAGAATTATGGCCAAACATTTTTGCAAATTTTCTAGATATCAGATAACCAAATAGCTATGGGTTATAAATCTTGGTAGAAGACAACTTAAATATTGTCATTTCTGACTGACAGAATTTGTATGGTGTTAACAGTTAAGTCTTAACATGAAAATTGAGAAATTTCACATAATCTAGATTTCTGCTTTTTTAAAAATAAAATCACTGGTTTATTTCATTTAGCATAATATTCTCCAGATCTATCCATGCCATTGCAAAAGGTAAGAGTCCTTTCTTTGATATTGCTGTGTAATGTTCCTGTATGTAAATGCTAAATGAAATTAGTCAGTCAGTGTAAGACAAATACTATACGATCTCTCTTATTGGTGGGATGTAATGACCATAATAAATTAAAGAACAAAATAGAAACTGAGGAATAGATATCTAGAATAGACTGACAGCTACTGGAGGGGGAAGTAGGACTGGGAAAGGATGAAACATGGTGACAATCCCTAAGAACATTTATGCATCACCCATAAAAGTCTATTTCCAAACAAGTCTATTAACATCATTCCCCCATCTCTTTTTTATTTTTTTAAGATTTTACTCATTATTTTTAGAGAGAAGGGCAGGGAGGAAGGAAGAAAGGGAGAAAACTATCAATGTATGGTTCCCTTTCACCTTCCTCCAGCCAAGGACCTGGCTGGAGACCTGGCTTACAACCTGGTTATGTGCCCTGGCTGGGGAATCGAACCAGCAACCTTTGGGTTCACAGGCATAACACATTAATTTAGTCTGAAAAAACTAAAATGATGATATTCTAAAGTCTATCTTATGGAATTAACAAACATTCCAATTCTCTGAGCAATAATTATGAAGCACTAGTCATGAACAGTTTCTATTAAGTTAATAATAATTTTAAATGCTATTGTTCAAAACAAAGAAATTAAGCATGTTTTAAGATGAACTAAATACTCATCTCTATGAAACTTTTAGGATAATTCCCACGTGAAATGAATATGCTGAAATTTTTGACGCTATCTTAATAGTGCAAATGTTTCCTTGAACATATACATGGTCAGGCTATGCTCCAAAACATTTATTATACAAAATAGGATTAAAATAAATTTATGTTTACATATAGTTAATTACTAATGATTGAGAACTCTGGATCTTGGGGCTGCTTAGAAAAATAAGGAATACAGCAAAAAAGATTTTGTCATCCTGATATTCTTTGTTGAGCTAAAAGCTGTCATCTTTTTTTTTTTCTGCATTTGCCTAAAGACCTGTAAGATTACCGTGTTCATTTGGCTACAGACAGATGGCTGCCCAAACATATTTTCTCTTGTGCTCTTAATGCTAACCAGCAAGGAGTTAGATCCACCATTGGTGAATCTGTGATCCGTTCCAAACTGTATACATTGTATGGCAAGAGACTGAGCGACTTTGGCCTGTGCATTCTTGGAAGTTTCTTTTGTAGACATAAGTACTTCAAGTCCCCATCTTTACTAGTCAGAATGGTCTTGGTCAGGCTACGGCAACAGACACCACCCTATTCTCTATGGCCACAAATGTTAATACCTCCCTTATCACTCTGACAGCTAAGAGTGATCACTCAGTGCCTTCAGCTCATGAAGGCTCCATCTCAGCCCTTGCTACTACAATCACCGCCTGGGAAAAACAAAATCATTCAAAGCCAATTGTCTATAATTAAATCCTCCTACCAGAAACAGAAACACATTACTTCTACCCATAGTTTATTGGCCACAGCAGGTCACTGGCTGTGCTTAAGGTAAGTATGAGAGGTAGTGGGACCTGATTAGCTGTCCTGCTAACCAAGTCTTTATCCATTCCATGTCCCAGTGAACAAGACAATTTCCTCCCAGATGCACTAATTTACTTGTTTCTAGTTTTGGCTTATAGAGATGCAGAATAAGTTCTTAAGAAGTTTTTTAAATTTTATATTAAAGGAGGAACATGTGCTGCATCTTTTTAAATAAGACAGTGAGAGAAAGACAAATGCCATGTGATCTCCCTCATATGTGGAATCTAATGAACAAAATAAATGGACAAACAAAATAAAACCATAGGTATGAACACATGGAACAACTTGATAGATCTCAGAGGGGTGGGGTGGGGTGGTGGAAGCAATTAGCCAAAGAACATACATATAAAGCCCATGGACACAGACAGCAATGCGGTGAAGCCAAGGCATAGGTTGGCGGAGGAAGGAAAAGGGAAGGGGGAAAGTAGAAAACATCTGCAAATAGTGTCAGCATTAAAAAAGAAAATTAAAAAAAATAAAAACACAAAACAGGTATTGCTCAAAAACAAAAATATGATTAGGTCATTATATTTACATTTATGATGTTTAATTCTAACCTAAGTCTAACTGCAGGATTTTTCTTGCTATACAGTGCTCAAATGAACATCACCTGTGCTTTTATTAGTCTATTGTTTTGAAGGTGCTATTAACTCTTTAGAAGGAAGGTCAAAATACCAACACAAGTCATTCCTGATGATTGCTCTTTAATAACTAAATTAACATGCTGCCTGTGTTATAACCTGAATCATAATCCAATTGAACTGATGATAAAGAGGCACAGATAAGTAACTGTTTTAATAAGCATTTATTTATGAATTTGTTATCAAAGTCTCTTCCATTAAAGCAAAATAATTAAGATGCTGAATCAGATGAAGATGACAAGGCTGCCAAGAAATATCTTTTCCTTTAGAAGAAAACACAGGAGTGTTTGGGAGAAAATGAGGCAATGTTTTTAATGATCACAAAATCCCTTTCAAATTTTTTCACTGCTCAAAAAAGGCTGTTATTTAACAAATAGGCTCAGCTGTAAACAGTCACAATTTCATCACTTAAATGCAAAAAGACAATAAATAGAAGCTATATTTTTGCTTAGGCCTTTAGCACTTCTGGTCTGAGTAGTAGCTATAAAGTGGAGAGGGTCATTTTGTTAGAAGCACCCAAGTGAAAACTATTATTTGATTATAATTTGTTAACGGGTTGTATTAGAAGCCGAGCCAGAGACTGGAAAGCAAAGTCTGTAAAACCACTCCAAGTCCTCAGATCTTTGAGGTCACGGGGAGTCTGAGTGTCAAAGCTGTCCTCTGAATGTGTACAGGCTTAGTTCCCTGCCACGTCCAGGTGTCACAATGACAGACACTATGGAGAAACACAGATGGCACTTCAGGCTCCCCATGATCCCTTGTTATCCTTCACCTATTTCCCTGTTCTGACCATGACCCGGAGCTCAGGTCACCATGCTTGTCATCTCAGGATGTTTCGGCAACTAGTATAAAAACGTTAATGTTTGACCAGCATTCTACCAGAAAATAATTATTTTTTTCAACTACTTTTGAAATGCTAAAAATGTTACTCAGATTTTAAAATAGTTAAACAGTTTAATACTTTATACACTGAGTAGTTACAATCAAATTGAATCATACCTAAAAGGTTGACATGTCAGTTTCACTAATTATATATAAAATTATATATAACACATAGTCAAGATATGTCATGTAAATTCAAAAGATACCAATTTAAACTCTCACTCATGCTCAGTTTAAAAAAAAGAAACATAATCATATTTCAAAGATTTTATATGTAATTACAGCCCCAGGGGTCGCAAATCTTGAAATTTCTCATCCCATGACTCATTTCAATTAGAGTCAGTGTATACTCTAAATTAAATTTCTCTTCTGATAGAAAAGTGAAAACCAAATTGCAACTAACCAACAGGAAATATGTTAATTTATTTCATTGGTTTCATGTTAAGATTAAAATCAAAATATTTTTAATTCAGACCATATGTTATCTTTGCTTTCAACTTGTACCACATTATCAATTTCTCAAATGATGTCATTAAACATTTATGAATCTCAATGTGACTTATGGAATCTAAATTTTTTCAAAGTGAACCATAACACTGAAACTGATATGATATTAAACTTTTGTAAGGAATGGGACTGGGTTTTCGTAACAAAAATGAGACAATTGAAAAGTTACAGGATTTGACTAAATTGTTGCAAAGAAATGGACTCATTGTCAGAAAGGGGAAATTCAAAGCACAGGTAGGAGATTATTCCTAAAAAAAAAAAAAAAAACATTTCTTTTTTTTATATTTCAATGAGTTGGAATTCCTCAATAAACTGGTTATAATTATAAAAGCAATAGTTATACAATGAGTTTTAGGACCTCACCTGTTTACTTAGCTCTGTAGCCTATGGGAATCTTGGTTTAAAGTATACTAAGCAAATTAAGAGGCTGGGAAATGTCCCAAATCCTTAGAAAGAAATGCAAAACAAAATATCCATTTGTGTCACATTTCTAATGATTATCCTATTTTTGTGTGTATGTATGACAAGTATGGTACAGCTCTTTTGTTGTATCTTGAAAGGCGAATAAGATTTCTTTGCAGCAAAAATCTAAGCCTATTTCTCTTTCATGTTGAGTCAGAATAGCAATCTCTTCAGAGACTGGTTGTCTGAAATTTTCTCTTGCATGACCATTCAGGCTTAACCGTAATCCAGCTAAAGCTGAATCATTGATTGACACCAGGCACTGGGGCAGACCGATGAATTTCTCTGGTTTCAAGTTTAATGAAACAGATCTTTTGATCTCTGGTTCTGTAAGGAATCTGCAGTTCATTTTCTTCCCCAAGTTTCCCTGGTGCAAATAGTTTGTCACACACAGATCTCGTTTTCATGTGTATAATGTAATGCAGTGAGGTCAACATTGCTAATCTAATGCAGCATGTATGAGTATATACATGCTTCACAGGAGGATAACTTGATCACTGTCATTTCCAAGGGTGCTTAATCTGTCCAACACAAAGGTCACATGGGTTCTTCTAAGATCTCAGATTGTGCATGATGTCTTCTATGAAAATAAGTTAAGGTAACCCTGTAATTCATCATTTACTCTTCTGTTTCTGAAATGGCCACAACATCACTTTAACGTGAATACTCAAGTCTCAAAAATTTTTTAAACAAATAAAACTATCTCCTATTTTTGTATAGCACAGCCTTTTCCCCTACATTAGATTCCACAAGCTCCAAGCAATATCTGAACCAGTGGAGGAAGAGAAAATATACCAACTTACACTTCCCACTATATAACTCATTTTGTAGTTCTAGTCTCTCAAGGATGAAATTAGAAGATTCGTGAAACCCAATGGAAGTTTCTCTGATTCTGCTTTTTACTAAAGTCTTTTCTTGACTCGTCTAGTCATGCGTCTTGACTAGACGCATGCGTACACACACACACACATACACACACACACACATTGATTTTTAGGTCCTGAGGCCAGCTAGATTGCTTTATTCTTTATTTATTCAAGGTTCACTCCAAACTCAGAATGGCCTACTCAAACAGGAAGACTTGCAAGGTGAAAAAACATGAGCAAACAGTTTTTCACAGCATTTCCTTTTACAGAAGATATGTTTATAAAGATCTATTTTCCTGGGTCTTTGCCAGCAAATTGAAGAAAAAAGGTTCATTTGGGCATTTCTCCCAAAATTCAATTATATTCAAATTAGACAGTTTTTAATAGAAAAAAAAAAAAGCTTAATAAAATTGGCATGCAATATAGTAAAACATTTTAAAATGTCAATTTCTCTCTAAGCATCATCTATTTAGTAGATTCCTTTTCCTGAAGCATGTAGTCATTTTTGACCAAAATTGATCATGTATTTGTTAGAAAAGAGCTTTTGGAAGAGTGCAAACTGCTGATAAGGCCAATAAAGCTGAGCTTTTAAACTTTATGCATTTCAATTGCATAATCAAAACCTGATAATAGCACACCACACACTCTGAGAATGCCATGGGCATTGCATAGAAAATGAAAATTAGTTCTAAAAAGCCTTTTCATTCTCGGTGTCATATGATGCTCCTCTTCTGGCTGTATATGAAAGAGGATCAGACACAAAAATGGAAAACAAAATATTGTGACTGTGACTGAAAGCGAACCCCAGAAAAAAAAATGAGAACACTGAGGGTGGAAATAGAAGAGTGAGCAGCTGTAATTAGCTTCAGTGCTCTGTCAGAATAAAAAACAAAACCACTTTAAAAAATATAAACAGGCAGCATGTCAGCTGAGACTACTATAGCTATAAGTGACTACTGCTCTAACAAACCTTGGTAAATAGCTAAATGAAAGCAAATAAAGCTTGTGGGTAAAAGTTTGATATCGATTCCATTGGCTACATATTTTCTAAATTACCACCTGTCATAAAACTCATTCTGTTACATTACTATTAAAGTAGGGCACCGTTTAATACCAAAAGTGGTTTTAAATAAAGGCAGAATATCTTTACGTATTGTCCACAGAACAGTATATAGACAATTTTAATTACCTTCTATATTTATAGATACTTTTATTTTAAGAAAATAGTGCAAGACTAATCAGGATAGCGAAAGGGCCTTTTCTCCAATGCTCAGTTTCCATTTCTTCCTGCCAGAAATGTGGTTTACTTACTCAACTAAACAACTTGACCTTGCGAGAGTATTAAGTTAAATCAAAATTTGCTTACGAATTTCTTACTTTGCATGCCGAAGGCTGTAACTCTTTCAACATGAAACTATGCATTTTTATAGAAGTTTCAGCATTTGTTAATTTCATTGAGTTTAGCTGAAAATACACTCAAGCCATGTCAGTAGGAGGCACAGGCCCTTAACATGTTGAAGGCAACTGATTCTTAAAATAAAATCACTTAATCTTCTTTCCAGATCTGCTTAAGATATTCACAGTGAAGAAGTATTTAGGGACTTCCAATATATTCAGTTTTATTTTGCTATCCACAACATCTAAAAAGATGTAAAATGTCCACAGAAAGGGTTATTTTCATGTATAAATAAACTACACGAATAGAATCCTAAGTAATAAACTTTTTTTAAGGTTTTATTTATTTATTTATTATTGTTGTTGTATTACATCCATCCCCTTTTTGCCCCCCTCTGTCCCCCTCCCCACCCACCCACCCATTCTCCCCAAAGTCAATCCCACCTGTTGTCCATGTCCACGGTTCATTTATACTAGGTTCTTGTCCAAGCTGCTCCCCTTCCTTGCCTCTGCCTCCCCCCTCCTCCCTCCTCCCTCCCCCCAACCCCTTTCCCCCTGACCACTGAAGGCCTATTCACTGTATTCATTTATTTGGTTCTGTTTTGCTTGTTGTTAGTTTTGTTCATTATTGTCCTGTAATGGGTGAGATCATATGACATTTGTACTTCACTGACTGGTTTATTTCACTAAGCATAATATTCTCCAGTTCCATCCATGTTTTTGCAAAGGGTACGAGTTCCTCCTTTCTTTCTGCTATATAGAATTCCATTGTGTATTATTTTTAGAGAAATGGGAAGGGAGAGAGGCAGAGAGGGAGAGAGACATCAATGTTTGGTTGCCTTTCACCTGCTTCCATCTACAGACCTGGCTGGAGACCTGGTTATGTGCCCTGGCTGGGAATCGAACCACCAACCTTTGGGTTCGCAGGCCTGTGCCTTAACCACTACTCCACCAGCCAGGGCTAATAAAACCTTTTAAAGCTTTAATCTGTTAAGAACCTAGTTTATCTTTAATTGTGTTACACAGTGTCTTATGATTTCAGGACCTCTAGAAAGTGTATGCATCTTGGCCTCAATGGCACTGGGTTTGGCTTATCAAAATTGTTCCAACATGATTTATCCATTGATTATTTCATTCCACAGTTCGAAAGAATTAACTTTGCCTTATAATTTTCCACTATTTAATAAATTAATAAATATTAGTTAATAATTTTATAATTAATTTTTGAATAAGGTATAAATGAGTGTGTTATATGTTAAGTTCTCACATATGTTTCTGTTTGCTACTAGATTTTCTCTTTTATGATACACCAACTATATACTAAATGTACTATATACATATACTCTGAATATATTATATACTATATATGAATTAAAAATATGCAAATAATCTTCCTGCTCTCGGAGAAATAATTTAGTTACTTATTATAACTAATATTCAGATGAAATATTTCAGAATTATAAACATTATTTAGTTTAATCTATGGCAATTTACTTACAAATAAGCAAATATAGTTTCTGCCTTGTTAATATTCATTTGCCTGTAAACATCTTGGATATTTATCATTAGCTGTTTTTAAACACAAATAGAGGTCCTCCTTTGAATATGCTACAACACAAGTATCAAGAAAAAGATAGACCACCTGAGGTGAAAATATAAAGATACAACATGTTTCTTCACTAAAGAACAGAGTACAGGGTCAAGTACTGGTCTTCTCAGAGTGGAATCCTTACCAGGTATCTGACAAAAGTCTGAGCAGAAACTAGAGAGAAAATCAATATTTCACCACTGAGTATTTTTAGAGTTTAAAATTATAGGACACAGAGGCTCTGACAGAGAGCAAGGGAATGGTGCAGTGTGTGTGTGTGTGTCTGAAATGTCTAAAAATGTTTCACCAGACAGAGCCATAGAAAAGGTGATCCAGAATAGCCAGCTTTGATAACTGTTTTTAACTTGTCTTCCTTTGGATTTGTACACAGAGACAAAATGTTTTGTCCTGTGTAGGCAATGTCTGCTAAAAAGTATGGGTTCACAGAGTTCCATTTTTTTTAAATATATATTTTAATTACATGTAATGCCTGTTACTTACCAAATGATTAGAAAAATGCAAACTGATCCAAAGAAGTAATCTTCCCTTACTCAACCAGAAATAATCACAGGTAATATAATGGGTGCCTCAGTGAATCCAAGTATGTTACTTCACAAAACAGGCCAAGCGCATTAGCTGCCTCTGTGTTGAATATAATTATGGTAAATTGGAATTTACTTTACCACATTCTTAACTTCTGATCAAGATGGAATGCTTAGAGTAATGTTCTTGATATGAAAGGTCAAATCATCATCAGAGAAGTTAAAATAATGTATTTTTCCAACTATACCAGGAATTACCATTATGTTATTAGTTTACATTTTTTTACTGCTTTGGTAAAATGTGTGTATGTTGCTGGTCATTCTTATTTATGCTTTTGTGAATTTCTGTAACGCTTGTGATTAGATTATATTCTTGTTCCCAAATATTTGCTCCAATTCTCTGTATATGAATCATACAGCTCCATGTAATGCATTATGAATTTTCAGGGCCTCCTGCAAAAAGTATGCATCTCCAGCTCATTGGTTTATCTACTGTGTATTGTATATATGTTTACTTTTATGTATTGGAATGTCTGACATCTTAAAAAACCTTTTGGCCAAAGGTAAACTGTCCTTCCTGAAGCTAACAAATTGGGGCAGGGGACGCTTAAACAATAAACAACTAATTTCTCATAGTTCTAGAGGCTGAAAAGTCAAAGATCAAGGTATCAGTATATCTGATGTTTGGTGAGAGCCTACTTTCTGGGTATCAGCCAGCTGCCTTCTCTTTGCAGCCTCACATGGTGGGGAGCACAAAGAGAGGGAGTAGGCTCTTTAATATTTCTTCTTATGCTGGCACTAATCCCATTAATGAAGACCCCACCCTCATGACATGATGACCTCTCAAAAGTCACATTGATGATTAGGACATACATATGAACTGAGGAGGGGGTACAAATATTCAGTTCATAGCAGCCCAATACACTCTTAAGTTCATGGTTTTTTAGTAAATATGTATCTAATTTAACACATACGTTCCCAGCTAGAAACTGAAAACTCCTCCTTGATTTTCTGCATTCACTAGTCTCAGTCAATAAAGATACAGGTACCATCAGCTCTATCTTCAAAATACACTGGCCAATTCTGAGTGATAACAAAAGGACCAAGTAGAGAGCATGCCTTTGATTTAAAAATATTAACCAACCTAGACTCATACCTCCTCTATCTGGCCCTTGCACCCTCTATGGACAAAGAATCTTAGAATTTCAAATATAAAAATTAAAAGAAAACAATCCTGCTCTCCTTTTTTATTTTTAACACAATACATATTAAACTTCATGAAAAGGTATTTTATTGTTTTTAATTATTTAAGAAATAAAAATATCATAAGAATAGAAAATGAAAATTGGAATCTAAATTCCAATAAATGTCTTCTCTGGTTGATTCAGTATTATTCATTGAATAAAATGAGTATCTTAGAGTCACTGCAATTGCCGAGAGTCTTCAAATATTTTTATCTTATGTCATAGGATGAGAAGAAAAGAACTTAGAAATATGCATTATGCATGACTTTAGGCAATACTCCAGAGTCTGACCTCAATGTACACTATAAGAATATATACAATTACAATAAAATGTGCACTTTTCTAAAACATATGCATATTTAACATATGACCAATAAACATAAAAAGTCATGATGAATAATTGCAAGTACAGTGGATAATTAGGGGGGAAACAATGACAGTATTTTCTCCTATTTGGCAGATATCTGACTTAATTGAACACTGAAGAAATAGAAATATCCCCATATGCTTCTTTGTAAATTGTAATAAATTTTTTAACTACCATGAGCTACTTGGCTACTCATAAAGCACCTTGCTTATGCAATTAAAGACATGAATAATGAGTTTTACACTTGCTTATCTCTGCATCCTTTAGAAATGAACATTGTGCTTTTTGGTTTCATGCCTGATTTTCAGTGGGTTCTGAGCAACCCACTGGATACACCACGAAAATTCTCTTCTTGACTCTGCTTGGGAGAAGCAGTGCCCCTGCTTGGAGGTGAAGAAAAAATGATCGCTGTTTGTCTTAGATTTCACTGAGTGTCTGAGGAGAGCCACAGTAAGAATGAATTTGAAATGGCAGGTTCAAATTGATCACTTAAAGACCTCAAAGTTCTTTGCACCCCATATCTATGGATAATGAGGGACTAATAGGCCAGATGCTTGTACTCTCTGAACTTGATTCTTGCTTTCCATACAAAAGCCTACCTGAGGTGGGCTTGCTTTGAGTTACCACATGGTAAAGCAAATTACAATATATTTGTGTGTATAGAACTTGGACCCCTGAAAGCTTGGGGAAGTGCGACCAGTGTCTTAGTAAGCATGGAACCCATAAGGATAATGGAATGTTTGATACATATTTAAGTCACAACTGGTCTGGGTCATGAGAAAGGGTGTTAAGAAGAGCTTATAATCATCATCTCCCTTCTTGATGCTTTACACCTAGATATTATCTTGCATTCGAAATTGTTTGAAAATATCACTTTATTGCATAGTTACGGATATACCTAGTGACTGGCTTCCCATCTTGGAAATTTGCAGTTCCCATTTTTTTTCTCTAAATACCAAATAAAATCCATGTGTACCTACATCTTTTCTTTCTCAGCTTTATGAAAGCCAATTTTCTTTGAAATAAATTGTGAGAAGGATTATAGTCTGGGCACAAAGGAAAAATGAAAGGAAAAGATGTACAACAATTATCACTCCCCAGTTTTCCCAACTGCTATGTTCACAGCAGTTAGCAAACTACTACAAAGAAGGAAAAAAAACAAAAAACATGACATAGGCAAACATAGTTTCTGTCTTTCTTTATAGAGAAAATGACAGTCTCATTGACCTTGGTTCATCTGCTAGCACATCTCAGGGTACGGAAGGTCTAAAGGATTCCGAAGCAACACTAGTTCTTCATTTCTCCGAATAGAAATAAAAACACACCAATTTTAGAAGATGAGAACAGGAGATTATTACAGGAAACAATTTACTGTGTCTATTACCTTTAAAAAAGAGGCTGAATCTGTCTCAGAAATAAAGTTGCTGAACTAGAGTAAAACATAGATATAATGAGAGTTTTCTCATTCTTTTATCTCTAGCATCACATTCCAATATGGGATTTGCTTTTTAGACTCATAATAAGTTAGTGACCTCTTTCTTGCTAGTTCATCTTATTTGCCATATTAGTGTTTTTCATATTAATAAAAGGAAGTGAATAAAAGATATCTTTCTTGTCAGAAATGAGTTATGACCTCATATATTGAAGTATGAAATACACAAAGTAGATTGCCCTATGATAGTAATTTGGCAGGATTGATTTTGTTATTCTTCTTTTCCTGAGTTAATGACCATAAAGTGCTCTTCTACAAAAATGACTATTTCTCATAAATCTTGGATATAGAAAGTGTTCAATAATGTTTTTAAATGAATTCACAGATGTGTATGACAATCATATCCCAACATGAATAATATTTCCATAAAAGTATATTTCAGACAATATTATGAGATGAAGATAATGAGCAGATATTATTTGCCATTCAGCAACTTCTTAATGGATATTGAGAAAGATATGAGCATAGTAAAATCTGTTCACAATATGCAATTTGTAGTAATTCTGCTAAAAACATTAATAATTGAGACCCCATGTGTCAGAAGCTGCTTCTGATTATAAAACATTTTTGCTTCTCTCTGAACCACAGCTAGAATACATTCTTTAGGTTCTATGATATGTGGCCCTGTGGCTGGCTTCTGCTTAATGGAGTGGGACTGGAAATGATGTGTGCTACCTGACAGCCTGACCATATAAACTTTGTGTGCATGGTGCTCTATGCTCTTTCTCTACTGAGAAGAGCAGAATCACAAGATGGAAGGAGCTGAGACACTGAATAATCACATCAGGAGTCACTTGTTAGGAATTTATGTGAGCAATAAATAATCCGCTGCTGTTTGAGAATAATTTGTATAAAGTTTCATATCGATATGCCTAAGTAAGCTATCAAACCGGTCTCCTCACAGATAAAACTATAAAGTCTGACACAAAACAATAAACATGTAACTAAAGACCCTGGAAAGTGAACAAAAACAGGCAGAATCTGTTAGGGAGTCAGCTATCGAACAGGCAGGCAGAATGAGAAAACATGCACTGAGTTGACACTATTGTAGGTGACACTCTGCTGGTGGCTAAAGTCCCCAGAGAACCCTGCTCTTTGCAGCCCTGAGTAAACAGAAAGTAATAGGGAAATCTTGGAAGAAAAGAAGAGATGCCAAGTCACAAATTCTGTATAAAAGTCTCTTCCTTACCCTTGAACTATACACTTAATAGCAGAGTGAAAGCAATCCAGGTATGGCTAAAATAACGGAACTGAGATTTGAACTGCTACACAAAAGATTGGTTTGATTATCCAAATTAATTGTCTGCTAAGAAAATTAACACTCTTTGAATGGCTGTAACAGAATCAAGAGTCTCCATGATATAACATTTGTAATGTTCAGGGTACAATCTAAACTCATTCAACATCAAGAAAGAAATAGGGAAATGTGACCCATCTCAAGAGAAAAGGACAATAAAAATGTAGCACAATTATCTTTAATAATAATGAATGTAAATCATCAGGTTAATGCTACCTACTGACAAATAAAACCTCAGTAATTGATTTTATCTTACTAAATGCCAAGTATCCATATTCATTAGAGAACAAAAATAATTTCTTTGTAAATAAATGAGATAGAATCATCAAAAATTATTTTCATAAACTATATTCAAAAACTGAAAAGTAAGGGAAGCAATCAACAAAATGAAAAGGCAACCTAAGAAACTGGGGGGAAATTTTGCAAATCATAAAGGCTTGGAAAGGAATTCCTTTCCAAAATATATAAGGAGTTCCTATAATTTAATAGCAAAGTAAATAGATAACCCTATTAAAAATAGGCAAAGTAATGAAATATAATTCCTTTAAAAAAGAAAAACACAAATTGCCGACACATAAAGAGATGACGAGCATCACTAATTAGGAAAATGCTAATCAAGCCACAGTGAATATCACCTCACACTTGTTATGACTATTACAAAAAAAAAAGAAGAAAGAAAGGAAGATAAGAATTCTTGTTGGCAAGAATAGGGAGAAATTATATCCTAGTATACTGTTGGTGGGAATGTCAAATGTTGTAGCCACTATGGAAAACAGTATGGAAGTTGCTCAAAAACACTGAAAGTGGAAATACCATATGATCAAGCAATCCCACTATGGGGTATATATGTAAAATAATTAAAATCAGTATCTTGAAGGCAAACCTGCACTCCCAAGTTCATTGCAGCATTACTTCACAGTAGCAGAAATATGAAAATAACCCAGTAACCATTAACACTACATACTACACAATGGCACATTATTCAGCCTTAAAATAGGAGGAAGTCTTACTATCGCAACACCATAAGTGGATCTAGAAGACATTATGCTAAGCAAAATAATCCAGTCACAGAAGAGCAAATATTTTATGAGTCCACTTATATGAGATAGTTAAAATAGTCAGCAGAACTGCCCTTACATTTCCAGTCACGCTACTGCATTTACAAGAGATCATAAAACTACTTCTATTTTCTAGAGGTGAGAAAGCCTCCTGACATAGCTGCCAATTTCCCAGCAGCCTACAACCCAAAATCTGGGAATCAGGCAGAGTGACACTGAGTTTAGCTATCACAAAACCCAAGTCTGCAGAAGTCTACTTACCAGCTGCCACCACCTCTGCATCCTTTCTCCTTCTAATCTTGCATAAGGAAATCTCAACACCCAAACCTATCTGACACTCAAGACCTGACAGCAAGAAAGTTAGGGTCTGGGGAATATTTGTCCCCGGCTTCTAGCCCCTGCAATAGAGATAATCATGTGCAATGATTGAAAATGGGTTGAGAATTTAGCCAACAGGAAAAGTCAAGACTGCATGTTAACTTACAGGTCAACTATGAAATGAAATGAAATATATAGCAGGCCCCCCAAAATACTAGCTCTCTTTCCTTCTCAAACCCACAAATATCTATGTTCTCAGGTGAATCTTATTGTCTAGCCTGAAGAATCTGGTTCTAGCTACTGAGTTTATGAGCCAATGTCCACTCCTTTTTAGCAAAAACAGTTATTGTGAAGAACCTCGGTGAAGAACCCAGTTTTTCTAAAGACCCTGGAAGTTGATGCAGGAGAAAGGCAATAAGGTCTCTATCCCCTAGACAGAAAGTAGATTTGAATCATCTGGAGAGGAGCTAGGAGTGGAAATAAAATGAGCAGCTTTGGGAAGTGTGCAACATTCAAGGAACCAAGCATTTCACAAAGATGTGGGGGTCTTTGAACAACTTCAGTCTCGTTTTTGAGGAAAGAGATGTTTCTGCTGAGATTTGGTCTGGCACAATCAGAAATAAAGGAATATATAGCTGTTTGACAACTCAAAGGTTTCACATCTTAGGTAGCTCAAGAGGTAGGACCCAGAAGCTTATCACCAGCCTCATGGAATATCATTCAGCAAAAGCCACCACACATTGCTTGTTACTTAGGAAATGTCAGAAAATTATTCGGCAGTTGAAGAGCATAAGATGCTGGTTATAACTGAAACCCGTCATTTTAGGAAGTTTTAGGGAGGATAGGAATCAAGGTCCTGTTTTTATTCGGGTGAGAAATGAACCTGAATATTTTTATGAGTATAAAAACACTCATTTTAACCTGACTATTCTTTGTTAATCACATAAACTCAAGAGCTGGGAAGATTTGGATTATACATAAAGAAACTCAGTTCAATTTCTGTCTTTTCTACAATTCAACATCAGGCATACATCCCTCTATTACATATTTGGGACCAAGTTCTCGTGCCTGGTGGCTTGAGCTTGAACTATAGTATTTAATCTTTCTGAAATTCTTGCTGAAAAATTAGACAAATTCTTCAACCTCCTGAATAAAAAATATTCTTTCCCAGCAGGCTTAGGGAAAGGGCCCAACAGAATCTGCTATAGAATAACAATTTCTAGCTGAATATGTGAACAAAGAATGAACATGAAGTTCTGGAGGGGAGTCAAAGGCTACAATCAGTAATAATCAGTATTTTTTTCCTAAATCCTCAATTCTCCTGGAAGAGCTTTCTTGTTCTGATTTAAAAGTCAGGCTAATAGTTTCCTTTGACATGACATTTAATGTGAGTAGTAATTCTACCATTCAATTTTACTATCTTTGAAGTAGTTACTCTTATTAACTGCATTTTACAAGTGAAGAAATAGGCTGACAAAGGTTAAGTAACTTGTCCAAGTAGGTGGGTTACAAATTATATTCTTCCACAGAAGCATTGAACTGAATGTATAAATTCTTCTGACTCCTAAATTATTTTTAAAAATACTTAATAGAAGATATGGGATTTTTCCTAGAAAATTTATCTAGATGTATCAAAAGATTTTATTAACCAGCATTACCTTTTATTATTATTATTAAATGATGATAATCAAACACCAAAAAGTTGAAATATATATAAAGTAAAATTACTTCATAACTTTAATCCCAAAGCAAGACCACCCTTCATAATTGATATATGTTCTTTTAGATAAATGTGTATGTTTTAATTTACAAAATACTATATGTATATAGATATACATTTTTCCCTTGACCAGTAACCTTATTAATTGAATTGTTTCTAATGTTTTGCTATTTCAAACAAAGCTGCAATTGATTTTGAAATCTTTTCTAAAAAATCAGTTGATGTACAAAATATTTATTGTATTTTGTTTAACCTATAATTACTGTGCATTTTTAAAATCACCCCCCCAACTTTAGTAATAAGAGTCAATTATTGGTTATTTGGTAACCAGGAGTTTTCCTTGCATACAACAAATAAGTAGACCCACAGGTCACTCTTTACCTTAATGACCAATATAAGACAAGGATCCCAGGATGATCTACAGAAAAAGAAAAAGATGGAGAGCAAATGTGCTGAAGAAAGCACTTGTGTGATTGATTTCTATGTCTCTAAATGAACCAATATTCTTTAATTAAATTTCTTATAAATGTGATTTAAATAGTTTTTACTGAAATTCAGCTTATGTAGTTGTGTGAATAATTTTGTAAAGGTACCTACATAAATCTGTAGCAACATCATGGTTAATTCTTTCCTATAGAGCAATTAAAGTGAGCACATTTCCATGAATTAAATTCCTATAATAATTGCAGACATAAGAGAAAAGATGAAATCCAGTAAAATAGATCTATTAGGTAAAAACATTTTCTAGAGTAGTCTAATAATAATAAAATAATATTATCTATGCCCAGAGAGTTTTCCATATCATCTTTTCCCTCACTTCTAACAAGTCATTGAAGCTCCTATCTTTTTGAAGATATTAATTTTCAGAATCTGCGCATACCCACAAGATATGCAAATCATAAAAACTGCATGACCAAAGGCACACTGGGGCTAATCTAACTGCTCTGAATCATTAACATAAAAGAGACAGATGTGAGAGAGAGACTACATGGATAAGGAATGCATAGTTGGATGCATAAATGTGATAAACCAATAGCTACATTGTTAGACAGACAGATACATAGATGTGTTGGTAGGTAGAAGGATAGGTAAATAAATGATTAGATAATAGCTATTTTAATATATTCTATGTGCTTTATACAGGCTTCACATAAATCATCTTTCCTATCCTCTACAGCAGCATTTTTCAACCAGTTTGCTGCAAGAATTTTTAAAATGTGCAATGTCTGACTATTTAATCAGGGCACTGACTTCTTTTATTTTGATCAAGTTTAAAAGTGACTGCAGTCAACAAAACAATAGCCATCAGTGTAAATGAGTCAAAAGTATACCTATGTTTTTGTCAGATAAGCAAAAAATATATTTTTGGTATGCCACAAAATGTTAGTAATTATTTTACGTATACCTATGGCTGAAAATCTCTGCTCTATAGGAATCCTATGAAATAGGCATCTTAAATAAGATGTGAAAGATGAGTCTTAAAGCTGATGGCTCATGATCTTACACATAAGTGACACTCCTTAGTCAAATATGAAAGTTGAAAACACATTCAGTCAGTCAACATAATGGAATGCTTTATTAATTATTCACTGGTGTCATTCTAGGCATTACAGATCAAGGAATAAGCAGCTCATGTCTCTGCTTTCATAGAGCTTATATTCTTGAGAAGAGACAATGAAAATATAAATGAGTGATGTATCAGGAAGTAACGAACATAGTTTAAAAAGTAAAAACAAGGGAAGAGATAGTGAAAGTAGTCAGTCTAAGCAGGAGAGGAAAACATCAGAACAGAGGCCTAAGTGAAGAGCAGCACTGACATGGAGCAACCTGGATAAAGGGCATTTTATGCAAAAGCCAAAGATCAAAGATCTCCGGTGGGTGTTTCTTGAAGGTGTGAGAAAATTCCAGGAGATCAGTACTTGTTAGAGAAGAATGAGCTGGGGGTATTGCAGTAGGTAGGATGGCAGGACATGAAGCAGAGATATCATCAGTGAAAAAAAAAATCACACAGCTCTTCATTTGGCGTTTTATTCTAAGTGACACAGTAAGCCACTTGAGATCTGTGTGAAGAGAAATAACAGCGCATACTTCAGTTTTGATAGGGTAACTCTGGTTGCTGTAGAAAGAGCTGATGGCAGGGAGGCAAAGAAGAGAGAAATTCGGAGGGTGATCCTTAACTTTTCTATTTACTATTCTAAATACATCTAAATTATACCTAAAGCTGATGATCAAAATAACCCACCATTTAGAATAATTCAAAATTGTAAAAGCCCTACTTATAATACCAAAGAGCAATAAACAGAAAATAATTTATTTAAAAAACATGTATTTTAATGTATTTTTCTGTAAAAATACATTAGAAAACAATGACTAATTGTCAGATTTGAATATCAATTTGCATACCTACTGTAAGTGTGGAAGCTAAAAAGGCCTACCAATATAAGTATTTTATACTGGCAACTCAAAGGCCAAGAACAGCATAGCCAATGATGATATCATTTTCTGAAATGATGAAAGAAATTCTAAAGAGTTTCAAACAACAAACTTTGGTACATTTACACAATGGAATACTACACAGCAGAAAGAAAGAAGGAACTCCTACCCTTTGCAACAACATGGATGGAATTGGAGAGTATGATGCTTAGTGAAATAAGCCAGTCAGCGAAAGACAAATACCATACGATCTCGCCCATTACAAGACAATAATGAACAAAACTAACAACAAGCAAAATAGAACCAAATATATGAATACAGTGAATTGGCCTTCAGTAGTCAAGGGGAAGGAGGTTAGAGGGAAGGGGGAGGAAGAGGCAAGGAAGGGGAGCAGTTTAGACAAGAACCTAGTATAAAGGAACCATGGACATGGACAACAGGTGGGATTGACTTTGGGGGGAATGGGTGGGTGGGGAGGGGGACAGAGGGGAGCAAAAAGGGGATGGATATAATACAACAACAATAAAATTAAATTTAAAAAAAGTTACAAACACCAGCAAGTATAACCTGCTTTCAATTCACACAGAATATACATACCTGGAAAATTTCATGTATGTACATTTTAAAAAAACAATGCTTTTTGTTTATAAGTTAAATGGAATCAAATCTAGGTTCAGAAATGACCTTGAATATGGGACATTGAAAAATAAAACATGAGAAAGAATCCTTGTTTTGTCTGGAGGACTATCCTGTGCATTGAAGGGCATCTAGCATCACTGGCCCCGAGCCATTAAAGGCCTAACGTCTTCTTCCATTCATCCAGTTCATGAATATAACTCCACAAATTTTAAAAATGCTTCCAAGGGAAGGTGTTACCCACACTGGGAATTACCTGAGTCAGGACACTAAAGCAGAAGGCCAGGTGAAAGAAAAGTGGAGCCCTGGCTGGTAGCACAGTGGATAAGGTGCCGGCCTGTGAACCCAAAGGTTGCAGGTTCGATTCCCAGCCAGGGCAACATAACCAGGTTGCAAGCCAGGTCTCCAGTCAGGTCTGTGGCTGGAGGCAGGTGAAAAGCAACCATACATTGATGTCTCTCTCCCTCTCTGCTTCTCTCTCTTCCCCTCTTACTAAAAATA